>JACTOM010000050.1:4312798-4420486 GCA_015832385.1 Elymnias hypermnestra
GTTATGTACGCAGGCTTGAACACTACAAAGTCGAATCTTTATTAATTCGAAGAGACATCTCACTGCTAACATATTTACACAAAATCTTGCATTCACATGTTGACGCCCCCGCGTTATTGTCTTTAATTAATATTAACATTAAATATCGCAGACGAAATCCGGATAAATGCAATACATTTTTCCTTAACGTGTATAAAAATAATTCTTCTTATTATAACCCGATTGTCAGAATGTGTCGACTATATAATGAATTAGCCTCTACGACAAATCTTGACATTTTTAAACACAACCCCACTGCTTTTGTCAAGTCCATTCGTTGTTGCAATACGCTTTCAAACACCAAGTAGGTTTTTAGTCGAAATTATTGTAACTTTTTTTTTTGTGTATTTTTACGTCTTCTTTTATGTTTTTATATTATTTTATGTATTAATTCTGGCAAGTGACACGTCCTTCATTTTTTTTACAAATTGCTGCCTGTGTACACACTGTAATTTGGAGATGTGATTTGATTGTCGCGCGGATGTAATATTTATGTACTTCTAATATCATAATCTGTAAGTGTGTGTAATAAATGAAAACAAAAAAAATCATATTTCGAGAACAATCCGTATTAACATTCTTTCAATATGTAAATACAAGATTTTTATAGATTACTGTGTTACCAAGCATTTTACGAGTTTTTTACTCATAACTGTTTAGAGTTAGATTGTAATGTTATCTGGAACTAGGAACCTTATTACGTTAACTTGGGCCCATAGACAATGTAACTTTCGAAGATTGCTAACGCTTGAAAATGTACGAGAATGACGTTTCATTTTTCGATAGGTTTCGATATGAAACGTCATTCTCATACATTTTTTAAGCGTAAGTAATCCTCGAAAGTGACATTGTCCAAGAGCACTTTTCAGGAAGCCTCGCACCAAATATAAACTAGCAAAAAAAAAAATTAATTTCTTAAATTTTCTCTTCTTGAAATCTAACCCGGGAGTCAAGTATGGCTTAGATCAGCGTTCGGGGAACCGGGGTAAATTACCCCAAATGGGGTAAAATGAAATTTTTGGGGGTAAAATGAACCTTTTGTGAGTTTTACTATTACATTGATAAATTGAATAAATGATGTTTAAATTATGTTTTTAGTTTTGTTTTCTTTTCAAAATTATCATGGGGGCTTTAATATGAAAGATATTTTTTTAAATTACTGACAGTTTAGCGCTTGATTGTGATGTCACCTAATGGATGATGCAGTTCAAGATGGAAGCGCGCTAATCTGGTAATAAGCGATATACCCCTTATGGTTTCTACACAGTATCGTACCGGAACACAAATCTCTTTGTTTGGCGATACGTCTTTACTGGTAGTGATAACTAGCCACGGCCGAAGCCTCCCACCTGTCCAGACTAAGACAAATTAGAAAAACAATTTCCTAAATTCGTCCTACCGGGAATCGAGCTCGGGGCGTCTGCTAGCTAAGCGAGTACTCGTACCACTGCGCCAGCGAGGCCGTCAAAGAAAAGAATGATGCTAAAAGAAGCGATTTAGTTTTTTTTTTGCTCTTCTCCGTGGGGTAATATCAACTTACACAAAAATATTTTGGAGCCATGATTAAAAAAGTTCCGCTGCCGCTGGTTATTCACAATTTGATTCGAATTTGCCTATTTCTACAGAAGCACAATATTCTACTAGCTGTACGATTTTAAAAACACAATGAACTAGGAGTAGGAGTAATCTACATTAAGTCTTGTAGTTTTGAAATTGGTTTAGGTGCTTTAGATTTATATTAAAAGAGAATCATTCAAAACGGGTTCCCTATTTAATTTATAGTTAAAATTATTACAAGATTGTCTGCTCGAAAAAAAACAATCAGAAAACCATTTAAAGAAGTCGCGTCGGTGATCTTGACGTGCAAATAATCATATCAGTTATTTAAATGCTTTGTTTTGACATGACAGATAAACACTTCATATATATTTTTTATAAACATATAACTCTTTTTTCATTTAAAAAAACGTACGTAAAAAATCTAATGGGAAAATTGGAACTGCCAGGTCATAATTATTGGGTTTTATCCTAACATTGGCTGTCAGCGGCGTTGCTACTCGATACAAACACAAAAAAATATATATTTTATCATAATTAACTACATATATAAAAACGTGTCACTATGTTCTTACACAATATTCTCCGAAACCACCCAACCGGTTTAAATTAAGTTATATGGTTGTGAGTAGGTTCTGTGAAGAGCTGGATTTTATATTGTAGTCCACAATATAAAATCCCGCTCTTCACAAAACCTATAGTATAACCAATTAGCGATGAAAGTATGGACATTGTCGCCAGCGACAATGGCAATGCCATACTTTCGTCCTGAGATGTGTAATATACTAAAATTTTTCAACGTTTCAATGACATTAAGTTTTAGCGTAGGTCTCTATAAATAAAATTAAAAAAACCATATTTTGACAGACGTAGAAACTGCAAGAATAGTATATTTTATTTATATTATAGTATATAGTACAAATCTATCTCTTCCACAAACACATACATAAAATATTGATTTATTTATGAAATCTCATGACAAATTTTTTCATTGAACACAGCTAAACTTTATAAACAAAGGCTACTTTTTATCCCAAAGTGACTTGCACTTCTAAAGAGTTCTACGGGAATAAACAAATTATTTGTTTTATATTATAAAACTACTGAACCTATTTTCATAGGATTTCCAATGGTAGATAGTTAATATCACGAGTGAGACAGGCTGCTTTTAAAGCTCTTACCAAATTTATCTTACTAGCTGATTTGTACAAACCCGTCTGCACCTCAAAAGAGGAGTGGACCAAATTTGGTTAACATCTTTTAAGGTTGGCTCACTACAACCTTAAAAGATAGACATACGCTGTCCTGGACTTTTTTTTACAAATTTCAAAGGGGAATAATATCGTCGTACATGATTTTCGCAAAACTTGAACCGTTTACGCAACGCACGCAGTGGAATGGTTGAAAAGAAAAAAAACTCCGATTTTGAAACACTTTTCATTGGTTCACCTATTGGTCTCAGGGTGATCATGAATACCCTAAAGCTTCCCTCGATAAATGAGCTATATAATACTGAATTATTTATTGAAATTGGATCAGTAGTTCCTTTGATTAACGCGTTCAAATAAACAAATCATTCTGCATTGCATTATTAATAAAGGTACAAAGAGTTTCCACTGACATGAGAAATTCCAGGCGTGTAAGGAAGTAAAGATAGTTATTGTCACTGCAAAATATTACCTTGCAGTTTTTCCCTTTTATACTTTTCCTTTATTAGTTACTTCAACAATGTTTTTTTTTAATAGCTGTTTACATCAGGTCATTGACTGTTGAAGTCTTTTGTTATGTAAAACTCGACGCCTTATTACGAGATAACGATCTTGCAAAATGTTTACGATGTAGTTCAAATGAGCTTTTGTTAGCGATTTTATTACTTGTATATTAACATGAAAATATTGTGGGTAATAATTTCAGATAAGATTTAAATGAAAATGGAACCCTAACTAAATACATATCGTATTATCTCTTCATAAAAATTTTAAAAATTCAACATTATGAATTAACATATGAAAAAACGTAATAATGAAGTCGTAAGAGGGTTTTATTAACGCTTAAATTCGATCAAAAAAATAAAGAATTAAATTTGAAAAGGAAGTCAACTACTGCGTAAAGAAAAAAAGATTTCCATTATAGTAAGTTTTTTACAATGTTTCTTAATCTATGCTTTTAAGCTACTTTGTGTTACTTGTTTAAAACACACAAAAAAGAGTGATGTAAATAGTTTTTACGTGACACAATAAACTGCGATTATGCAGTACCGATAAACTTTATTTGGTAAATTTGATTTGATCTGAACTCGATTAAACGGAATTATGATTCCAACACATTGTAATAGACCAGAAGTTTTCCATTATTACTCGATGACAATATTGAGGTAAAAAAAACCAAGGTCTATTCAGATGCCCGATAAATAGGTTTATTGATAAGCTTAGTCATGCAGCGGTACGCAACTCAGTGAACTTGACCGTGCATTGATACAAGGTCGAGAATATCCGCACTAATGTTTATTATTAACTTATATAATTTAAAGGTAAGGTAGGTAGAAGCCCATCAACGTCCATGGTAGACATACTGCACGAGTGAACTCTCTGTTCCTTCATTCTCATAGTCTGATGAGACAGGAATCCGACACGACCGGAGAGAGGTCGGGCACAGGACCAACGACTTAACATTCTATCCAAGGCAGGGTGGATCACATCGCCAAATTTCCAGTTTGGGACAAATTTTGAGAAAATCTTAATAAAAAGCTCAATATCCATTTTTAAATTGGCCCGACATGTCTATTGCATGTTCGGTAACCACTAGACCAATGAGGCAGGTTATATAATTCATACAAGAAAATATTTATTTCTTCAAATATATACAAATAAGAGTACCTCATAGGTCTAGTGGTCAGCTTGTTCGGATAAAGACGGTCCTGAGTTTGAGTCCTGTGTCGGGCGAATTCAAAAATCGATATTGAGTTTCTTGTTAAGAAATTTTCAGTAATTGTCTGAAGTTGGGAAGTTGGCGGGGTGTTCCAATCCCGTGCCTCGAAGAACATATTAAGCCATCAGTCCTGCACCTGATCTCTTTCCGGTCGTGTTGGATTGTCGTCTCATCGCACGTTGAGAGTGAAGGAATAGAGCGTGCATTTGTGCTAGCACTAGGGGTGTGCAAATAATTCGAACTTACGAATTATTCGTTCCGAATCAAATGTTATAAATGAATATTCGAAACTCGAATCGAGTAATTCGAAGGTTTCCGAATGGTTCTGAAAATTTTTAAAATAATTATTAGTGAATTTTCGAGTATCAAAATAACAGAAATTATGTCGTAGCAAATACAGTATTCTAATAAAAATTTGTTTGAAAATAATAAATATGAAAATAAGCAATTTTATTCTCTGGATAATCGATTTTTAAACGAAAAGATACTTACGAATAGTAAGTCGAAATATTTCGACACACTATTTAAATTATTTAAATAGAATCAATTGCAAATCTAGAGATATTTCGTCAATTCGCGAATTTTCGAATAATGGAATTACGAATCTAATATTGACATACGATTCGATTCGAACGATATTCAAACACCCCGAGTTAGCACATACACACATACATGTGCAGTGGGGTCTTATGGAATGCTATATACATTATAGAAATAAATTTGTAGTTCATCATCTTTATAGAATACTATTACAATGATAATATCTATATTAGTATCTTCTAATACACATATAAAAATTTCGTGTCACGATGTTTGTGGCTGCACTCCTCTGAGACGACAGATTTCGTTGCCTTTTTTTATATATTCGGTATATATGAGAATAGATTTAAAGCCTTTTTCATCCTCCACCCTCTCCACTTTTTTATTTGCGATACGTAGTTGCGCAAGTCAACCAATAATATATTGTATATTGCAGACTCATTTGTTTGACAGACTCACTCAAACATCGATTTTACTAAAACTATATACACGATTGACTGCAACAACAGTAACCTTTGTGATGTAGTCACTCATTAAGAATGTATTTTCCTATACTGCAGTTAATACCGTGTGTTATACGAGTATAATAGACAATTCTTTTGCAGTATTTTGAAAGGTTTTTGATAAAATACTTATATCAGGTACTTTAAACAATTAAAATAGATTTTGCGATTCTTAACAGCTTAAATATCATCCTAGTTTTAAATTGATCGAAGTTGACAGTCGGTTTGAGCTGCTTTTAATTGCCTTATACGATATGTTATTTATCATTTGTGACATCTATTCGGTGATTAAAGACGTTCTAACAAGGATGAATGGTTCATTTATTGGGCTTGATCTATTTCACGATTATTAACAAGCTATTGTAACTTTTATATCTATTAGTGAGATATACGACTTTACTTTATACGTTTTATTATACTTCTACAATATAACGAGCTATAAAAAGACTTTAACCGACAATTCTTTGGTACTCACTTAAGCTGTTATAGACTCCTATATTAGCTAACCAGCATTTTCGTTTAGTCTCTCTATTAAAAACCAGATAATTAGTGTTTTCATAACTCAAAATCTCCGTATGTAAAATTAATATATCATTATTTTTATGTCTATCTCCTATAATACAGTGTGGACTGTTCATTACCTATACTACATGTCTTTAAGTATAGCGTCGTTTTTATGCACAGCCACGTGAGTAACTTGCAAGCGCTATCTTCATTATTTGATAAAGAAATATGTTGAACTATGATTAAAAATTCGGAAAATATTGAGATATATTTGTTACAACAAAGTTTCACATCGTAATGCTTAAAATCTCTAAGCCAATAATTGATTTCATAAATAGAAAAACGTACTCTTTCGGAGGGTAACAATATAATAAAAAAAACGATTGTCAGTTAAACTAATCTTAAAAAAGTACTGCAAAAACGTAGCAATATTTTAATTGGCTCAGTACATGAGAGTGTGAGAATGAGAGATAGAGAGAATGCACTTTATTATACACACACACAAACAATACAGGACGTATGTAATAACTTGATCATAAGGTACAAGAAGATGGCTCTTAGGGATAGAGGACTATTGTTACGAAAAAGGGTAAATGATGTTTAAAATGTAATAATAAGAATACTATTCATTGTATACCTTAAATGAAATAGAGTCACATATAATGGTTAAAATTTACATATAAGACAACCTTAAGGAGAAGGAGATTGTCCAAAAGCACATAGGTGGTGTATAATGAGATCATACAAATTAATAATAAATAGAGTACATATCTAATACAATATATAAATCTTTATAGATGTAAGATATCCAGGTATCTATTGACTTATTACAAAATCTCTGGAACCATAAGGCGTAGAGGCTTGAAATTTTGGTAGGAATATTCATTTTGCCGAGTAGTTGTAACGTTTTTTATTTGTAAAACCATTTGCCTAAATTAATGAAATTGCTACCAAAAAATTTTCCACGCAGACGAAGTCGCGGGTTCAGCTAGTAAAATTTATATGTTTAATAGTATCATCTCTTACAATGCGACTTGTGATAGGTAATGTTTTGTGACATGCATAAATAAATAGATACATATTTATATACATATAAATACTACTACTGCCTCATTGGTCTAGTGGTTATCATGTTCGACTACAGACATGAGGTCCTGGGTTCGATTCCTGGGTCGGGCCAATTCAAAAATTAATATTGCGTTTTCTACTAAGGTTTTCTCAATATTTGCTCGAAGTTGGGAAGTTGGCGGTGTGTTCCACCCCCGTGCCTCGGAATGCACGTTAAGTCGTCGGTCCTGCGCCTGATCTCTCTCCGGTCGTGTTAGATTCCCGTCACATCGAACTATGAGAGTGAAGGACTATGCCTGCCAATCCGCAGTGGAGCAGCGTGGTGAGTCTATGCTCTAAAAAACACTCGCTCCTCGGAAGGAGAAGGCCTGGGCCCAGCAGTGGGACATTAATGGGCTGCTACTTACTTATTAAATACTAATATGTATATACGCTCGTATATAGTCGTTTAAGTGAAGAGTAGTGGATTTTGACGAGTTTATATTCAAAGATCTAGCCTCTAAAGATGGATCAGGTAAAGAAAAATTGTTTTAATAATAGATCTTATTCAATATTATGAGATCCCCGGCTGTGTTTGTTGTGGGCTCTTCTCAGATAAGGGCGCGAAGGAACCCTCGTAACTTTAGATTCTAAGTGGTTTTTTTAATGTCATCATCAGTCGTACATTTAAATAATATATGAAAAAACGATATTTGAAGATTCAAAAGTGCTGTAAAGGCCTACTTGAATAAAGTTATTTTGAGTTTGAGTTTATGTTTTGTTTCGTCATAAATTTTTTATTTGGAATATCTCTTGGTATATTACTTGGATGTGCCGATTTCTTTGTTTATTTTCATTGTTACAGAGTTGTAACGGATTATTTTTATATTAACTAATCGAACAGACAGCTGCACTTATTATGTAATGATTATTTAATGAGTTCCTTTGTATACAGTAAAATTGCAAGATCAAGAATTTATCGTAATAATATCTTGATATTTCCTTAAAGTTGTCTTTAAGTACTAATCATTATATTCATTAATATTGTGATTCTGATTACGGTGTTGCGAGTTTTAAATACATAGTTACCGTTATGATAATGTAATTCCGTACACTTATCTAAAATGCTGACAAAAAGGTCCAATTGTTTTGGAAATTAAACAGACAAACAAAATTTAAAATATTGGATTTATATATTGATTAAAGCCCTTTTTTATTACATATATATATGGGAAAACTTTGTTTTGGTTTTGTAAATCTTAGATATCATATTACTGATCCTTTATCCAATTAACTATTGGAATTAGCGCCAATTCTTTTGATATCTAATACACGTGCATCATCGGTGTTTGTTTATAATGAGCTATAATATGATCATGTATCTCATTGTGTTCATATTATTAAGACAATTAGTGACTAACTATCAATTTGGTTACATAATCAGGAAAAATATTCTGTTAACTGCGCAATCAAGTCTATAAGGTTATTTCATTGCAATTTATCATTTCTCAATATAAATGGCTAGTAGATGACCTGACATTATGAGTAATTTTATATTTTCTCCTATTTTATATGACTTATTAGACAATTGTAGGTGAAAATCTATGCTTCCTTCGTGTCTATTAAAACCAGAATTAAGTCACCTCAAAAAAGGGTATTTTATGAATATCCAATTAAAACCTCTCATTAAAGAATGTGTTTTATACTTTTTGAACTCGTACGCTGTGGTATAAAAGAAGGTGTAGTGACTAAAACTGACGAAGGTATGCTTAGATGGTTTGGGCACCTAAAGAGAATGAATGAAAGGAGACTGACAACAAGGTTTCATTCGTCAAGAGTGAATGTGAAAATTGGAAGGGGAAGACCAAGTCGAACGTTCCTGGACCAAATCCAGGACATTTTAAATAAGGGCCAGGTCAAGAGTACCCTTAACCGACGTACTTGTATGAAAGGTTTAATGAGAATGAAAGAAGCGAAGGAGATATGCAGGGATCATGGCAAGTGGAAGGACGTGGTCTCTACCTACTCCTATGGCAATGAGGCGTGATGCTATATGCGTATGTGTTTCTGACAGCCTCATTGGTCTAGTGGTTAGCATGTTCAGCCTTGACATGAGGACCTGGGTTAGAATCACGGGTCACGCGAATTCAAAAATGGACACTGAGTTTTCTATTAACATTTTCTCAATATTTGCTCAAAGTTGGGAAGTAAGTGGTGTGCTCTACCCACGTCACGTCTGATCTGTCTCCAGTCGTATCGTATTTCCATCACATCAGATTATGAGAGTGAAGGAATAGAGAGTGCACTTGTGTACTATGCCTTCCAACCAGCAGAGCAGTGTGGTGGGTCTATGCTCTAATAACCCTCTCTCCCATGTGCGAGGAGGTCTGTGCCCAGCAGTGGGACGTTAATGGGCTGCTACTTACTTTACTTTACTATTATTATGTTTCTATTTATTTGTTGTTTGTGAATTTATTAGAAGACTTGTTGGTATCAGGTAAAGTATTTTAAAAGCTCTTAACTCATATTCTAATGTATAATGACAATATCTTCCGTGTCCCTTGAGGAATAACCTTGTCAGATATCCGAGGCTATATTCCTACGCATTGTGTTGAAACACTAATTAACGTGTATGTACACATAATATGAACAGTTCACTGCTCTCACAAAGGTCATTTAAGATACATATGTTATGACACTATATAAATAAAAATAAAAATATGTGTGCGTATAAAGTACACAAGTCAGAAGTGAAACTTTTTTGGCAAACTTAAATCTTGTCTGAGACTTAGAGGGAGGGAAAAAGAACGATATGTTAGGAATTTAATTGTCATTAAAATATTAAGTGTCGAAAATTAATATAAATAATTTATTACAATCTCAAATGACGATTTGTAAATAAAAATTCCACGTGTTTTTTGTCAATATTAGAAATAATAATTACATTTTGTTTCTTAATTTAAAATTTAGAAAAGAGAATTTATGAAATATTTTTATTTTATGAAAAATAGTACATTAATAAATGTCGAGTGACAAATTAAAATGCCACAGGTTATTTACAAATATTAAAACTACCTAACCTTCAACCAAATTAGCATAAAAAAGGCTGCATATCTTCGTGACGCTAATGACACGTTTCATATGTAAAAACGTTACCCTCATGCGCCTAAAAAAGTTTTACTTCAATAAAACTGTTTATTAAAGGTATAACGTGAACTTCTATTAAGTATATATGGGTATATTATTTTCTTATTATCAGGGAAGAAAATATACTATTATATTATCTCTCTTTTCTAATTTTCAAATGTAATTTTTATTTTGTTAGAAAATGCAATGGCAAGAAATCATCCATTTAGTTCAGTGGGTGTAACCTGGGTTATTGATCAAATTGTCAATCAAAACCATTCTCGAATCCACCTGAAGACATATAAAAAAATTCAACAAAATCAGTCCAGCCGTTTCGGAGAAATTCTATATCATATAGTCACATATATACAATTTCTATATAAATATCATCTATATATAACTTATATATATATATATATATATATATATATAGGTTATTATGGATATTTATGAAATTATAGGAAATGAGAAATCGTTTTACAATTGCAAGAAATACATAGAAGATAAAAAAGTTTGGGAGTGAATGAATTGCTCTACTCTATATTGTAATGACGATGAGAAAAAACCTTACACTTGACTGAGTTTGTTGTGGGTTCTTCTCAGTACTGGACGCGGAATTAGTTTCGTAACTTTAGATAGTCATTCATTCTTTAATATCGGCATCAGTCGTACATTGACATATTGATATTTGACGATTCGTAAGTGCTATAAAGCCTACTCGAATAAAGATTTATTCAATTTGAATGACGTTTTTTTGCCCTGAATCGTAATTTTAACAAAAGATAAAAAAAATACATACATATCGCTGGAGTTGACGCTTTCGCAAATAACTGGTAGCTGGTTGAGATGCAGATGTGTTGCGTTAAGCATGCATGACTTGTCACCGTAGTGGAGGTCTTCTGCTGTAACTTTTGATGTGGTACCTTGAATAAAATGTACTTGGTTATGATATTAGTCTTTCCATATCTTACTACCTATCCTACGCAACTTGTTACTGAAAAAAAAATAAGTTTGGGGATAGGAGGATGATAAATAGATAAAGATCTATTCTCAAATCTACTAAACACACAAAAATTTTAATAAAAATCAATGAAGCCGAGTTCCTTAATAAAATATTTTTAAAGTTAAGCGTCTCCAGTTTTAAATAAAATTTTTGGAATCTAATTTTCTTAACAACACGATAAGTTAAAGAGAAAAGCATCTTGCTAGGATCTTAAAAGGAATCACTATCAGGAATGGAGATGAAATTAAATGAGCGACTTCTGTATCATATCTCTATAAGTTCAAGATTCTAAAAACATCAATGTATAAGCTGAAATTGCTATTTATCTAAGTAATAGCTATTTGATATTAACGACGTTTCATTAAAGCTTTCGTTGCCTAAGCTTAAAGAATTAGATCATATGTCCATCGTTTGTAAGATATAACAATTCTAATCATTGAAAAAATTATAATATTCATAATATGCACACATTTATACATTTAAATACTTATACAATAGACGGAAGTAAAAATAACTGTCTGTTTCTAGACAAGCGAACTTGTGTTAGAGACTTATGACCAGTTTTATAATAATAACATCTATTCAATGACGAACATTGAGTGATTTATTTCTGAGAAATCAATCACAATTAACTGAGCTTATGAATAATATTAGCAGTCAGTTATATTAGCCTTATAGTTCGTCCTCTTCGTAGGCTAAAACTCATTTTATTTATTAAGACTACAATTTTCGTCGAAGTTTAGTTCTTCCTGTATACTTGAATGAACCCGTATAACACGAATCCCAAATAAATTTTTCAATTTTTTTGATTAAATATATCTATTTTCATTGTTTAAAATAGGCTACTTAACCTGTTGTTTTCAATTCCTACTTTTCAAACAATTTCTACGATTCGAAATTAGAATTTTCGAAGTATTTGAAGTTCCACAAATAATTCGAAAATTTTCGTACTTTCGTACTTATTATAAATTAAATAATTTAAATCGTGTATCGAAATATTCCACTTAAGAATAAAATGCTTTTCGTTTAGAAACAGTTACCCAGAGAATACAATTGCTCATTTTCAATATATGTTCATATTTATTATTTTTAAACAAAATTTTGTGGCAAATTTCAAAAATGTTGTATTTTTTAGAATACTGCATTTGCTACGGTGTAATTTCCGTTATTTCATTATCTTTAACTATAATAATTGTTCTATTTGTGTAAATATATTTCATGGTTTGAATTAAATGTGTAAGGTAAGGTAAGTAGAAGCCCATTAACGTCCCATTGCTGGGCACAGGCCTCCTCACTCATATGAGAGAGGGTTTTTAGTGCATAGACCCACCACGCTGCTCCACTTCGGATAGGCAGGTACAGTACACAAGTGCACTCTCTATTCCTTCACTCTTATAGTCCGGATTCCTTCACTCTTTGACGGAAATCAGACACGGCCAGAGAGAGTTCAGGCGCAGGACCGACGGCTTAACGTGCTCTCCGAGGCACTGGGGTGGATCACACCGCCAACTTCCCAACTTCGGGCAAATCTTAATAGAAAACTCAATATTGATTTTTGAATTAGCCCGACCCGGGACTCGAACCTTATGTCTGTAGTCGAATATGCTGACCACTAGACCAATGAGTTTTGAGCAATTCGAGTTTTGAATCGCATAATAACATTTAATTCGGAACGAATAACTCGTAAGTTTGAATTACCCGCACTCCCCTAATTCCTACTATTCGTATATACTCGCTTTGAACATACAATTTATTTTGATCAATTTTTTAACCCTTAATGATATACGTTTTAGTTTACATATTCAAGTTGAAATACAGTTTGTTCAATATTAATTAATTTATTTATTTCATGCATTCCTCAGAAGACTGTGAAGAACTCTACGATGTGACGTAGAAATTAGCTTTATTTTTTATATTATTTGTTTATAAATGTTAACTCTCTGTTTGTTTGGATGTTTGTATCGCAGAGCTACATCTACGATATCTGGTAATTCATTTACATTATTGCAGTCTACGAAATCAGGGTTAAATCCTTTAGCTTTTCATTTATGACTCAACAGCTTAGGAATTTATCCCTCATACAACATAACTGAGACGAGGTCACGTGACAAATGTTATAAAGCGAGACGTATTGTGGAATAAAACGTGCTTTGAAAACAATTTGTTTTATGTGTTACATCACAGCATCTTTCGCTCCACTTCAGATTTACCACAATAAAGCATTATATGTAAAGTTATGTCCTAATGATACCACTATCAACTGTACTCAGCCTCGGGGAAGTCCCTATGTTTCATAAGAATGAAGCAACCAATTAAGTTGAAAAGTTTAACCGTGTGTTCGTATGTTTGTTCAGTCAATTTCTTATAAAGTGAACATAAAACTATTATGACTTTATTTTACGACTTCCTGGTTTTTATTGCTCACAGTCTAGCACTTGACTGTGATCTCATTGGTAGATAATCTGTGATTTTAGCTCGCTAACCTAATAAGAGGTAATTTGTCTCTTAATTGTTTCTTAATAGTTACAAGCCAATTTAAAAATCTCTATATACAAGATGTGTTATAGAAAAAATTGCCTTTAAATAATATTAACGTACGAAACTAACCGATAAGGTAGTGTCCAAGTTCTCCAAGAATGTAGCCAACGGATACCAATCCCAGGACGTACCACTTGTAGAAATTTTTTAACTTGCTCAAAATGCCTCCGTGGAACATCTTTCTTTTTTTCTGAAACAAAGAAATATTACATAATGTTAAAACCTTTCTAATTAATAATCGCATAAAAGTCGGGGAACTAAAAGTATATTTTACTTTGCTTGTTTAAATGCTTTATGTTTATAACCTCTGTAAATTCGTGGTAATACAAATTGATGTATGATTTTCCAAGAATTATGACATAAATATAAAGTGCTTTTTTACTACGTTATGTAATTACAATAACCATAAAGCAATAGTTGGATAAGTGATGATGATAATTTTATTTATTAGTGATTTTGTACTTATAATCATACCAGTTATAATATAGACTTAAAAAATTCAGAATATGCATCATGAATAACAAGATCCCTGTAAAAGTACCAGTGTTTATTAAGTTTATGTAAATGTATTGTGATTTCAATTAAAACAACTATAGCCAAGTAATCATTGTTTTATTTTTTTTACTAGTTTACTATTTGCAACTTCGTTTGCGTAAATTCCATTATGTGGCTGTAATGGAAGGATAAGATGTTATACTTTAAAAAAAAATACGTAATGTTGACGCAGCAAATTCGATATTCTCTTGTATCATAATCTCATATTGAAATCGCCAAAATTTATGCTATGAAAATACAAAGGGGTACCTTATTTGTTGCTTCAAACATTTTGATTTATTTTCATACAAAAGTAGTTTTTGGAATTGTGTCCCTAATCTCCAATGATTCCAGAATAGTACATATTTGCTTGTGTCAAAAAATACATACTGAAATCAATAAAATGGACGCTGAGGAATCACAAAACGTGTTTAATTCAATGGTTAATTTCGAAATATAAAGAAATATTTTTTTTTAGCGTAGCAGCATATTTTAAAAATGATTATAATTTTATTTTATTGTAGTCTTCTACTAAGGCCTGTTTCGCTGAGGTTTTTAAATTTTTATTTGTTAATAGATGAGGTTTTTTTCTGACAAATTAGCACTTGACTGTGATCACACCTAATGCTAAGTCATGATACAGTCTAAGATGGAAGCACGCTAACCTGATAAGAGGCAGTGTACTTGATATGGTTTCTACATAACATCTTAACAGAACACAAAGTTTCGCGGTACGTCTTTGCTAGTAAGGTTGATAACTAGTCACGACCGAAGTCTCCTACCAGTCCAGGCTTAGTCAAAGTAGAAAATGCAATTTTCTTTTAATTGCCCTACCGGGGATCGAACCCGGGATCTCTACCAGCAAAACAAGTACTCGCACCACTGCGTCTGCGAGGCCGTCTAGGTTGGTTGTTAGATGGGTCGCTAACCTAAGAGGTCACATCAATAAAGGTTATCATTATTTTTTTGTCAACAAATTCTCAGTATGCCCGAACTAAGAATTATATAATTATGATAACATTTCAAACAGCATATCAGATATTCTGTTTCTTGAGAAACACGTCAAAATATCCAAGTTTAATAAATGTAATCTTAGGTTGCGATCTATAATATCAACTTTGATATTTATTGTCTTATCGAGATAGAATTATGTAAAGATTAAAGTTAAGCCTGAAGCTATATTTTCTTATAATTTACCAAGAATTTGCCGAGATAGTCCTCAAACCTTAACTAAGAGTTTATAAATAAAATGATACGTTTGTCCATACTTTATATTGCTTGTACTGGTATCGAAGTTATATTTGGCATCGTAAAGAATGTTAGGCATTATCCTGTCTGCATGGGATGTCGAGCGGCGCGTCTTGACAAGCCAGATTGGCGAAGATCTCTCTCCACTAACTGTAGTTGCAGCCATGTTGATGAATGCCGATGCTTGGAAGGGAGTGCTCTGCTTTTTCGAAACCGTCTTTGTTAAAAAGGAGACCGCCGAGCGAGCGCGAGAGAGGTCCGATCCATCACGGAGATGAAGACGCAGGGGCAGAATGGTTGCGTAGCAGTCGTTCAACGCTTCTCTTGGTGAAGCGTTGAACGAACGGGGTTGCGAACGGTGAGAGTGGGGGCCCGCACCGTTCTGTTGCAGACAACCCCGGGACGAATGTAGCTTACGTGGCCTTAAGCTACATTGCAGTCAGACCACGGGATGTGCATTTCATCGCACAGTGGCGGCACCAGACGAAGGTTCCTACGGACATCCTGGAGCCACCTTACATGTGCCGAGGAGGGCCACCGAGGGGGGTTTTAGTGGGTATAATCCTACATAACCTGGCCTTTCCCCCAAGAGGCCGGGTATCTTTAGAAGATTTCCCCCCCGTGAAAAAAAAAATCCTGTATATTAAAACTAGCTGTTCCTCGCAGTGTCACCTGCATTTCAAGGGTTAATATCATTTTTATAAAACACCTTCGCAAAATATTCATTATTTTAAATACAAATTTGGTTAGCATAAAAAAGGTGACACTGTAAAATCCTTAGTTTATTATTATTAAAGGAACAATATAGTGGCATCTTAAATACATGGGAACGATGATCCTCCAGAACTATAAACTGTGTTCCAGTGATCAACGTCTTCCCTTATATAAAACAGAAATAGTTCCTAAAACTATAAACAAATAAATTTGGCAAATATGAATATTAGTTCATGTAAGGGACTGTGCGTGTTTGTGTTGTGAATAAGTGTAAGAATGAGTGAGTGCATGTTTATTTGGGTCGGTATAATAGGGATTTATGAAACAATATTTATGAGTTCTTCATTTTTTTTCATATGAAAGTGTTAAAAGGAACTCCGGACATGTCCTTTTACATGTGTTAGACGGCAAGGGGTAAAAATTAAGAATTTTGTTTATGTTGTTATAAAGAACAGCTCTTCGAATAACTTTTGTAGTGCATACTGGCCGTGGTCTACGTTTGTGGTGAGAAGTATCGGGAATAAACGAAAGTTGAAAATGTTTTCGCAAAATAATACATAGTTTAAATAATTGTGGGACCGTGAATTTCAAGAAGAATATAAATTAAAAATTGGAAATAACATTGGTTTACCACACATAACTTTATGAACAGCCCTTTGCTCGTTAAATTTTTATGAAAAAGATTTAATACATAGACATATGTTGTTCTGGACTTTTTTTAGAACCTTTGAAGGGGAACAATTTTGTATGAGATTTTTGCAAAACTTTAACCTCTTTATGTAGTACACACAATGGAAGCTCTCAAAATTTAAAAAAAGAACGTCTTTTTTGGATATCATTCGTCGATGTTCAGCTCGCTATAGTCTTAGCGTGATGATATATGGCCTTTCTCGATAAATGGACTATCTAATATTGAAGAAAAATTTCAAATCGGTCCAGTAGTTAGTCTGAGATTAGTGCTTACAAGCAAACAAACTTGTTAGTTTGTGATGTTAGTATAGATAATGCATTATTTAAAACTGTTGTAAAAATTCAATTGCATATTAATCTCTAAAAATTGTTCTTGGCATAAGTTAATTTCGTTTATATTAAGGATTTTTTTAAAGAGTGTTATATTAGGTACGAAAATTATTCTATATGGAATGTTTAAGCTTCGTATTATACGTATTACTTTATATGCACGGATTCTAAATAAATAATGTTATTGTAACCATTATTATAATATCCGCTTGCTGGGAAACACATGCTCACGCAAAATGGACATTCCTTCACCGTAAAGTATTCATTTCAAAATGATTATGATTGAATAACCAACCAACAATTACAAAACATATGGGTTGCTTGGAATTCTTTACATTATATCGTTCAGGGCAATTAAAATAACCTATAACATATCTATGTTTGCTAAGTTATCACAAGAACATTTTTTAAATTCATTATAAGCCTTATTTAAAAATACATATCGATAAGGTTTCTAATTTGCTCAGATAATCGTGTGTGAATTTAGCAGATGTGCTATAAAACCTATAGGAACTTTTAGCGTCATGCCATCATATCGAGGTTGGAAAGCAGAAGTGAATCGGAAATCCAAAAATGTTCATCAGAACAGAAAAGCTTCGAAATTTATTGACTAGAGTCATAATTTTTTGACAATATATTTATATTTTGTTGCGAAACAGATTGACTTTAATTGCATTATATTAAAATTTAGTTAAAAAAAATATTTTGCGGGTTACTACGTCTTTGCTTTCCAGCGATGTAGTAAGCGTTATTGAAGACTTATAAAAAGACTTCGTATTCTCAATGTAAAATTTTTCATTTTCTAAGGATATTAAAAAGATATTATTTCTTTAATATTATAGATTTATATTATATTCTGAAATATCTATCAGAATATATGTGACAGGAAACAAATATTTATTACACAAGGAAATCAGCGATATCCAGTGTTTTACATTCAATCATTAATAACCTTAAACATTTCAAATAGTGTTTATCGTGAATATTTAATGTCTAGAATGAATTATAATTATCGACTTTTCATATTTAATTGTTACTATAGGTTGTATCTGAGATCATATTGCAATATTAATGACTCAATCGTAAACATAAATACTATTTATATTAACAAACTATATTTATTTTCAATTACCTGATTGCAACAAGATTGATGATGTGGAATATATAATTATGATTTGGCGGTATTTATTTATACTAACTTAAAATATATTAAGCAAGGATGGCGTGGTTGTTATATAGATATAATATTATTTATTGTACACTACATACATGAACCAAGTAATACAGAGACAAACTTAAGCGTGACAGTACAATTAAACAACCATATGGTGTCATGATTATATGCTTGTTACAAAAAAAGAAGTTAATTTGTGGAAAAAATAGGTTGTACTCAGTGGTCATTTCGTAAGGTCGATAACAGTAAAACGGAGAAGGGAGAGATATATGTGTGATTGTTTTGAAAATAAATATAAATGAGTTATTATTTTTCATTGCAATCGCTTATTAGCATGCAATTTTAGGGTTAGGGAGATTATATGAGGTAAGAAAAGTACGTGGTGTCCACTTATACGTAAATATACCCGTATTCTAATAGATACGGTAGACTATTCATTCATCATTGTGCTTTTCAGCTTAGAAAAATAGGAAATTGGAATATCCCAGGACTAATATTTGAATATATATAGCTTATCATTGGAGAAGCGTTGTGGGTTATAGCTCCATACGCTCTCTGTTAAGACAATATTAAGCTATTACCAAGACAAGACAAAAAAAAGTAAGTAGCAGCCTATTAACGTTCCACTGCTGGGTACAGGCCTCCTCATTCATGTTTGGGGTTTAGGGTTTTTTGAACTTAAACCCACCATGCTGCTCCACTGTAAATCGGCAGGAATAGTATACAAGTGCACTCTCATAGTCCAATGTCACGGGATTTCGACACAATTGGAGAGAGATCAGGCGCAGGACCGACGGCATAACGTGTTTTCCGAGGCACGGGGGTGGATCACACCGCCAACTTCCCAACTTCGGGCAAATATTGAGAAAATTTAATAGTATGAGGCTCTTGCTCCCACTCATGGTTTATGACGGTCCCGCTGGGTTTTAATGGGTATTGCGAGTTCTTGCCCCACGCGGTGTCTCACACTCACGACCCCACAGTTGAGGTGCGTAAATGCATTTCTCAGTGACAATTACAAAAAAAAATCAACATTGTACATATATCCTGTATGTAAACATTTGATTTAAATTCAAACAAGGATCTAAAAGCATTGAATTGGCATGCGAATAGGCGTTTTACTAAAAAATATCACGCCAAAAAAATCATTAACTGTAACATCTATTTAAAAATGCTTTTTATAAAAGTTAGTGCACGATGTTTAAAGACACTATAGACAAAAAAGAAAATAACTTCACAGTTGAATGATTCGCTTACAAGAAATTGTAAGTAAACGACCTTGAACCTATTTGAAGAAGTAATATTTACTACAGTGAATGTTTCATTTAGTACTTTACTATAGTGAATGTTTAAGTTAATACATTTAAAATTTATACGTCGCGGATCATAGGCTTTAAAGGTCAGTATTGCCAATTTGATAGTAAACATAAACTTCCTTATGTTTTTTTGTACAATCTATCTTGGATTTAATAAATGGCGATCATGTTAAATAAATGGTTATTATGTAAACAATATCATTACTTGGGTTGTGTTGTGTATATATTTTTGATTTAATGTATAAAGAAGTTAATAGTAGTCCATTAACGTCCAACAGCTGGGTACAGGCCTCCTCACTCATGGGAGAGAGGGTTATAAGGGCATAAGTCCACCACGCTGCTCCACTCCAGGTTAGCAGGCATAGCAAGTGCAGTCTTTATTTCTTCACTCTCGTAGTCCGATGTGACGGCAGAGAGATTAGGCGCAGGACCGACGGCTTAACGTGTTCTCCAAGGCATGGAGGTGGAGCACAACACCAACTTCCTAACTTCGGGCAAATATTGAGAAAATCTTAATAGAAAACTCAATATCTTCTTGAATTATTATTTATTCTTGAATTGGCCCAACGCTCGAACCCAGGACCTCATGTCTGTGGCCGAACATGCTAACCACTAGCACAATGAGGCAGATTTAATGTATGGTCATTTATTTTTAGGACAAAAATAAGACACTTTGACGGCCTCGCAGTGGTGGAAGTACTCGTTTTGCTAGCAGAGCCCCTTGGTTCGAACCCTTGTCGTGCGAATTTTGAAAACTTTATTTTCTAATTTATCCGAGTCTGGACTGGTGGGAGGTTTCGGCCGTGACTAGTTACCATCCTACCAGTAAAGACGTACCGTCTAGCAAAGTATTCCGGTACGATGCTGAGTATACCATAAAAGGTAAATTGTCTCTCATAAATAAATATATATGTTTACACAGTATATAGGTAAACTAAACAGTAGAACCGATTTTGACAAATTTTCAGGAGGCTTCATTTTTGAGAATAGTTTAGGATTGACAATTTGACGAAAAATAACGAATATCCTCATATTTCCACGGGATCGGGACCTACGCGAAAGGCATAGCTAGTGCTATATAAAAATTTATGGAGATCTTTAAGGATACGTTCCTCTAGATATATTTCGTGTTTAGATTTCATTAAAAACCAAGATAAATACAATAGGATATGGATATTGTCTTAACTATTTAAGTAGAATAGTTTCACGCAACTTTTCGAATATAAATTAACATATTTTGAATGACATTTTAATCCGCAATTGTGTCCGGTTTTGCATCACCGAAAGTGACATGAATATTAAATTCAATCGCTGTTGACGATTCTTAGACGTGTGAAATAATTTCTATGTCATTACAATAAAGATCCGTTTATATTAAAACTATGAGTCGGGGCCATGGTTAATCAATTTAAAGGTTAGTTTACTTTAGTTATTCTCAAAGTCTTACGAAGTTATGGGGTAATGTTTTATAGTCATTTTAAAATATGTTTTCATGGCTGTAACTTTAGCAGGATGCAGGATCCTGAAGATGTCAGGGAGAGATTAAGTTAAAATAATGATTATATACTATCCTTACATATTACAGAAGAAAGCTGGCTGAAGCGTTTGTCTGTGTGTTATTGATATACTCAAAAATGACTGAACGGATTTTCATGTGATTTTCACCGATAGTTAAAGTGATTCTTGGAATAGATTTTTTAAATAAAATATACATAATGAAATACATTACTATACTTCAAATAGTGCAGACATTATATTAAATTTAAATATTATCTACATATTCTAGGAATTATTCCTCAAGTTCAGGCGATTTTATGACAGATAAACATGTTGGTATAAAAAAAGTAGAAAGTCTGGGTGGGACGCTAAGTGAAGTTATAATTAAAAGCAAAGTCTAAGGTTTTGTTCTGTAATAAACTACTAAAATATGAAGCGTGTAAGATCATTAAAAGTGCTTGTTTACGTTCTGCATTAATCCAATGCAGTTTTTTTAAATATACTTGCCTCATTGGTCTAGTAGTTAGCATGTGTAACTACAGACATGAGGTTCTCGGTTCGAGTCCCGGGTCGGGCCAATTCGAAAATCAATATTGAGTTTTTCTATTAAGATTTTCTCAATATTTGCCCGAGGTTGGGAAGGAGCACGCTAAGCCGTCGGTTCTGCGCCTCATCTCTCTCCGATTGTGTCGGATTCCCGTCAGATTAGACTATGAGATTGAAGGAATAGAGAGTGCACCTGTGTACTATGCCTGCCAATCCGCAGTGGGTCTATGCTCTAAAAACCCTCGCTCCTTGGAGTGAGGAGGCCTGTGCTCAGATGTGGGACGTTAAAGGGCTGCTACTTACTTTTATAAATATATATAACTACCAGAACCTGCGACTTCATCTGCTTGGAATATTTTTGGGTAGCATTTCATTAATTTAGGCAAATCGTTTGACAAATAAAAAACATACATAAAACACCCCCGCAACCCCTTTGCGGGTGGAATTTCGTAAAATCCGTTCTTAGGTGACCTCTATTTGGTAAAAGGAATATTCCTACCAAATTTCAAGTCTCTTAAGAAAAATCACGTAGTAATATAAGATACTACTAAGATGTTAAAAGGCTTGGAACAAAAGCCGAAAAAAATTCTATATACATAGAAATAACTCTTATTTCTATGTAATATTGAATAGAAAAGAAATGAAAGAATTAAAATCGATATAAATTGGCTAAAAATACATAATAGTCAAAATTCAGATTGGTAGGCAATAGTAAATGTGATTATAATGTTATGATTTACAATTATCCACAGAACTTTGTTATGACTAACAAAATTTGACATGTATTCATAATATCTGTATCGAATTTATGTAACAATTTTAGGATACCGCCATTAATTTGTTTTGACATGTAAAACAAATTTTGTTTTATTAGTAGTAGTAGACTGAGATATGAGTTTAGCTGAAGATAAATGATGATGCAGTGGTAAATATGGTAGAAGGTAACCTGCTTGAAGGTCCACAGGATCGTAGCGGAATGCAATAATTGCAATTTTCTAAAGACAACTTGCTGAGTATCGAAACATGTACCTCTGCTTTCAAAGCCAGTATTTACCATTGCGCCAGCGAGGTCATCAAAAGTCTATGTTACGCTAATTACGACACACTTAAATTATTTTGGACAAGTATTTTTACATCGAGACACTTGTTAGAATATTTAATTTCACAGTTTTCCCAAGGTTTGAATTAAAATTTAACGGGCATACAATACATTAAACTATACTTATTTCGGTTCAGATTATTAACTGCTATTTTATTGCCTTTACCTTCGTAAAAGCGTTCAACAGGATTATAATATTTTCCATTACGGAAATACTAAATTAGGTTATTACGAATATCGGTTATTATTGATGTTAAATAAACGAAAAAATAAATAATATTTTATCAGAATTATTTATATCACAAACAACTTTTAGACGTTAATGTATTAATTACATCCTCTTCAATTTCGGCTAAGGCTGCCAATGTTAATTAGAGATTAGCCATTTCCGCTGAAAGTGCAAACCAGCCTCGATGTAACAAAATTAAAGAGATTTAGAGGAAATATTCGTTATAAATAATTTGTTACAATAAGTTTTTGTTAGATAGAGGTAAGGTTGGACTACGATTCTTTTTAATAGCATAAAAAACTTCGTAAAAATAGTGCGTGTGTACAAAGTACACAGGTCAGAAATGAAATTTCTTTGCCAAACTGATTTTTAAGTCTTGATTATATTTATACAAAAATAAAACTTTAGATTACCGAGACTTAAGGAGGGAAAAAGGAAGATATGTTAGGAATTTAATAAATTTGTCATTAAAATATTAAAAGTGTCAAAAATTAACACAAATACTTTATTGAAATCTCAAATGACGAATTGTGAATAAAAATATTCATGTGTCTTTTTGTTAATATTAGAAATTATTAATAAAATTTAGTTTTTGAATTTAAAATTTAGAAAAGAGAATTTATGTAATATTTTTATTTTATGAAAAATAGTATATTAAATTATTAAATGACGAGTGGCAAGTTGAAATGCCACATGCTATTTGTAAATATTAAAACTATTTAACCTTAAAACGGATAAGCAAATAAAACGCTGTACTTACTTCGTGATGTTAATCACAAGTTTCATCCGTAAAAATTTTACCCTCATGTGCCTAAAGAAGTTTCATTTCAAAAAGTGTTTGATTTCCGTCACGGTAAATTTAGGCAATTGTGTTTTCTAATTTGTCTGAGTCTAGACTGCTTCAGAGGCTGATGGGAAGCTACGGCCGTGGCTAGTTACCATTCTACCAATGACTTGCATAAAATTTGCGTTCTGTCATTGAAACCATAAGAGGTACATCACTTCTTACTAGGTTAACGAGTTTCCACCTTATCATCAATCATCAATCATCATCAGGTGCGACAACAGTCAAGCTGCGCTACCTTGTAAGCAATAAAAAAAGAAATATATGTGTGAGTGTAAACTATAAATATATAATTCAATCAAGTAATATGACATTTTGCAATACTTTAGACATAAACGCATAATTGTGACTTAAAGCAAGTAGCACTAGCATTGTACTACATGACTAATGCATGTCACAGCTGAATAAGTAGGCCTTTTTACGGAAACTATTATTCTGTTTCCGTTGATAGATAAAACGACTTTATATTATATTAATGTCCTCGTTCAATCCAAATTAAAATATATCTTATTGGCGCGTGCTTAATTTATTGCTATTATATAACAGAAGCCGACAAACGGGCAATTCAATGACATTAGCCGGTATAATATATATAAAAAAACCAGGATTGATTAATTCTTTAGTACTGTGAAATTTGCAAACTTTGTGTTGCACTATAATAACTATTATCGCTATTAAAAAATACAGGTCGGTTATAGAAGGGTGAAAATTTAGGTGTATGCATTTTTTAAATTCCAAACCATATAAAATAACCAAAAAAATATTTATGTCCAAATATAAAAGTGTGTGGGTACAAAGTACATATGCCAGAGTGAAAAGTCTTTGGAAAAATACTTTTTAAGTCTTGTTTACATTTATACAAATAAGAAATTAGATTTCCGAGACTTATAGGGAGGAAAAAGGAAGATTTGTTAGCTCTTTAATTAATTTAATTGTCATTAAAACATTAAAAGAGTCAAAAATTAATACAAATAATTTATTGAAATCTGAAATGACGAATTGCAAATAAAAATGCGTGTGTTTTTACTAATATTAGAGATTATTAATTACATTTTGTTTTTGAATTTAAAATTTAGAAAAGAGAATTTATAAATTATTTTTATTTTATGAAAAAGTGTATATATATTTAATAAATGACGATTGGCATATTAAAATGCTACAGGTTATTTGTAAATATGGAAATGACCTAATCTTCAAAAGAATTAGCATAACAAATGCCGCATATCTTCGTGACGCTAATCAGGCGTTTCATCCGTAAACTTTTAACCTCATGCATTTAAAGAAGTTTCACTTCAAAAGTTTTTTGGTGGTGAACGACCCTTTACACTTAGAGGTGTTAAATTTAATTACAAACGTATTCTCATACCTACTGAATATACATATTAATTACGGAGGAGTACAAGCACTAAAACTGTGAAACAAGAACTTTTCCATATTAGAAAATAACAATCATCTTCTGTAAAATCATTTGAAAGGTATGTAAAGATAAGTAGTGGTCTATTAACGTCCCACAGCTGGGTACAGGCCTCCTCACTCATAGGAGAGGGAATTTAGAGCACAGACCTTCCACGTTGCTATACTCCGGGTTGGCAGGCAAGGCGTATTAATGAGGAAATTCTGTTTTCTAATTTGTGTGGTGGCAGGCTTCCCAATGCAATTAATTCTCGTTTCAGTACGATTCAGTATAGTAAAGTAAGTAGCAGCCCATTAACGTCCCACTGCTGGGCACAGGCCTCCTCACTCCGAGGAGCGAGGGTTTTTAGAGCATAGACCCACCACGCTGCTCCAGAGCGGATTGGCAGGCATAGTACACAAGGGCACTCTCTATTCCTTCACTCTCATAGTCCGATGTGACGGGAATCCGACACGACCGGAGAGAGATCAGGCGCAGGACCGTCGGCTTAACGTGCTCTCCGAGGCACGGGGGTGGATCACACCGCCAACTTCCCAACTTCGGGCAAATATTAAGAAAATCTTAATAGAAAACTCAATATTGATATTTGAATTGGCCCGACCCGGGACTCGAACCCAGGAACTCATGTCTGTAGTCGAACATACTAACCATTAGACCAATGAGGCAGTCATTCAGTGTAGAAAAAGAGTTAATTGGCTTATTATATATAAGTTCAAAATCTCGATTAAAATGCTCGTGATATGACATTTATCAAATTGGTTGTCAAAAATTGCCTTAGTTTTAAGTTTATTGTTTGATTAAGTTTAATCGGTTTCAATAAACTTACATTATACAATAGATATTTGATTCTCAATAGATAAAAATCAATTTTGCTGATAAACCGTGGGTTCTTAATGAAATTTTTTATCTGTTTTTATTTTAAATGAATGATTTATTTTACTTCGTCACACCGGATGTATGCCTCTAATTATAAAAAAATACATAGGTAATATTTTATAGTATCTAGTATAAATAATATTTAAAAGGAATATCAAAAACAAAAAACACAAAAGTTTACTTATTGATGATATATAGTGCGAAGCGAATATCAGTGCAGTATTGTATTACAACCTTTATTTGATGGTAAGTGATGAGACAGTGTAGGATGGAAAGAAGGCAACTTGGTGAGACGTAAATTTCCTTTTCTGGTATGTACCGAAACGCAAGATTTTTGCTTGCTTTATATATATTGAGATATATATATATATATATATTGAGATATATATATATATATATATATATATATATATATATATGTGTATATATATGTTCCGCTAAATATGCCGGTGTGTATATTACATTTTTAAATTCGATACGTCATTTACGTTGAATATCCGACATTAGCAAATTTAATATATTCTACAGGTACTGAGAGATTTTTCTAAATCGGTCCAGTAAATTTTAGTTTGATTGTAATAAATTGTTAAAAATAAAACAAAAATTGAAAATATAAAACTTCCTTAAATAATACTAGAGATTAGATTTATTTGTAACGCTTTATTGTTCCAGACCTTCCCTATACACAAAATTTGTCACTCTGGATTTCGACTCGGGATACATTATTTTCTAAAGAATGAGATTTTTAATTTCGTTATATCTTTTGAATGGAGTGTCCGATTTTAATAATTTCTAAAGTATTTTACAGGTATTGAAATGGTCTTTAATTTTAACAGAATTAATACAGGATAAGGATTAATACAGAAGTATGAATGGTTTGATTATTGTCAGCACTTTTATTAACTTTAAAAATGAAAAAAGTAGTTATAGTGGCATAACTACAGTAGTTTTACAAATGGTATTGCACACCTTTCTGTAGATATTAATTCTATAATATTGTCGAACATTTTTTTGTCTTTCTTGAATAATTTTCGCAGCGCACGCGATGACAGACTTTATGTGACCAATTTTTTCACACCTTGGGTTATATTAATGCTTTTTTCTTAGGGATCCCTATTTTTTTTTAAAGTAATATAGCCTATGTTGCTCAGTGAAAATGCAGCTTTCTTATGGTGAAAATAAATACGTCCGACCCGTGACTCGAACCCAGGGCATCTGTAGCCGAATAAGATGACTATATTTAGTTATTCTCAAAAATATATATATTAGTAGGTATTATCACTGTAATATTTTATGCTAATGACTTTATGTAAGTGATTTTTTTAACAGTACCTACGAGGTACAGTATATTGTGTGTTCCTATTAAAGTTGCAGGTTTTTACGCCGCGTCGGTGAATTAGTGGTCATAAAACAGTCAGAGTTAGTATGTATAAATTATAATATGACATATTTTAAAACAAATGCGGAAATTGTTGATTGATATCACCTTGGACATAGTCATTAGACTTGTATTGCTACGTGTAGTTATTTTACATATTATAATAAATCCGTTTTTGAAGGCAATTTTCAAGCTCTAATGTAATTGATATTGACAGTAATTCTATTATACCTATTAACCTCTGGTCGTGTCTGATTGCCGTCCAATTGGACTATGAGAGTGAAGGAATAGAGAGTGCTCTTGTGTTAGCGCATACACTTGTTTAATGTGCCCTCCAAAACGCAGTGTAGCGTGGTGGGTCTATGCTCTAAAAACCCTTTCTCCTCTGGGTGAGGGTGCCTGTGCCCTTCAGTAGGACGTTATTGGGCTGCTCCCTCCCTTACCTATTATATTAGAGACAATTTATTTTAGGCCTACTTACAATTAGTGTTATAGTCTTACCTTAGATTTTTCAATAAAGTCCTCCGCGGGATCTGTCTGTCAATTCGCGCTAAACTCAAAAAATACTTACTGGATTTTCATGCGATTTTCACTAATACTTAGAATGATTTATAAAGAAACTTTCTATATATTATTTGTCAAAATTTCGTGAAAATCGGATGATTTTGTGTAATTGGTAAATGTGGGATGTATCAGAGACAACCAGTCCGCCTAGAAGCTTTATTCGAAAACGCTGCTTAGAGCTCTATCTTTAAAGGATAACTGATATACCGATTTTATCTTTTAAGAAAATGTTCACAAACAATGCGTTAATGGATGATACTTTAAAGAAATAAAATAATTACCAAGATTGTTGTGGTTTTTCATTAAAACTGGCACATGTTCTGTCACTACAAGTAAATATAAATATATTGAATTAAATACAACTAAACAAGTAATTCGGTTAAAAAAAAGTAAAAACCGAATGATGTATAATTTTGAAAGTGACCATTAAGTGACCGTCAAAATCGCGTTTTTGTAGTTATCAACCTTGATTGCACGATGTAATATTTTTTCGATTACTGTTAATTGTTTCAATAAGTTTCGATAAATCTATTTACTAACATTAGTCTAGGCTTAGTTCTAGTTAATATGAGAAAACCTGCAAATCCCTGGAGCAATTCTGGAATTACCAGAGGGGCAGCGTGGTGGATCTATGCTCTAAAGCAACCGGTCGGTAACCAGCGGCCCTTAAGTTACTGTAGTGGGGCTCGCAGGCATGCAAATGTGAGTAACGATAAATATGGTTTAAAATGCAAAAGATTAGACTAAATTTTTGACTGGCGGGAGGCTTCGGCTGTGGCTGGTTAGCTACCAGCAAAGATATACCGCCAAACAAAGTAATTTGTGTTCCGGTATGATGCTGTGTAGAAACCATAAGGGGTTTACCTCTTACCAGATTAGCGCGCTTCCATCTTAGATTGTATCATCACTTACCATCAGGTGAGGTCACAGTCAAGCGGTACTCTGTCAGCAATAACAAAAAAAGAGATTTCATTAAAAAAAAGTACAGTTTATTAGATAAAATGTGGCCCGCACCAATATCCTCATAACATTTCAATATCCTCCCGACATTTGGGACCCTCGCCAATATCTTTATAACATTTGTGGCTCGCGCCAATATTCTGATGACTTTTGTGGCCCAGACCAACATTCTCTTGGCATTTGTGGCTCATTTATAAGATAATATTGCCGATCCCTGCTCTAGAAGCTCTATCTATTGAGTGAGGAAGTCAGTACCCTGTGGTGGGACGTATACAGACTGCTATAGCAAAAGGGCCGTTTTAATTACATAAAAGTAAAATTACAGCGGCCGATATAGCCTTTTAAAATACTTATTTTTGTAAATTATAAAGTAATATTGGGGAATATGAAGGAACATAAATGCATTTTGCATTTAATATGTATGTTTTGGTGTAATATTTTCTGACACACATTGATAAGCTGTGCAAATTGGTTTCGACTGTAATTATAAAGTCTCGCAGTTTTTAAATGAAGCTAGTAGAAGTATTTACTTAGATTATATTCAGAAGCGTAGACTTGCCTGCAAAAACTCAACATTACTTTGCAATAGTGCTTAAAAACTAATTGAGTACACTATTCTAAAAAAGACATTGAAAATATCTCTGAAGGATTGAAATTGTATTGTTATTATAAAGTTTATTCAACTTTATCATTGAGGAACCGGAGTTTGAACACTCTTAGTCTTATTGGTTAAGTGATTTTGAATACAAAAAGTAGAACAATTACTTAACCTTAGGCAAGTTTAGTATAATTTCCTGAATTATAATAATACGACGCCTGTACGTAATGGCACGGAGGTTAGTTCGTAAATGTAACACTGGCAATTTCCCTCGTTTTTTTATTAATGCAGTTCCGATTTCCTGTTCAAATTATCAATAAATTTGTTAATTTCGTAGGCATAGGTAAACAAATATTTTTTAGCAATACACAGAGTCTGAATAAAAGGGTAAATACTTAGGAGACGATTTCTCTAATAGACAATATAAAAATATTACCAAATACTACTTTTTTATGCTCTGTCACATAATACTTAAATGAAGTTAATTCATTTCTCTTCCTCTTCCTGGTCGGACAGTAGTCGAAATTAGACTATAATGAATTGAAGCTATAAGTTTAACATTATTTAGGCTCTATTATCAGACTATAACAAAAAAATATAATATCATAACCCCAGCGACTGCAATTTCGATAATTCTTTTGTTCTGTTTTGTTATAGTCAGAAGGTTCATCAATGAGAGAAAAATTAATATATTTGCATGGAACATCAGAAGTTTTAAGTAAACAAAACCACCATAGTAAGTTTCGTAATGTAACCTCCTTAGTGCTTTGGTCAATAAAAACTTTTTTAATGTAACGATACGGCGTTTGACATAAATGTCAGCTATTGAAAAATACGCATATGTACTCTATATGCTTTTGTGTCTATGGTAGTGTATGTAATGTGTTTTTTATAGATTAAATGAATTTTTTTATGCGTAATTATTAAAAAAATATGAGCATTGTGCATTCCTTCTCTATTGAAAATATAAGTGTCGGAAATTTCATACTCCTCCGTTCGTGCAATTTCACTTTCACTATATACTCGTTTATATCTTTTTTTTAATTTTCATACGTTAATAAAATTCTTTTTTTTTTTAAACACTCAAGCTTAAACACATTTTTTTGTAATTGCAGTGCTGAAAGTTGGTGACACTTGATGTTAATAGTTTTACAAATATTTATTAATTATTAATTAATGAATAAATATTTGGAAAATCGTATTTACAAAGAGCATCATCTATTGAAAGGTACATACATACGTAAATGTTACTTTTTTATGTAATAAGTTTAAGAAGTTGGTGTTAGACGGCGTTGAAATTAACTTTTTTTATTAAGTTATTTTGGTTTGTATTTAGATTTCTTGTTGTCATTGAAGCGAAACATTTTACTTCCCCGTTTCTAATTCGTACAGGTAAAGTGCGAACGCATCAATAAGTCCGTATTTCCTGCTATTTATGTCTTAAAGTCTTTCAAGGCGACTATTGAACTGAGTCGCAAAATTTTATGTTTCAAATAGAATCGTAAAATACGTTAAACTGTTTTTCCTGGTCATTTTGATGTAAAATTTTATGATGTATGTATAAAGTAAAACTATTATTGGTCAACTGAGCTTGTTTAAATCTGATTGTTAGCGCAAATACATCTAAAATGGTTATACTGGAACCATTAGGAAGAAGTTTCACCTGACATTTGCAGCAAACCCTTGATTGGAACTTAAAGTTTTCGTGGATTTATTAATAAGATTACGAAGTTTTCTAAGCACATGCCAAGATGTCTATTCACACCGGATTTAAGTTTAAAATTATAATAATATGTTAACTGTTAAAATAAACTGATGACGTTCGTATTGTGTACCTTAGTCATGTGAGTCAGGAGATTAGATTTTTTTAATAGAGTTGAATTAAATTTGTGTAAAAAGAAAGCCTTTTTATTAAAGAAACTTTTCCATTCACCGTTCACAAAAACAAAACATAAGACCACTTGACAAAAGTTAAAACTTTATCAAGACTTCTGATGAAGTTTTCACTTTTGTCTTGAGACTACTGATAATACGATATATAACTAGATTTTTTGTTCTTTATTTATAAAATATATAATCATCATTATGTATACATTATTTATAGTACATCTTTGACTAAAACTCTTTTGCTGCTTTAGTTGATGAAAGCCGACTTTCGTGTAGATGAACGTGACGGTGCAATGCCATTCAATACTTAGATAATAACGTGCACTGCGTGTATCAACAACAAGATATCACATCAAAAAATCAAATCCACAAAAAAAGTAGCAATTAAGACGTAAACTTGAAAATAATATATTACAATATAGGATCGTGCTGCAAGTGGATGGATATGAATACTGATTTAATTAGATTGATTAAATTGTATATATCATAATGTGTTAGTTTATTTATATGTAAAATATTTGTTATTAGTATGTATAATTTCATTATGCACCACCTGCATATGCATAATTGTGCATAATCTCCTTCTCAATAAGGTTGGGTGAAAGAAATCGCTGATTAGAGAAAAGGCCACCTTTTTGTGCATTTGCTTGTATAAACCTGTATCATAATTTGTAATTCTGTTTCTTTTAAGATGTACAATAAAGAGTGCAATAACGGCTTATAGCCAATATTGTGATAGGGTAAACACTTCAACCGAAAGTACTTAACTGATTGCAGCCTGGCTAAAATATTGCTCCAAAGCTAATTAAAACCTGAATATTTATTACTTTTATTTCCAAATAAATCACAGGTCAGCTATATGCATTCTGTGTTTCAAAGTGACATGCCATTCTGTGATTTGACCATGGCGCGTGATTAACAGGTTTATTGTTAAAGGTCGAAACCAGGAGACAATAATCACTGTGTGATTATACTTTTGTATAAATTAAAGGTAATTTAATGCATTCAAACAGCCTTGCCACTGGTAATGCTGCGAACTTGATTGTAATACAATGTGCAAATGTTCTAAATGCGATTAATATTTCAATAATATTTGCCTTAATTTTGAACTTAAATTTTTTATTGTTATATATTTATAGTTAGACGGGACTGTATATATAATTGGTACAAGAAATTTTGTTAGACTAATGTACATATAGGTTACTAGCTGTTTTCATTTCGTCACCGTATAGTTCCTGATACTTTGGGGAAAATGGAGAGATTCATGCTTAGTGACAGTCTAAACATATTGTCAAAGGAGCCACAATGCCTAAATTTCGAGTCAAGAGTGAGTTTAGTAGTCTAAAACCATCTTGGAATCTTCCAATGGAACCGGTTTGGGGCAATACGATTGTATGGTTTAAAAATCTATATCGGGCATAAGTATAAACAATTTTTATGTTTTATTTTGTATATATATTAAAATCCTGATTTTTGTGATATCCGCCGCCACGGAGCGCCGCCAGGTTTGTCTGGGTCGCCTACGCTTCCGCTTTCCCTGAGGAGTCCATTCCAGCGCCTGTCTGGGGATATGTACAGGGCCTCTTCCGAGAGTGTGGCCTATCCAGGTCCAATGGCGGCGCAAGATTTCATTTCTAACAGGTATTTTATGCCATCTGCTCAGGAGGTCTTCGTTTGAAATCTTGTCAGACCAGAAAATTCCTTGAATCTGCATGAGGCAACGGTTTATAAAAACTTGGATCTTTTGAGTGATGACTTTGGTAACTCTCCACGTCTCGGAGGCGATTTTGTATATAGAGATAGATAACTTTCATTTTCAGATAGTCAGAGATTATACATCACCAATAATATCCCCTAAATTACTTAAAATAGATAATGAAACACTACAATGAGGCGGTCTTGTCGTTATTTATTTTATTTATAAAGGCTCACCAACTAGAACTCGTACAAATTTTTGTTAAACTAAGATACATATGTTCTTTTTTGTACGTTTCTAAATTAAAGGTATGCATTACGTTGACAGAAAAAACAAAGCAAAACTAACTAATACTAAATGATAATATAATAATGAAACCATATTTGCAAATGTTTTGTAATATCTAATCTAATAGTCATTTTAATCAATTAAATATATAAAAAATACACGTGGAAATATTCTTACTTTAAATGATGATAAAAATATCGTAGGTAGGCATAGAAATATTTAATAATTGTGCTTTGTATGTCGGCAAAGTGACAAGCGTTTTCCTCGTAAATAGGTCATTCGCTAAGTTGCCCACGTCAAGCAAATGTAGAACACGCCGAGCTTTATGAACATAAAGGTAAACTTATATGATTCCTAATTGAAAAAGGGAAAATAAAGGTTGAAATTTATATAAAACAAGCTTTAATTACACAATCTAAATAATAAAAGAGCTCTTGATGATGGTGTCGTTTATTCAAAATACATATACTTGCTAAACAAATTCATACGTTTTTAGATTTCAATGTATTTGTAGAAAATAACAAAGTATTACTTGTCTCTTTTGCAACATCTACCTACTCTCAACTTTATCTCCTTCCTTAAGGTTGTCTGGCAGAAATCACTTCAAAACGATAAGACCGCCTATTGTGCGACAATTAAGTTTAAGCTCCAATTTTATGTATTTTTAAGTAAGATGTGGTCTAATAGTGTTAAATAAATAAAAAAGTTAAAAGTGCGTGCCTACAAAGTACACATGTCAAAAGTGAAACTTCCTTGGCAAACTATTTTTTAAGTCTAATATATATTTATACAAATCTTAAACTTTATAAGACCGAGACTTAGGGGGAAGGTAAAAGGAAGATATGTTAGGAATTTAATGAATTTAATTGATATTAAAATATATATAAAAGTGTCGAAGAATTAATACAAATAATTTATTGAAGTGTCAAATGACGAGTTATAAATAAAATTGCCACGTGTTTTTGTCAATATTGGAAATTATCAATGAAATTTTGTCGTTGAATTTAGAAAAGAGAATTTATGAAATATTTTTATTTTATATATTATGAAAAATAGTTCCAATATTAAATTATTAAACGACGAGTGGCATATTAAAATGCCGCATGTTATTTGTAAATATGAAAACTACCTAACCTTCACACGAATTAGCACAAAAAAACGCTTCACACCTTCTTGACACTAATCGCGCATTTCATCCGTTAAAGGTTTACCCTCATCTAAGAAATCTTCAAAATAAGGTTATTTGATTTAAATGAATTAAATTAACGAAATTTGTATAAATTATTTCATTCTTTTACTTTTATTCACTATGCAAATTAAATTTCCGATTCCTATTTGAGTCTCATTCAACCCCAAATTCCAAAGTCTTTATAAGTTTTGGTACTTTGGTTTTGGTATTTTCGAACTTTTATTTAATAATCAAACTTTTTTTGCGAGGTAAAAAATTTATAGGTTTATCTATGAAAAAACTTGAAGTGTGAGAGATGGCTCAGGAATTGACTTTAATAATCCACTTTTTATACGAATAAGAGATTTACCATTGACACATTAATCACTAATTCTCTGAAACTATGAGTTGAAGCTCGCTAAGAACGGGTTTTCCAGGGATGGGGATATATAATTGAAAAACTATATTTTACTAAATGACTTAAAATTCGCCATACATATGACGTTCCCGACATAGATTCTCACTAATAATAGAGTTTCTCAACTTCCCACAGGATCGAAACATCTAACCAAACCGTGGAAGATCCTTTTTAATTTATAAAGGAATTTGATAACTTACTGCTTTGCTCTATTGCGATTTTCGTCGCAAGATTGCATAAATTTTATTAGCCACAACGATATCAATTAAATGTATCACATCATTGTAAATGCCAAGCATGTCTGTCGGTCAGCAGACAATGACAATAACATTAGATACCCAAGTAGATAACCGCACGCGTCAGAAATGTGGGCCACGGTCACAGAAGCATCTATTATATACACTTTGCAATCGATGTGTTGGCGCTTATAGTTAGACAAGATGTAATGATAGAATAGATAGATAAGAATAACTTTATAGAACGAATTACCTCTGACAATAAGAGAAGCTAAATCGTTGGATATATTCAAGAAGCGGGTAAAGAATCATTACCTCTCTTTATGTACTTAATGACGATGATATCTATTTGTTTTACCACTTATTTATTTAAAGGTATATTAAATTAAACGTATTTAAAGGTATATGTATTAGTATGTAGGACTATTTGTATGTATGTCTGTATTAGGGAACACCACCTACCCTGTTTGCCTCATATAATCTCCCTAACCCTAAGGTTGCCTGGAAGAAATCGCTAATGAGCGATAAGGTTGCCTAATTTGTACTATTTATTAAGTTTGTTTCTGTGTTACTTGTTTCATGTTTGTGGTGTACAATAAAGAGTATTCTATCTATCTATCTATCTATAAGAGTGGTAATCATTATTGCATGCCTTAATTTATTGATTAAGTATTTATAATTTTGCACTATAACTTAATAATGATACGGAATACTCGGCGAGAGTTACTACGTCAAAAAAGATAAACATGTCTTTTATTTATTGAAGTGAAACTTCTTTAGGGCCCATGAGAGTAAATTTTTTACGTATGATATGCGTGATTAGTGTTTTTATGCTCGTTTTATACAACTCGTTTGAAGGTTTTTTTATACAACTAGTTAGCCAAAGAAGTTCCACTTCTGACCCTTTTTTGTTATTTAATTTTATAATGCGATTGAGATGAAAGAAGTCTAAAAATAATAAATATATATCGTAATAAGCGTAAAACTAATAATAGTAGTAATTTACTTTGTAGTTGTTTTAACTGGGCTTTTGTTCTTTGACATACTTTACTTTATTACTTTGTAACATGTAAATTTTGTCTGTTTGATTAGATCGTGACAGCCGTAGTAATTTTTAATTGATTACAAAGTCGTGTTAGTTTATAATTGGAAAATAGGGAATTTTGTAAACGGTGTCTTTTTTTTATCAGTTTTTCTTTGCGAAATATATTAAGAATATTTATCGGAATAATACTTATTATTATTTGCAATAACATATACGGAGTATAGTTTTTTTTATATTTGGTCATAAAATATATAGCGATAATATAATACTGCAATTTAAATATTGTAATTTCCGCGAGTCGAGAAGGAACCATGTCACGATCATACAGATAGGATGACCATTAATTAAATTTAATTGTAAAACTTTATTTAAATTAATGTTTAAGTAATATTTTGTATTTTTATTTTTAACCGACTTCAAAAAAGGAGGAGGTTATCAATTCGTCTGTATTTTTTTTATTCATGTTACCTTATATCTCCCGACTGGGTGGACCGATCTTAATGATTTTTTTTTAAATGAAAGGTGGTGCTCGTCATAGGGTCCCATTTTTTTTAAAACCACTTCTGATAATGGCATCCATGACTAAACCGTATAAATCTTAAATTTGCGTAAGCATGTGCGCCACAAATGGTCGAATACCGAGATCACGCCAACCGATTTCGATGATTCTTTTTTTATTAGAAAGGATATACTTTAAGGGTTGTTTTGTGATAGTTTGGTAAGGTTCTGATGATGGAATCCATGACAAAGTGACGGAACTCTTCAATTCTTCGAAGCAAATGAACGATACTCGGCAGAATCTTTTATAGGGCTGACACCGACACCGCTGGCTGACACCGACTACGAATATAACAATACGAAGAACACTATAAAAGATTACGCAATTATTTCTTACTTTTTAGAGCATATTAATTTTTTTGTAAGTTTGTTTTGAAGGCGGTTCTTTTTTTGTTAAAATTTATATTTGTTACAGTATTGTAGTTACTAAAAGGGAATTTTAACCTAAATATTTTTTCACTCCCAAACATTCAGAAGAAGTTCTAGTCATGTCTTTTAATAAATTGAAATACTTTATAAACAAAAAAAATATTGAAAAATCTTATTATTTGAAGGATTACTTGGACATTAAAAAAGCGTGGGAGTTAATGGTTTGCTCTTACTTTAATAGAATATATAAATATGACATTACAATGGTGATGATAAAAAAGTGGAAAGCCGGTTGATTTTGTGGTTTCTTCTCAGAACTGTGGATCCTGTTAACTTTAGATAATAAGTCGTACATTACAAAGATCGTTTTATATTTTAATTAGAAAAAAGTATAATAAGACAATTTGTTAATGTTGTGTAATATTATACTAGTACATATGCATTTTATGTTCTGTGCGAATGCTTGAGTACACTTCTTATTCATTTAGCTTTGTTCATTGGTGTCTGTTAAAGATCGTCGAGTATAGATAAAGCACATTGTATTAACATAAGTTAATTAATTTGTTAGTAGTATTAAATTTTATGAAGTGAATAGGAATTATTTTTATCATGGATGAATGAAATTTGATCATTATTTCAGGATTCTCGTATATAACAAGGCGAAAGATGCTTCGATTGACCACCTAAACTCCCTACTAACACTTACGACATCATTATTCACGGTAAAACATGGATTACAGGATTTTTCTGCTGCCTAAAAGTGTGTCATATATGATCAATTTCTTCCTAATATACAAATAAAGTTTTACGTTACATATATTATCTATGGTCTTAACAGGCATATGAACTGACGAAGTATCTGATGGTAAGTGAAGATTGATGCCCATGGAAACCTATGGTACAAGTGAAACTGACTATGCATTATCGGCCCAAACATGAAAGTTTAATTGCCTCTTATAGTATCATACATAAGGGGTAAATAAACTCTTACTGACCACAAAATGTTATCTGTTAAAAGTATATAAGCTATAGCCAATTCATGATTTGGAGCATGATAACAATATTCTTTAGGTTGATAATATTTTGAACTGACATATTAAGGAGTGAATCTTATAATCTATAATGTCCATTTATATATTTTGACAATCATGTTGATAAGATCTACATGCCACTATGCTTTTACTATATTGGAAGAGTACTATATATATAGGAAATTCTTATTCTACTATTCTTCTTCTTCTATTCTTATCATACACAAATAATAATCATAAACATATAAATTTCATCATTATTTCGGGATTCTCGTATATAATGACAAGGCGAATGGTGCTTCGATTTATCACCTGAAATCCCTACTAACACTGACTTTCAACAATTATGGCTTTAACATGCACAGTATATATAGTCTATAGTCTTGACAGCCAAATGAGCTAATGGTAGGGGAATATTTATGCCCATGGAAACCTACAGCACAAGGGAACTACCGATGCGTTTTTGCCCCAAAAATGAGACTTTAATTGCCTCTTATAGTTTTCTATTTAAGGGGTAACTAAACCTTTACTAACCATATTATCTCGCGAATTAGTGCAAATAAAATTTGAAATGATTTAAAAGAAAACTATTTATGATTTGGAGCTATACTCCACGATTACAACATATTTTATAATAATAATAATAATAATAATGATAACATTTATTTGATGTCCAAAAAATGTTTACAGATACTGATTGATACACTTTTCTGTAGGTTGATGATACTTTAAACTGATATGTTAAGGAGTAAATCTTACTTGGATAACTTATTGCAGAAGATTGGGTAATATTTGCAATACAATAAACTACTATCGTAGTATATAATGTCCATCTAAATATATATTTTACATATGATTATGATAGGCTTGAAGATCTTATAGTTTAAAGTCTATATGCCAAAATGCTTTTGTAATGTCGGAAGAGTATTATATTGTTACCCTACTCAAGAACGATGTCGTGATACCACGATGCCGACGCATAAGAATTTATAATCTAATCATTGTTGTATCTAATGCCTTTGTGACCTTTATATACTAATATTTTTACTATATGTTTGCTTATTATTTAGATATAATTTGATATATAATAAAAGTGAATCGCTGAAATGTATAATATCTGAAGACAGCACCGAATTAAATTGGATTGTACAAGATTTGCACAATGTAAAAGAAAATTAACGAAATAAAACTGCATGCGTATAAAATACACATGTCAGAAGTGAAATTTCTTTGGCAAACCAATTTTTAAGTCTTGTTTATATTTATACACATCTAAAACTTTAGATTTCCGAGGCTTAGAGTGAGGACAATAGGGAGATGTGTTAGAAATGTAATTGTCCTTAAAATATTAAATGTGTCAAAAATTAATACAAACAATCTCAAATGACGAATTTTAAATAAAAATGCCACGTGTTTTTGTCAATGGTATTATTAATCGAATTTTGTTTTTGAATTTAAAATTTAGAAAAGAGAATTTATGAAATATTTTTATTTTATATTTCATGAAAAATAATCTAATAAATTATAAAATGGCGAGTGGCAAATAAAAATGCCACATGTTATTTGTAAACATTAAAACTACCTAATCTAATTTACGAAATATAGTTTATTAAATAACGAGTGGCAAATTTAAACGACAGATGTTATTTGTAAATATGAAACTAACTTTCAAACGAATTAGTACAAAAACCGCTGCACTGGTTTGTGACGCTAATCATCCGCAACCTTTTTACCCTCATGCGCCTAATGAAGTTTCAATTCAAAAATCGAACAGAATGTTGTATAAAGTTTTAGTTTAGTTTTTGGTTTATTTTTAAGGTTTAAAGAATTCTTCGATGAAATTATAGTTTTATTGAAGTATTTATTCGATTCGATAGACGGAAGCCACGTGTTAAAAATTGCTTAAAGGGAAAGACTTGGCGCTTTACATCATTTGTTAGACAAGGATGGCATTTGTTTGTTAATACTCTGAAAAAAAATAAAATGCTTTCATTGATATAATACATCATACATATGCACATACATAGCATCACGCCTCTTTTCCAAAGGGATAGGCAGGGACTACGTCTTTCTACTTGGCACGATACTTGCATGACTCCTTCGCTTCTTTCATTCTTATTAAACCTTTCACACACGTTTCACGATTTAGAGTACTCTTGTTTAAATGTCCTGAATTTGTTCCAGGGACGTTCGTCTTGGTCTTCTCCTTCCAAATTTCCCATTCACTCTTGACTCATAAATGCTTTTTGTCAGTCTCCTTTCATTCATTCTCTCTACGCGCCGAAACCATCTAAGCATACCTTTCTCCCTTTTATACCACAACGTTCTATCATCACACTTTTCCTTACTTTGTTACTCAGTTTCAATCCACTTATATTTCTCAACGCTCTCATCTCTACCGCATTTATTTTACTCTTATACGTCTTCTGCCACACCCAACCTTCACTACTATACATAAGTGTTGGCACCAACACTTCTCCATGCACGGCCAGTCTGGCCCTTTGACACACCATCTGGCTATTCATAAAGGCAAATATATCAATGATATTATATCTTCGCCAAAAACATTACAATAATACTTTATTAACATTAGAATCCACGTAAAACTTCGGATGTCTTCTGCACCTTAGGGTATTAGTTTAATTTAATATTATAAATAATTAGTCTTAGGAAATATATAGTTAAGGTACGAAAATTCATCAAAGATTTGCATTGAAAAACCGTTGTGCGTGATGTTTCAAATAAAACCGTTCAATTTAATAAACCCAAAACCAAGAATATATACTATGATTAAAATATATACTAAATTGCATTAATTTTTAATAAATTAATTTGCTTCGCCTATGACACTTCCCGCTGTGCTATTTCCGTGTTACGGCGAGGTTAACAATCTTGACCGTTTTGATAAGCATCTGCGAAATTATTAACCACGTGCGAAGGTTTTGTGGGCTTTGTTCAAGCACGCGGATGAATGAATGCTATTGTATGCAGTTAAACTCGAGCACTGATAATAATTGTTTTTTATAAAGAGTTTCTTGTATAAATTGATGGAGAATTTGGTTATTTTGTAAAACAGACAAAAAGACGGAGTACGTAAAGCCCACACTCTCCTTATAAATGTAATCAAATTTTTAATAGGTAATTAAACAATCATCAAATGGGTTGCCTATTTAAGTACCCCAGGTATCGAAACCAGATCAATCACTTTTGAATCGTCAGTAGTCTGTCAATTGGTGACAAATTTTCCACCGGTTCTTAAGGTTAATTCCGCTGAGAAGAAACCGGAAAGAAATTCAATAGTTACTCTTTTAAATAAATTTTTGTATACTACAATGTGTTTGGGTTTCATGTGCAACTGGAATCCAGTTCAAATATCTTTGTCGCTTAAATAAATGTCAATGTTACAATATGCCTTTTGTAATTCGACGTTTTTAACATATTTCTTAAGACTGCAGGCAAACAGTGTTTGGGGTACCTTATTAAAAACGCGTATGCTCAACCCAACGACAGTTTTATGAACCTCCTTCTCCCTAAAATAAGGCATTACAAGTTTGTTTTTATTTGATGTAGTAAATTTATATTGATTGATTAATCCTAGAGGACAGGATGTCCGAAAAAGAGCACTTGTTAGACCGAAGCGGCATTGGATAGATGATATATTGGAGTGGACTGGTCTTAACTAAGCACAATTAGAGAGTGTTGCTCTAGATATGACATTTTCACCGATTAACCGTTAAACTTCACTTTGATAAAGGCATTCGATGATGATAATGACGAAAAAAGTACCTTTTCATTCACCCATTCAAGTATAAAGCTATGACAACCCAATAGAAAATCCATTACGGTTTAGTCGTGAGATTCGTGGATTTTCTTTCAGAGAGGTTGCGGATTCTAACTCTGGGCAGACACCACTGAGTTTCTCTTATAAAAAGAAATATCCTTGATGGTCCAATACCTCATTATGCTTTCCGGTAAAGGAAACATCCTGAGGAACCCTGCAAATCCCGGGATCAATTCTGTGGTGGTCTATAAACGCTCTGATTTATGAGACAGAAGATCTGTGCCCAGCTGTGGGATATTAAAAGGTTGCTACTTACCTTATTTCATTTAAGTTCAAATACAGTTTAGCATTGTGCAAAAATTGCTATAACATACCACGCAATTAAATTCGACGCCTGTAGTTTGCAAATTTGCTCAATCTACTATTTATTTTTGTGAGAAAAACTTCAAATATATACACGATTAAATGATTTTTACGTGATAGGTACAACAATAGACCACATGAAGGTTATCTTGGAGCCGGTCGTTTTCAACCCTAACCTTCAACTTAATGAAGTGTTAAGAGAAGGGTCCACTTTTATGGAGCTTACCATCATCGTTAAAATGTTAGCAACATTCTTGTTACGAACCCAATTATGGTTCTATATACATATAGTTCATTTTAATAAACAAAATCCCAACTTCAAACAAATATTTAGATATCCAGGCTTCAAATTATAAGAGTGAGAGATAATACAAAAGAAAGAAAATACAAACGAGTTTTTAGGTCCTAGGTTCGAAGGCCGAGTCATGCTAACTGATATCGGGGTTTCTGTTTAAAAAAAAATCCCCACCCTGTGTCTCGAAGAGCACGCTAAGCTATCAGTCCTGGGTCTGATCTCTTTCTGTTGGGTTCGGATTACCGACCAATGAGAGTGAGGAAATAGAGTTTCCACCTACGCGTATACACGCACCTATTTACTAATTACACGTCTATTGCCTTAAAAACAATCAATATAAAAAAGTAAATTCCTAAGATATCTAGCACAAAGTTAAAATTTAATTTTATAATTAAGTTAATAGAAGATATTCATTAATAGAAAACAATTGAAAAATAGACGTCGAGAAAAGGGCGTAAAAATGGTGACAAAACTTTGCCTTTCAACTGTCGTAAGCTCACTCCAACGAAGTATTGTACTTTGATATGTCCTTGTTAAGTAAAGACAAAGATTTATTACTAGTAGTAGGCGGTAATTGTCGCAATTGAACCGGATTATGGACTATATAGATAAGGCAGGCTTCCGTGTTGTTATTTCTAATATATTGACGTTTTTTATCTTTTCCCCTAGTGTGGGTTTTTAGTGAAACCATTTTTTTGTCGATGTCATGAATAAGCAAGATTCGTCAAGTGATAATGCAAATCTGTAAGAGAATCTGAAAATGCTTGTCAAACAAGTAAAAAAAAAATCCTACGCAATGTAGCACGAACTTCTTAAACTTTTATGTGAGCATTCTTGATATGAAGCTATTTGTAAAAAGGATTATTATACAATTTAGCTAAAGTTAGTTCCAAGCTATGAATGTACAGGTCTTCTCATTCCTAGGTAAGACAATTATTATAACATGGACCGACCAAAAAGCACGAGGATTAAACAACATTTGCACACATAAGTTCACTGAGAGGAATTTATACGTAGTTTTTTTTAAATAAGACATGGTAAGGAGTCGGCACTGACAACTCAAACACAGGTTTGTCTTAATTCATCTACAGAGCTAACACAATATGGGTAAATTTTGCTAGTCTTAAGAACAAAGGTAGTGTTATTAAAATATTGTATATATGGGTCAATAAAAATATTTATTAGGTTGTATTATGCAACTGCCTCATTGGTCTAATGGTCAGTTTGCTGGGTCCCGGGATCGAGTCTGTGGTCGAGCGAATAATAAATTTGACGGCCTCGCTGGCGCAGTGGTGCGAGTACTCGCCTTGCTAGCAGAAGTCCCGGTTTCGATCCCCGGCAGGACGAATTTAGGAAATTGTATTTTCTAACTTGTCTGAGTCTGGTCTGGTGGGAGTCTTCGGCCGTGGCTAGTTACCACCCTACCAGCAAAGATGTACCGTCAAAGCAAAGAGATTTGTGTTCCGGTAGGATGCTGTGTAGAAACCGTAAGGGGTATATCGCCCCTTACGAGATTAACGCGCTTCCATCTTAGACTGCCTCATCACTTACCATCATGGGAGATCATAGTCAAGAGTTAAACTGTCAGCAATAAAAAAAATATGATAATGAGTTTCTGTAAAGAAATGCCCAGTCTTTGGCCGAAATTGTGTTTTTGGAGGCCTGTGCCCAGTTTTGGGACTTTAATAGCCTACCTTTTATAAACTAATATTATAAAGAGGAAACATTTGTGTGTTTGTATGTATGTAAGTGTATGTGTTTGTAACGTTTTCACTCAAAAACTACAGGACCGATTTAAAAATCTTTTTCACAGAAATTTTCACTGAGCGAAACAGGTTACATTACTTTCTCAAAAAAAAAAAAAGTGATCCCTAAAAAAAAATGCATTAATGTAAACCAAATTGTGAAACAAAAAATCGGTTATCGCATGCGCTGCGAAAAACTATAGATAGAAGGAATTATGTTCTACAATATTATAGGAGGTATTAATATCTTACAAAAAAAAAACCGCGATACCATATGTCCAACTACTGTAGTTACGAGTATGCCCCTATAACTACTTTTTGCGTTTTAAAAGTTAATAAAAGTGCCAACAATAATCAAACCATATTATTCATACCTCTGTATTAATTCTTGTCCTATTAAATGAACAGAATAATTTTAATTTATGAAAATTGGACATTCCATTCAAAAGACATAACGAATTTAAAAATCTCAATCTATAGAACATAATGTATCCCGAGTCGAATTCCAGACTGTCAAATGTTATGTATAGGGACGTTCTGAGAAAAATAAGTATTACAAATAAATCTCTTCTCTAATATTATAGAAGATTTGCATTTTGAATTTTTGTGTTCATTTTTAAAAATTTATAATAAACAAGCTGAACGACCAAAGATCTGAAAAATTCTTTCAATACCTGTAGAGTATTTTTTAATTATATACACGTATATGTATGTATATATATATACACGTTGTCAAATAAAATCTGTATATTGATTAGATTGTGAATGTAATTTGTATCTAGTAATCTGAAAAGGAGGTAATTAAAAACTAAGTGATATAAAACTTTTATGTTAACAAAAATAAATCTATAGTCCGACTTAGTAGACTTTCCACTGCCAGGAGATCGGTATCTACGCGGGTGAAACCACGGAGCATTGCTAGTATATTGTACAAAGAGAACTTAGTGGTTCGTACCGTTACTCTTAACGAGTATCCACCTATGTATCTTTTGGGACATCATGGATTTTTTTTATATTATTTGTTTGTAATACAATCCATAGAAATAAGTATATAATTCCTACGAGGGCTGTTATGGTATCAATAGTTGTAAAAAAGTAATACTTCTAAATTTGGCTTGCCAGACGCAGGCGGTCAGTTTACGTACTAATAATGCGTGCGACCCTGAACTTCAACGACTGCTACAGTAAGTGAAAGGACTGGATGGTATTATGCTGGTTGAAGCCAATCATATTTATCTATTTAATTGAATCTCACGAGTATACCCGTCAGATTTAATTATTATAGAAAATTTGATTTATTATTTATTGGTCATTGAACCATTGATTATTTAATTCGTGTTTCTTATAAAAAAAGAAATATATAAAAGTTAAGATATATAAAATTAATTTTAATGCTAGTTAGGTATGATCTATAAAATATGAAACTCAATCAAAGTGAAACGTCACAGTTAATTAGTAAATAATACTCATTTCTTCTGAAATGTTACAAATTTGATAAGGTAATGTATTTTACGGATTTTATATTTATATATACGACGTTATTCACGTAGATCGGTATAGACCAGATCCTGTGGAAATATATAAATGATCAAAAGCAATTGTTAGTGAATCTAAATAATTTTGAATCGCCTTGATTATAAAACTAATCCAGTTGATTAAAAGGAGTTAAGTCACTTACACATGTGAATAACAATTATATATTTATAAGTATTTCATTTATATGTAACATGTAATGTTTTTATATCTAACCTGTAACGAGTACAAAACTGCTCATTATATGTATGTCTCAGAAACAGTAATTGCTTATAAAAGGCCGTGACATAATTAATCAGCCTACAAGATTTTTTTTTAATCTGTAAAATTAAAATAAAATGAGCTACTGAGAATAGTCATTAAAGCCTGAAATGATAATTATTTTGCAATAAATCTCATAGGATAGCGTGTTGTAGGTTAATCTTGACCTACTATAGATATCATGACACATAAATATTTATTTCAGTTGCCGTGAATTATAAAATATCACTCATAAATACATAGTAAAAAGATACATTTAATCTATGACAGTAAATTCTGTGACATTTTATTGAGTGAAGAGAAAAACTCATAAACCGTTAGGATTTTATGAACTACAATTTAATCTGAGAGAACTATGTTAGAAAATTTAAATTATACTCGTATAATAATAAAAGTTACTTTTAGCTTTCGTTAATTACTAACAGGAGTACTTCGGTTAGTAATTATTGACATAAAATGAAATTCATATATTATTATTTTTAAATTATCAAAAATTGTATCAACATATGTCCATTATAGACTTTGACTCTGTTTAACCGCTGAGCCCCAAAATAATTTCATACGAAAGGCAAATAATACGAGCCATGTTTTAGATCATTAAAATCACTCCAAGCCATTCGCAATTGACTAGAAGTTTAGCAAAGTATTTCTTTTCGAAATGAAGATTTTTACTGACTAAGCAATTTTCTAGACCTCCCACACGATTGAGAACTAATCCATTGATACTTAAGGGAACAGGATACTTAAGAATAACATCATATATTTAAAGCTGATGATTTTAGCATCCTGCATGTTCTTTTTCAAAAAAGATAATATTTTTTATAACGCATTTTATAATTAGTAATATTTTCTTCTCCTTATAATAACCCTTTGTTTGAAGTGTACGAAATTGTATGAATTGAAAATATAAGAATGTTCCTATTAAATAAATATTTTAAGCACTGTATTGCATACGTTCATCCAATACATGTAGGGTATTGTTACGGATATTGACCCTAGTTGAGTGGCGAATGAAACACCTCTCACCCCGTCAATGCCAGTCTATAATAAATAGATATAGATAAAGTTGGGAAAGGTCCTTTGTCTTTATAACACATAAAAAATGTCATATGATAAGAGATATTACGTTTATTATATGGGTGTGTCTTAAGGCTGAACGTAGATCGGTCTCAAAGGATTACAATTATGTTCCCGTTTATTTTACTCCTATTTATATTACAAATATATTCTTTATTACATTATAATGCCGTTATATTTAATTTTGATCTATTTAAAACATAAAGAATATAAACTTGCAAGAAACTTGACATAGGATATCGTTTAAAGCATAAAAAGCGTTGTATAGCTTTTTATGCTGGGAAATGCTTTTATGCCTTAACCTCGACCCATGGGTTAGGAGTGTGGGACTTGGCGAAGGAGAAGGTCTAGCAATACCAACACCAGGGGTTCAACTTTCGCATTTATCCCTAATTAAAAAAATGTGAAACGCTTCACGACTTTGTGTGTCATCCTTCTGTACTCTATTAAAGAAATTATTAACTAAGAAACCAAGGTAGATTACCTTTGTCTCTAAGTTAATAACGTCTTAAGGTAAGAGAGAAAGGAAACCTGGAGATATGCTGATTAAATTCAATGATATATTTACTGTGACTGCATGGCGCAGTCGAAAATTTAATGTAAAAATCTTTTATTTTCCATATATAATTTAAAGAATTTAAACATTGGAATTCGCTTCTGTTCATCAACTACTTTAATAAGGAGTATAAAAACGAAGTTCGTCTTGAAATAAAAAGGCTACGCAGGATGTAGCACAATCATCGTTTGCCAATTAAAAATAGATAAAAAAGCTTCTCCAGACTTCACGGGGGAAAATACCTCTACTTTTTTTAACCGCCAAGGTCTGTGTGCACATGACTAGGCTTATTCGTTTTTTCCCTCCATTGAAGCAAAGGGTCGTCGTTCGGCTGGAAATGATTTACTTACATTTTTGTAAGTCTGCGGTTAAATTGCGGCGGGTTTTTTAAAATTTACCTAAATTATATTAATTGACTGTTTTAACAAAAAAGAGTGAATGTACCTCATAAAACGTAAGAAATAAAAATACACTTGTTAAATGTAAATAAAAAATTCATTTAAGGGTAACTGTATACGTCGCTATAGTTAATTCTCAGAAGACGTTCTAGAGATATCGCTTATTAAAAAAAATCTTATTATACTCTTGCAAGATTTCTTAGACGATAGAAACGCGTGAGAGTAAGCGAATTACTCCAATTTAAATTTAAATATCATAAACTAAAATAATATTGTAATGATGGTGGCAAAAAAAAAATACGAAATACCCGACTGAGTTTATTGTGGGCTCATCTCAGGACAGGGCGCGAAAGAATCCTCGTAACTTTAGATTTTAAATCTTTCTTTAATAACGTCTGTGGTACATTACAAGTAGTATATGTATGCTAAAAAAAGTTGTTTGACTAGACAGCTTTGGAAAAAAACTTGTTGGATATCATGGCAAATTTTTACTATACACTCACTTACAATACAATATAATCATGAAAGTTCTAAATGTCCTCGTATTTTCATGATTTTTGCATGTCTTATATTTTGACTTTAGAAGCAAATATGATTATTTAAGTAACACTATCTCCGCAATCATCTAGATAAATTTCCAGCTAATTTTGGAATCCAGAGTGAGGAACAAGGAGACCGGTTCCACTAAGATCTAAAAGCGATGGAGGACGGGTATCAGGGTCGATGGGATTGTCACATGATGGCAGATTACTGCTGGTCTTTGAAAAGACATTATCCCCTGAAAAATTATAAAAGGCCCTATATAAAAATATAAAACATATTTTCTTCTATATTTATTTCGATATACCCTAATTTCTCAAAAACATAACTAACATTGTACATATACGTGTTAATTTTGTTTCTCGTGTTTTGATTTTTGTAACGTAAAATGAAAATAATAAATGTTACAAAATCATTGATAATTTCTTGAATTGTGTGCATAAATAGATCCAAATTTATTTTCATCTATAGAGTAACAACACCACTGTAGGGTATATGGTTTAAAATTGTTGCTTTTACCTTTAAAAGAGTAAATTTTAAAAATATGTCAACATAAGTGATAATGTTTGTATCTATATCTGGATATTGTAATATTAACTGCAATTGATCTTTTGCAATACATTAAATGTATATTTTCGTAAATTATTTTGTGAATTATTTCAATATTGCGTTTATTATTTTGACACATTTTAAAGCCGATATTGGTTGAATGAAAATAAAATAACTATATGGAGTGTTTTGTTTGAGATATTTAAAGACCTATAAAAAATCCTTCAGTCCATTAAGAAAGCCTTTAGATATTGTGCCTAAATTTAGCCATGCATACATTTCATAATTATAACGTTGGTACAACAACAATAAATAGAACTGGTATCTAGAACTCAAACAAAAAAAGGAGACAGCTATAGCTCCGAGCCATATACGTTGTTGTAAAACAAAAATACATAACCTGTCTTAACAACAATTTATATTGTTAGAGTATTAAATTAAATTGAGAAAGGTATGCTTAGATGGTTTGGGCACGTAGAGAGAATTAATGAAAGGAGACTGACAAAAAGGATTTATGAGTCAAGAGTAAATGCGAAAGTTGGAAGGGGAAGACCAAGGCGAACGTTCCTGGACCAANAACCGACGAACTTGTATAAAAGGTTTAATGAGAATGAAAAAAGCGAAGGAGATATGCAAATTACCTATATTAATTATTATTAAATAACCTTTCGTTGAAATATTTTATCTCAAAAACAAATGGGATGTGGCTGTGTTGTACAACCGACGGACAGGGCTGTTTTTTCGTGCGTGAGTACGTCTTGCGTGTTTTGTGTCACAGTCCTTACTTAGCATAATAAATTCTTTATTACTTTCGCTACAACATCAACTGTATCCCCTCTTTTAAAGACTTTAGTAACACTTAAATAATAAATAGTCAATGATATATGTTCTCTTAGTTATGAGACATTATTAGTACGGAGTAAACAGTGATACCGTAAGAAATCTATTTTAAATGAAAGAAATCGATAAAAGCTGATATTTTGGGTAATTGCAATCCAATACAGTATTTACCGACGAGCATTTTATATTAAATCGTTTACCTTCAAATTTTTTTTACATTTTTGGTTTATTTGTTGTATTAAAGTCAATGAACGATTAAATATGTCCTGTTTCCGTATACATTTTTTAAATGTAGCTAGCGGAGTATGTGTTAGTGAAAATTATAAAATCGAAATCCTGTAATTTGAAAATCTCACATATTTAATGATAATCTTTTAAGCAGACTGGAAAAATTTAGTGTATCAATATACTTAGTTGTAGGAAAGTAGATTGTTTTAAAAGTTTATTTACAAGGAGTGTCCAATATCTATGTTATATAAATAAATTAAATTGGAGTATTCCTTTGTAATTTCTAATTAACAGTTTTCGTATTAAATGTATATGGTATAATAATTATTTGATAAATCTCTAAACTGGCTGGTCCCATTGTGGCTGGACTTTCATCGCCAGATAGTTTAAGTTTTTAGATAAAAGGCATGCGGAAAAGGGCGGTAAGATCGCGGGGAAATACTATTTAAAAATATATTTAAAAGGGCAGACGTATTAATGTACTGGAATTCACGTGACTAAAAGGAAACGGTATACAGTGGAAATCCCCTGGAGACAGGTTTAGATATGACAACGACCGCTCAAGGTATAGGGAGAGAATTGCATTAAGTACACCGATTATTGACAAGTATTGATTATATATTTATTGGTGCAAGTACTCCCTTCGCTAGCGGATTTACCAGGTTAGATTCTCAGCAGAGCATTCCTAGTCTGGACTGCTGGGAGGTTACGGCAGTTGTTACCATCCACCAATAAAAACGTGTCTCTAAATTATTCAGTACGATGCTGTGTAGAACCCATAAGAGGTGAATTATCTCTTACAAGGTTAGCCTTCCCTCAGAGTTCCAGATAAAGATATTAGTATCTTGAGCAAACATTCTCTTCCGCTTTACGTGTCAGTATGATTAAATGTATTGCTGCCTCATTGGTCTAGTGGTTAGCATGTTCGTCTACAGACATAAGGTCCTGGGTTCGAGTCCCGGTTCGGGCCAATTCAAAATCGATATTAAGTTTTCTATTAAGGTTTTCTCAATATTTGCCTGAATTTGGGAAATTGGCGGTGTAGTGCTCTACTCCCGTGTCTCGGAGAGCACGTTAATCCGTCGGTCCTGCGCCTGATCTCTCTCCGGTCGTGTCAGATTCCCGTCACATTGGACTATGAGAGTGCACTTGTGTACTATGCCTCCAAATCCGCACTGGAGCAGCGCGGTGGGTCTATTCTCTAAAAACCCTCTCTCATATGAGCGAGGAGGCCCGAGCCCAGCAGTGGAACGTTAATGGCCTGCTACTTACTTACTTTCTTACTTATGATTAAATGAAAAGCCTAGTGGTGAGATGCGTGGATTCTCGTTTACGCAAACTTACAAGTTTGATTGTTGTTTCCAATCCCATCATAGTGCTTTTTGATGAAGGTAAACATCGTGAGAAAATTTACATATTCCCTGAGTAATTCTGAGGTTTGAGTAGCCTGTCAACCAGTTTGTATAGCAGTGGAGCAACGTGGTGGGTATATGCTGTAACCCTTTCTCTTATGAGTGAGAACACCTCAGTAGGACGTTAATAAGCTGGTACGTACCTTACCTTTAATGATTAAGTGATATCAATACTACGCCGCACTTCCTATTAGATTTGTTGCATTTGTTCCGGTGGTTAGTTTACTGACATTTGTAGTTGTCTAAAATTTTAACTATGGTTCCTTGTCTTTTATTATATTAATTAAAGCAGTTATATTGCGCTTCTAACGCCTTAATTATGAGTTGTTTTAATTAAACAAACATTCGTTAGTGTTGGGCGTTTTTTACTTGTGTATCGTTCATTATTTATAAACAATGGTTTTTTTTAATATATAAACGGCGAATTGTTTACGAACTTTGGAAAAAATGTGTAAATTATATCGTTTATAGGCAAATCGTATTCAAGTAATATGTGAACCCTTATGAGCCCTAGTGATGTATTGATGATAGATGCGTTACTTTATCACTTTAAGAGCTTTTGCTTAGGCGTAAAGTTATCTATGTCTTCAATATATCTGTAATAGAGAGTGCACTTGTGTACTATGCCTGCCAGTCCGCAGCAGCGTGGTGGGTCTATGCTCTAAAAACCCTCTCTCATATGAGTGAGGAGGCCTGTGCCCAGCAGTGGGACGCTAATGGGCTGCTACTTACTTTTTTTAAACAGGCAAAAACTGTTATATATAAATTAACATTCTCGGTGAAAATACGACATGTATTATAGCATGACATCATTAAATATTAGTTTGTCCAGTTTTGTAAAGTAATTGTCATTGTAATCACATTTCTTACCCCTATAATTTATAAAATAAATAACTTATTAAAAATCTATGCAAACCAAGCATTTAGATTTAGGTAACATTTTCACCAGGCAATGTATATATATAGTTTCGTAACAGTATTATATGCTACTATTACTATGGACTATTATTATATTCAGATTAGACAATTTATGGACAATAGAATCTCGTCATTTTAGGAGTTAATTGCTAATCAATTCTGTAATTTATAAATTTTATTACATTTATGGTTTAGCAAATATGAATTAAAAAGATGTTTATTAAAATTATTATCTAAACATAATTACGGGGAGACAGAAAAACTTTTAAAAACGAATCTATAATACTATTTAGAAGGAGTAGTGTCCGTGTGAACGCATCGCATCAAAAAAGACTCAAAACCAAACACACAGACGCATATATACAAACACACTCATCATGCGTGTGTACGCACACTTACCCGACATGCATGCAAATCTACTTTTTTTCTATTTTATATATAGTTGTGTAAAACGTAAAATTGAAATCTTATTTGTGAAAACGATTAATTTAATATTTTCCATGTAAATTGTTTGGGTTGGCACTAGCCGCCAAAATACGGGTTTTCTTAGTTTAGGGGTCAGGATATCACAGAAAAAAATGTATTAATTGTACCTAATAAAGTATGTAGAGTTCTTAAAATATAAATGTAAAACTTACCCTCGGATTGCTATGCACAAAAAAGCACTAAATCTAGCAACACAACTAATTACCGCCAAAAAAAGCGCGCGGTATTCAAATATGTCGCTCTCGACTTCGTTAAATCGAACTTCGGATAAAAAAACGGATAACTGATTTAACAATTTATCGTTTTTATAAAATTAATGCAACCTCTAAAATACTAAAAATAGTTTTTACTAGGTTGCTACTAGGCGCGTGCTACGAGGTTTGCCGCGCGTTGACTACTAACTTGGTGTAGTTCGTGCAAACCTTGAAGGTTTCAGATTGCGTTCTTTGAATTTATAAGGATCTTTTTATGAAGAAATTTATTCAATCCCTTCTGAACATTATGTGTCATAAGCTAGTAAGATAGAGTTTGCGTTTAAACCTATAGATATATCAAATATATTCTATTTCAATCAGATCTTTACACGAGTAGGCTTTTACACCATTTTTGATATGGTTTTCTCCACATTTTATTTCCAATTCACAATTGAACGGTTAACAATGTTAGTTTGCAAGGGGTGTTTTGCACCCTGTTCTGAGGAGAACCCACAACACACTCACCCAAGTATTCTTTTTCATCAATATTATCATTATCATTATTATTGTTTTTGTTTCTTTAGCTTCGAGCAAATCATTTCCTTTTTTACGAGTTTAAGGAATAAGTCTAATTATATGAAATTTGATTTTTCAATTAGCTTTCGTTTATTATAGCTGTGTTAGATTTTAATTTTAATTAGTCACATCTAATATATAATTTATAAAAGAACAATTAATTCTCTTCTTTTACATCGTCCAAAGAATCCTTCAAATTAGCTTTTGAAGTGAAACTTCTTTAAGCGCATGAGGGTAAAATTTTTACGGATGAAACGCGTGATTAGCGTCAGGAAGGTGTGCAGCGTTTTTAATGCTAATTCGTTTGAAGGTTAGGTAGTTTTAATATTTACAAATAACATGTGGCATTTTAATACACTCGTCATTTAATAATTTACTATACTATTTTTTATAAAATATAAAATAAAAATATTTCCTAAATTCTTTATTATTTTTTTTCAAAATTGTAAATTCATAAACAAAATTAATTAATTTCTAATATTGACTAAAACTACATTGAAATTGCAAGACTTAAAAATTAGTTTGCCAAAGAAGTTTCACTTCTGACATGTGTAATTTGTACGCACGCACTTTTATTTTTTTAAAGACTGTTTCTAAATTTATTGAGGGACATATCTAAAACGTCTTCTGGTAGTTTATTATAGAATCTTAGAGTAGTCCACTAGAATTTGTAATGATTTTGTATTAATTTTATGTTTTTATTTATTTATTTTACACTTTTAGTATACATATAGAATTACAAGAACTTAAACTAGGAGACTATATAAATTTGTATAAACGGCGGCCTTATCACTATCGTAGCGATTTCGTCCAAGCAACCGTTGATGAAAAAGGAAAAATACTTCATTAATTAAGAGTAGGCTATGAACTTACATAGAGTTACAAAATCAAAAATCGAAATCAAAATATTCTTTATTCAAGTGGGCTGAAAGGCCCTTTTGAATGGTCAGAATTGATGTTTCTTTGAATTTATTTCTTAGAGAAGCACAAGATCATCGATGATCACGGTTCTCACTCTCGATTAGAGAGATTCTTTCATCGAGGTTTGTAAGGCATTTCCCAGTGACATAAAAGTTTTTTACATGTATAGAATACATGAATTTGAACATAGAAGATCCTGTTTTGAACTAATTTAATAATATTCTTTTAATTTTTATTATTATATTAATAAATTTTAGAAAATAATCGTTTACAGTCTCTGTAATAATATTAAGTGTTAATGAAATTATTCAATGGAAAAAATCTAGTAATGATGTATATAACTTATTTATATACCTTACGCATATTAAAGGAATATTATTCAGGTCCTAATTATTTTGAAGTTTTTTTTTATAATGTTCATGTTGTGTAGTTATTCATTGTTTATTTAAATCATTTAGTTATTTATACTCTTTATTGTATATTAATAAAAGAGAAATTTACACGTAAAATAAAAACGTAGGTACAAAAGGCGGTCTTATCGACTAATAGCGATTGATTCCAGACAACCTTGCTACTATTAAACCGTGATGCTCAAATACATTTAATAGTATATATACAGTAATATGTAATTTATCTATGAAACACTGCCTTACAAAATTAGGATTTTATACTTGACTCTTTATGTAGGGGCCCTTGATATATCTTGTACAAATTTTAGAACTAATATTATAAATAGGAAACATTTGTGTTTTGTATGTATGTATGTTTGTAACAGAAAAACTACTAGACTAATATCAAAAATTTTTCACCATTAGAAAGCTGCATTTTCACTGAGCGACATAGGCTATATTACTTTCTGAAACAAAATAGGGATACCTAAAAATATGCATTAATGTAATCCAAGGTGTGAAAAATTTGGTCACATAAAATCTGTCATCGCGTGCGCTGCAGAAAATATTAATGATAGAAAAAAAAATGTTCTACAATATTATAGAACATATTTATATCTATAAAAAAGTCCGGGATACCATATGTCCAACTACTCTACTTATGCCACTATATCTTTTTTTTTTGCATTTAAAAGTTAATAAAAGTGTCAACAATAATTAAACAGTATTATTCCTACCTCTGTGTTACCGTTTCAATACTTATAAAATTCTTTTTAAATTATTAAAATGAGACATTCCATTCAAAGGTAAGGTAAAAAAAGTTAAGTAGCAGCCCATTTGCGTCCCACTGCTGGGCACAGGCCTCCACACTCACATGATAGAGGGTTTTTAGAGCATAGACCTACCACGCTGCTCCACTGCGGATTGGCAGGCATAGTACACAAGTGCACTCTCTATTCCTTCTCTCTTATAGCCCGATGTGACGGGAATCCGACCAGAGAGCGATCAGGTGCAGAACCGACGGCTTTACGTGCTCTCCGAGGCACGGGAGTGGATCACACCGCCAACTTCCCAACTTCGGGCAAATATTGAGAAAATCTTAATAGAAAACTCAATATCAATTTCGAATTGGCCCTACCCGGGACTCGAACCCAGGACATCATGTCTGTAGTCGAACATGCTAACCACTAGACTAATGGAGCAATTCCATTCAAAAGATATAAAAAATTGAAAAATCTCAATAAAGTTGAATCTGTATATTGATTAGATTATGAATGTAAGTGTGTATCTTATAATCGAATGGAAGTAATTAAAAACCGGGTGAACTAAAACATTTATGTTAACAAAAATAAATCTATAGTCCGACTTAGTATTTTGAATTGCTACGGTATGGGCACGGCACGGGTGAAACTGCGGGGTATTACTAGTCGTTAATAAAAATCTTATATATTCATTATTCGTACACTCAAGTTCAAATACATTTTATTAAACTTGTAGTGGATGACATTTGATTTTACTACAATTGTAAATAGGAATTGAATATATTACTTGCTTTTTCGTTATAATAAAATAAAATTGTTTTAATTCGGGTTGATACCCATAGAAATAATTACATTTAGTTTTCACTGACAGAGTAAAAATGTACATACAAAGACAACATGCAATTCAATCTATAAATAAAATTTAAAATTAAAATTAATAATGTCAAATGTTAAATAAATAATTAAGTATTAAAATTAAATTAAACTATTTTTCAAAATTACATTACATTTGAAAAAAAAGGGAAGAAAATATAGTCCATTACTTTACGTTCCTCGTCTGGTGCATTCGTAACCAGTTAGCAAAGAACACATTATCGGGGGAAGCCTGAGCAACGGTTCTGATGAGACTGTTATCGCAATTGCGAACAGTCTCCCAGAAGCCAGCAAGTCTGTTGCGAATGATGGCATAGAAGTCGGGAATACCCGCGCCGGCAAACATAGCCGATGCACTACAAAACCGTGGCGATCTTAGCTAGATGCGAAGGGCATTGTTGTATTGGACTCTTAGGGCGTTAAAGGCTTTAAAGGCTTTTTTAGTATACTGCAACCACAGCTGTGATGTATAAAAACTGGTGCAGTAGGCTAATAAATTACATGTTTATAACAGTACTTATACAATGTTCTATAAGTGTAATTAGTTCGTTAATTGAACAATTAACGCTTGGATATAATTGGTTGTCATGTCCTCGTTGAAGAATTATAAGATCTAGATGTAGAAAAATGCGCAATTGTTTAGACTTAAAGTATTTTAGTCGGAAAAGTAAATCTAATAAAGATATAATAATATATATACATAACTTTATTATTATATCTTTATTCGATTATAGAATATAATATATATATAAGAGATATTCAGGTATTTGGTTATCGGTTATATATATAGGTTATAGGATATATTGTATTTGGTTTTATGGTAATATTTCGTCACTGATAACCCTGGTCTGCAATGAAATCCTCCTTTAAATTTTTTTCACGTAAATATGATGATCCAAATGTTCTGAATCTATCCTCGTTGGCCGATTTTTTCCATCACGTCTAGGTTTTTTTCCATCATCAGTGACGAAAAATTGAAGGAAGCTTTTGATTCGAACTTGAGCAAAGCAGAAAAAAGAGCTTCGATGGCTTTGTGGGAGTTTGTCATAATTTTCTTGGGAATACAAAAAAGTGAGAACTACCGACTCTCATTTAGATTTTTGTCTTTTTGCAGTAATATACTGCAAGTAGTTCATTGAAGTATGTATACGTATGTTTCTTATTTGTATAACAATTTGCCTAAATTAATACTACCCAAAAAACATTCTACGCAGACGAAGTCGCGGGTTCAGCTAGTTTATTATATACAAATTCGTATATTGTATGCTATCAAGTATTATGTAAAACATTTCTTTTAATTTATTTTAATATGCATTAACTTTAATCCATAAAGGTATAGCATATAACTCTTAAAGTCATTAAATATCAACTTGACTGACTGACTTTCGCATAGCCAAAATGATTTGGGCAAACTAACTTTAAATTAATGTAAAAAGTTCTACGCCATCTGGCACGAAGTTTTTATTGCTGTCAGGTTAACAGTGCCGTCGCAATATATATTAAATTATATCGTATAAATCCGTGATAATATTGACTTATACAGTACGAAAAGTGAAATACACAATTTTAAAACAAGAAATAAAAACAAACTTGTAATTCCAAATTTTAAAGTGAAGAAGGTTCAAAAATATGTATATACATATACATACACATTTTTACCAAGATACCTCAATCAATTTTAGATTTACCTTCACATAATTTTAAGAAATATATCAAATACATCCTTTTACAAAAGGAATATGATAATGTTGAAGATTATTTAAGCGACAGAAATGTATGGACTTGATCTATGATCTTGACTCAACGTTTACTCTTAAAGATTAAGAGTAAACGTTGACTTTCTTCTTCTTCTTTTAATAATTGGCTTTCAGGTGTGATAAGGCATACATAATTTCGCCAGTGTCACGTTTATTGGAAAATGCACGTAGGAGATTGTACGGTTTCTGTGATTGCAATCCAAAATTTTAATATACTACAAATAGTTGACACCTTACAGTCATTTACCACCACCACTAAAAAAAAAGTTAGGGTTCAAGGACACAATACACATGATAAACGCTTATTACCAAACATTCACGATTTAATACTATTACATTTAATTAACAGAGATATATACAATAGGGACTATATACAAGGGTAAACAGATACTCAATATTAAGAGGAAAAGGATCAGTGGAAGTGATCGATTTTTTCTCAGCGGACTTTCCGAACCGCTGGTAGATTTGTTACCAACGGACAGACTAATGACTGAATGTTTCAAAGTGGATTTTGCATCGTACCATACGTTTTATCAAGTAGGGTGGTAACGAGCCATCGTCGAACCCTACCTCCAATCCTGACACAGGAAACAGGAAACAAAATTTCCCTTAATTGCCCTTCCGGGAATTGAAACCAGCACCTCTGCTAACGAAGCGAAGCCATCCATTGAAAGAAATCTTTAATTATTTCATACGAAACAAATACTTATTTGAGATTAGAAGTATATAAAAATGTATTAAAACGCGAGTGAACGAATAATAAATCATATTGTTATCGTTTAGATATATACTATAATAAAGTAAATTATCTTTTTATACCGAAATCACAAAAAGACATTATTTAATATTGATTAGTATGTTATTCCTGACTGTTAATAATCGGGTATTCCCCATCTGAGCTACGCACTTCATGTAGGAAGTCAAAGTGCCATTAAAATTATTTTATTATGACTACATACATAAACGACTGCCTCATTGGTCTAGTGGTCAGCATGTTAGACTGCAGACATGAGGTCTTGGGTTGGGCCAATACAAAATCGATATTGAGTTTATTATCAAGATTTTCTCAATATTTGCCCGCAGTTGGGAAAAATTTGGCGGTGTGAACCACCGCCGCGCCTCGGAGAGCACGTTAAGCCGTCGGTCCTGCGCCTGATCTCTCCGGTCGTGTCGAATTGCCGTCACGTCGGACTATGACAGTGAAGGAATAGAGAGTACACTTGTGTACTATGCCTGAAAATCCGCAGTGGAACAGCGTGGTGGGCCTATGCTCTAAACACCCTCTGTCATATGAGTGAGGAGGCCTGTGCCCAGTAGTAGGACGTAAATGGGCTGCTATTTACTTACATACATAAAGTAGTGTTTAAGTATGAAATTTCTTTTAAAACGTTATTAAAACATTTAAATAATTTTATTGACATTACAACATTTAATGAAACTATGTCACGTTAGGATATTGTCCCGTGATTTTTTGGATCATAACAGAGTAAACATATTGCATTGAAATGTATTGCAATCTTTGAAGAACTTATAAATTATATGTGTATTAATTCTTAAAAAGCAAAATTATATAATGCTTTACCTGTATCTTGAATCTATTCAAGAATGACTTAGATTTTCAATTCGATAGAAAAATAAATATCTTTTATCTGGAGGTCTTTTTATTTAAGTTTTTTAAGTGAAACTTCTTTAGGCTCTTGAGTGTAAAATTGTTATGCTAATTCGTTTAAAGGTTAGATCGTTTTAATAGTTAGAAATAACTGTTAGTATTTTAATTTACCACTCGTCATTTAATAATTTAATATATTATTTGTCATTAAATATTAAATAAAAATATTTCATAAATTCTAAATTCAAAAACAAAATTTGATTATTAACTTTTAATATTGACAAAAAATACGTGACATTTTTATTTACAATTCCTCATTTGAGATTTCAATAAATTATTTGTATTAATTTTCGATGTTGTCGATGTTCGAACGATTCGACTTTTAATATTTCAATGACAATTAAATTCGTTAAATTTCTAACATATCTTACTTTTCCCTCTTTCTAAGTTTCGGAAAACTAAAGTTTTAGAATTGTATGAATATAAAAAGCACTTAAAACTTAGTTTGCCAAAGAAGTTTCACCTCGGACATGTGTACTTTGTATACACGCACTTTTATTTTCATTAAAACTGTATTAACATCAAGGGTCGCCCACTACACGTTTAAACACATGTATTTAACATGGCACTAAGAAATTACCCTAAAAACAATGTAGTAGTTAAGGTTAAGACGTGTACCAAACATAAAAAATATGTAAACAATAAAAAAATTAAAATAAAGGCCCAGCAGACACTTTCAAAAGGTATAATCAAATTTTAAACTAATATTGTTGTTTCCTTGAACATTTAATATGCCCGGAAAAACCTACGCAATGTGAATTTCTGTATATACCGAGAACGAACGGCCATATTAATATGAACTAGTCTATATTATTTGCATGATAAGAATAAAAAACAATTGTCTGTGTAAATACACCGAAAATAACTTTAACTTTTATTGTTCGTTTGTATGTGGTCGTCACAGTGCGTGTTCCCAGTGACAAGTTACGGTTGCGAAACATGGCGAATAACTATGCGCCTTATTAGAAACCTCGGGATCACACCGGTGGCGATGGAACGAGCTATCTTCGGAGTATCTCTTCGGGAACAAATCCGAATATAAGAGATTCGCAGAAGAACAAGAGTTACCAACATAGCACGAAGCCATTGGCGATTGGCAAGCCACATAGCTAGGCGAAACGATAGACCCCCCACCAGGTGGATAGATGACCTGAAAAGGGTCGCCGGAAGCCGATGGTTACAAACCGCACTAGACCGTGAATTATAGAAATCCTTGAAGGAGACCTATGTCCAGCAGTGGACGTCCATCGGTTGAGGTAACTGACTGTGATGTGGTTTTCAGCAAATCTCATTGATTAAAATAATGACATTTCATTGCATGTACATATTAGAAAACTTCTTGTACGACAGTAAAAATATTGACTCTTTTAAAGTGAATGCACTCATATATCGTAAGACCTAATAATAAAATTTTTATAAATCCTAGTAGGCTACATAAAATAGACAATACATTCAAGGGAAACGTATACGTTTAAATAACAAATTCCTAGAAGACGTTCTAAAGATATCACTGAAAAAGTTTAAATCCTTTGTTATAATATCCACAATTTAACTCTTAAATCTTAATATAATTTGATAAAATGAAGCGTAGGAGAAAATGAATGGTTCTAATTTAAATATAATATTATATTGTAATGATGATGGGTAAAAAAAAGATACTTGACCGAGATTATTGTGGGCTCTTCTCAGGATAGGGCGCTAAGTACCCTCGTTACTTAAAAGTATAACTCGCTTTTCAATATAATCATCAGTCGTACTCGTAAGCTTACTTGAATGAAGAAATTTTGAATTTGAATAGTTACCTTTAGTAGTAGTCTTGTAGTTAAATGATTATTTTATTTTCAAGTTTATCGTTTATAAAGTTATTTACATTACATATAAGATATCGGGGGATCAACTAGTTAAGCTGTTAAAATAAGATCTATGTGTCATCGTAATAAAAAAAATTATAAGCGTTGACACTTTGCGGTTACAATGCTGCGGAAATTGCAGTAGAGTCATTAAAACGAATTCATTGAATTGCTCGTTTTTTTTATACTGTTTTAAATTATTATAAGTTAATTATCAGGGTTAGTGAAGTTATGTATTTATATTAATGAAGCTTTGAAAAATAAAGGAATGAAAGTGAATGTAAGCAAAACGAAAGTTAAGCTTTTTGAATCTATGATGAATGGCAATATTTTGATAGACGGGGAACAAGTGGAAGAGGTGAAAGAATTTCTAAGATCTAAATTTACAAAACATGGAACATGTGAAAGTGATATTGAAAGGAGAGTGAATGCAGGGAATATGGTAAATGGTGCTCTGCACGCCTTTTTTTTATTTTATTGGAATCAACAGTTTCTAATACAAATATACGTACAGTTAGAGATATTATAATAAGGTCACTTAAGATTACACATAGATAATAACAAAAAGAAGAATAAGGTATAAAAAGTTGATAATATAACACATGAAGATAATAAAAATTTATAATATGTAATTATATAAAATGTAATTAAAAATTCACAACTGAAATTCGTGTGAGCGATGAGTGTGCGCGAGTGCGCAATTGCGTTTGAGGGGGGTGAGGGATCTGTGTGTGTCTCTCTCTCTCTCTCTCTCTCTGTGTGTGTGTGTGTGTGTGTGTGTGTGTGTGTGTGTGTGTGTCTGTCTGTGTGTGTGTGTGTGTGTGTATGTGTTTTTGAATGTATTTAAAGGCCCAGACTGGCTGTGAATGCAGGAGTGTTGGTGCCAACATTTATGTACGATAATGAAAGTTGGGTATGGCAGAAGAATCACAAAAGTAAAATAAATGCGGTAGAGATTGCGTTGAGAAGTATGAGTGGATTAAAACTGAGTGACAGAGTAAGAAATAGTGTGATAATAGGACGTAGTGGTATAAAAGAAGACGTAGTGACTAAAATTGAGAAAGGTATGCTTAGATGGTTTGGGCATGTCGAGAGAATGAATGAAATAAGACTGACAAAAAGGATTTATGACTCAAAAGTGAATGCGAAAGTTGGAAGGGGAAGTCCAAGGCCAACGTCCCTGGACATTTGAAACAGGGGTCAAGAGGACTCTAAACCAACGAACTTGTATGAAGGGTTTAATGAGAATGAAATAGCGAAGGAGATAAGCAAGGGTCGCGGCAAGTGGAAGGACGAATCGAAATAAAGATGGCATTTCTTTATTTGGTTGTATTTTTCCTATATTGTTATTCGTAAACCATAGAATTAAGCCACTTAGGCACAGCACTCTCCTAGACATAATATACACAAACACACACATTAAATACACATATATTCATACTTACAGTGTACAATCACACACTCTTACGCTCAACTACGTACTTTTTTTATATGTCACACTTACAGACGACATGAAAAATTAAATTATATAAAGATATATGAGTGATAAGTAATTACACCGTATACTTAATTATTGCTAAACATATAGGGAGTAAAGGAAATTACTACTTCCGATCGTTATAATATTGTTGGCCTTTATAGTTATTTATTGTATTGTATTTTATTGTTATCCGTCACTTTATCGTAGTATATTAATATAATAAAATTGAATGAATTAACCAATCAGATTTGAATTATTTAGCATTTGAAAGGTGAAGTATTGAGGAAGGTTAAACTTATAAATAAATTCATGTTGAGCAACATTTATACCACAAACAAATATTAAATCTTTGTCGGGTGCATAAAAAGTGTAATAAGCGGTGGACAGTGAATTTTATAGCGATATAACCCAACAATTATGTTCGAGCCCAGCCAGACGTGATAGAGTTCAGCCATTAGTAATAAAGTTTAGGGAATAATGGAACACAACAGTTCATCCAATAGCGGTAGAGTCCAGCGGAGAGTAGGTGAGCCCAGCCAATTGTGGTATAGTCCAGACAACGTTGGTAGAGGCCATCTTAACGTGTTAGAGCTCAGGCAATAGTGATAAAGCTCAGATAATATTGTTAGAGCCTAGCCAACAGGCCTAGAGTCCAGCCAATAGTGGTAGAGTCTAGCGAACAGTAAGCGAGCCCAGTCAATTGTGGTTATAATCCAGACAACACTAATAGAGGCCAGTTTAACATGTTAGTGCTCAGTCATTAGTGTTAAAGCTCAAGTAACATTGTTAGAGCGCAGCCAACAGACCTAAAGTCCAGCCAATAGTGGTAGAGACCAGCGAATAGTAGGTGAGCCCAGCCAATTGTGGTATAGTCCAGATAACACTGGTAGAGGCCAGCTTAAGGTGATAGAGCTCAGCCAATAGTGGTAAAGCTCAGGTGACATTGTTAGAGTGTAGCCAACAGGCCAATAGTGGTAAAGTCTAGCGAACAGTAGATGAGCCACGGCAATTGTGGCATAGTCCAGGCAACACTGGTAGAAGCCAGCTCAACGTCATAGAGCTCAGCCAACAGTCGTAATGCACAGGTAACATTGGTAGAGGCCAGCTAAACGTGAAAGAGCTCAGCTGATAGTAGGAAAGCTCAGGTAAAATAGGTAGAGGCCAGCTAAACGTGATAGAGCTCAGCCTATAGTGGAAAAGCTCAGGTAACATTGGTAGAAGTCAGTTAAACGTGGTTGAGTTCAGCAATCGTTAGTTGAATTCAGATGTAGCCAGTAAGATCGGAAAAAAACCACTTGTAGAATGAATCCGTTATGAGGTAAATTACCTCTTATCACATCTTTGCGAATATGTCAGAACTTCTGGTGAGATTACAGTTAAGCGCTAACCTATCGGCAATAAAAATATAAAAGAGGACACTTAAGTTTTTTACGACTTACTGCGTTTTTACGGAGTTTTATATTTAATCCCAAATAACGTTACAATGAATTTTATAGCGAAATATTTTCGTTAGAAACGATTTTAAATGGATAGTATAAAAATTAGGAAGCGAAGTATAAAGGAATACAAACTCATTCACTTCATTTGACTTAAAAACCACGGAAATCAATTTGAAAAATATACGCTAAAGATAGTAAACTTAAACAAATCAAATTGACCGTTTTATTTTACTATATTGTAGGATCAAAATCAACATCCTTAAAATATACCTACTTTACGAAGTTAATTCAAAAGTAATTAATATACTTTTGAGCAGTGTAATGGTATTTCATCATATGGTGCAAACCTTTACAGTTTTGTATAAAAATGCAAATATAAAAATATATTGTACGTATATGTGGAAATATATAGGCACATATTAATTAAAATTAAAACTTTTTTACTGTATACGAGTACACAAGCGGAGGTAATTCAAAGTAAATGATTACTTATATATTTTCATAACTTTTGTGTGTTCAGGTGGATTATAGATTAATTTAGATTAAATAATCAATCGATCTGAAATCTTTGTATTTATATATTGTATATAATTATTCTGTACCTTTCTATATGATTTAGGTCCTTTTAAATGGCTGCAATAATATTGATAGCCTTTATCTGTGTGTTCAGATCGATTCAAGACTAAATACGATTGACGTTTCGATCCGGATATCCCCATAATTCCACAGGATCTGGAACTATGCAGGTGGTAAACGTCGGCGACTGGTAGTACTTATATATAATCCCAAGCTAATAATACATAGTTTTCTTATAAATAATGTAACAATTTATTTAGTCTATTATTATGAAAACACGAACTCAAAACTTTTATTCTCTCCACTATTTAAATAAACACAATTTGTTCTATACTAATAATTACTTTACTTTTTGAATTTGTACAATTTAGTACTATAACTCTTTAAAACAAGTACACCACGAAGGAGCTGGAACGATTGTCTTCCCAAGATTGTTCCGTTCGTTAAAGTTACCTCGTATTGCATAACATTTCGTAATATTGCACTATGTTTTTGATAGGTTTAAGTGTTACTCAATAACTCCCAACATTTCAGATCTATCAGTGTTGTCACCCAAATATCTATAATCTAACAATATATGTTTAAAGAATTGTGACTTATCAGAAACTAGCTAATAGGTGCTGCTGCGTTTGTTTACACTTAAATGTAGGTCTTAAAGTACGTCGACTGTTGTCAACCGGGATGAAACGACTCGCCAACTGCCTTTCTCCGCTTTCTATATTTCTGATATCTTCTAACATATCCATTTTAATGAAATACTGTTATGGGCAGTTTTGACTACATAAAATATACAACATATATAATATATTTTACTGTATAAAGGATAGCACTGTTTTGTATAAATAGCTTGGTAAATAACGTATATTTTTCGTAATATGTAAAAGAAAAAATGGTTACTCTGGGTTATCCTTTATAGATAAATATATACCATCGCAAAGATTTTATTGATATTTTTAATATATACAATTTCGTAGCACATTAATTTGATCTATCTCGTAAGGTTTCATAAACATAACTTTTCTGCCTAATTGTTTGAAAATTCATTATTGTGCTTTTCGCTGAAGAAAAACATCGTCAGGCAACCTGCATATCCTGTATCAATTCTGGGATATATGTAGCCTGCTGATCCGAAATGCTATGCTCTATAAACCTGTTATTTGTTTTACCTTAAACTAGCGTTGCATGCTGTGTAAATGATATTATTTGAAATTAACTAATATTACTTGCCATATAAAGCATTGACCTTTGGGTAGTAAGAAAAATGGATTGCGGAATTTTAAAGATGCCCATAAATGTTTAGAACATTTGTGATAATCGATTGCCCGATTGGTAATATCCGTTTTAATAAATGTGGAATAAAATACTTGTGGAATTTAACTGCAATAAAAGTTACACGTTTAGATGGATGTGTTAGTGTAATTTGTTAGTTCCGAATACTTTTTGATAATGATTTAATTGCTATTTACTAGTAAAAGTCCTGTAAAAATCGTTACACAAATGTAAGTAAGTAAGTAACAGCCCTTTAACGTCCCATTGCTGGGCACAGGCCTCCTTACTCCGAGGAGCGAGGGTTTTTAGAGCATAGATTGCTGCGGATTGGCAGGCATAGTACATAAGTGCACTATCTATTCCTTCACTCTCATAGTCCGATGTGACGGGAATCCGACACGACCGGAGAGAGATCAGNGGAATCCGACACGACCGGAGAGAGGTCAGCCGCAAGACCGACGGCTTAACGTGCTCTCCGAGGCGCGGGGGTGGATCACACCGCCAACTTCTCGACTTCGGCCAAATATTGAGAAAATCTTAATAGAAAACTCAATATTGATTTTTGAATTGGCCCGACCTGGTACTCGAACCCAGGACCTCATGTCTGTAGTCAAACATGCTAACCACTAGACCAATGAGGCAGTACACATATGTATTTAGTAATAAAAAGTTAATTAAAAATTACAAAGAAGCAAGGTTTTTTTTATTGCTGATGGTAAGTGATGGTACAATCTAAGATAGAAGCGCAGTAGTCTGGTAAGAGGCAATTCATCTCTTATAATTTCTACACAGCGTTGTACCGGGCAACAAATCGCTTGCTCGGGGTTAAGTCTTAGCTGATAGGGTGGTAAATGGCCACGGCCGAAGCAGGCCTCCTAGTCCAGGCATATATAAATTGGAAATACAATTTCTTATATTCGTCCTATCGGGCTCTGCTAGCAAAGCGAGTGTTTTTGTGTCACTGCGCCAACGAGGCCGTCCAAGTTTTACGTTGGTTTATCTGACTTGACAAGTCAGTTAATTGAGGTTTTAAAATTGATATTTTACGTCTTCACGTTATTGCAATTATCTACTGAATCTCTCATTGCTGAATTGCAATTGTCTACAATTCATGCGAAACGATAATAACATAATTTTGCAAACAATAAGCAATAATTTTTCTTCAAGTATTCGTGATTTTTATTCAATTATTCTTTTCATATTTAAAAACAATGTTACTGTCTACTAATGCACCTTGCTTTTGCCTAACAACTGGCTTTCATAAAGGAAGGTATATGGAAGTTAGACAAGAAGTATTTTAGTGGTTGAGCTGAGTCGTAGCCAATCATTGTGAGGACTTGAAAAAAAGCATGTAAGAGTAGTTTCAAAAGCTTGAAGTTATCGATTTAATGTCAATAACGAAGAGTGGGATCCTGAAATGGTTGTTTCTTGAGACGTATAATAAAAAATAATATAGTATCGAATAATTTTACTTATATTACCTATATGTCTTATCCTGTATTTAATGATGAAAGATAGACTGTAATTGTTTACAATAAATACTTTATCCAAGTAGTCACTTTGAATCTTCAGTAGTCCGTCCGTTGGTAATAAATCTATCACCGGTTCGCAAAGTTGAATCCGCTGAGAAGAAACCGGCAAGAAACTCAACGGTTACTCCTTTAAACATAGTTTTTGTATCTTACAATGTGTTTAGCTTTCATGTGCAACTGGAATCAAATCCAAACATCTTTGTCACTTTATTCATCTTCAATATTATAATATGCTTTTTGTGACAGGACGTTTTTAACCTATTTCTTAAAACCTACTTACTTGAACAATTAAAAATACGTATGCTCGACCCGACAAATAATAAAAATATGGGATTATAAGTTTGTATTTATTTCTTGTATTGAAATTGCGTAGTTCGCTTTTTTTGCTGTATGTTCATGGATATATAAAATGTTATTCAATATATATATATATATATAGTTATGGTATGGTATAAAATAGGTACGAAGTCTACGAATACAAATTCATGTTGTTCCGTATACAGCACTTACAATTAATTTACATATGTATAAGATAATATAATTTGTTCTGTCGTTACAACTTTAATAAGTTATAAATCTTTAAGGCCAATTTTAACATGAAAAGGCTGTATATACCACTGTCTAATGAATAGTAGTTTCCGTGATTTTCATGTGCTTATATTAAACAGGAATACAACGAAGGAATCCGACTAAAGAAGTCGGATTCCTTCGTCACGACCACGTTACACAGCTCTATTAGACAATCAATAACACAATTTGTATATGGCTGATTAATAAGATATTAGCAATCATTATCTCGTACATATCTTTTCTAATAATTTGTTTTAGTGAAGTAAAATAAGACATAATTTAAATACACGTAACTGATTACTTTATCGTTAAAGTTTCCAGATTTGAGTCGACAAATGTTAAGAATTTAAAAGAAAATCTAAGAGTAGGCTGTTATAATGTTTTTGGTTGTTTTTTGAAAAATATGTAGATTTTATTAAAATTAAATATTATTTAACTCGACGTTTTATTATTTTTCAACCAATAGTTACGATTGCATTTCTATTGGTAATAGAAGTAAAAATGCATTTATATGTTAGTAAAAAAAAGTGATATATTTCATGTATAGACAGATTTTTTTATACTTTTCTTAACAATATGCCATTTTTAGTTACACATTAGATATTTCTGAACAGGAAGTAAGCCTTAGTAATATGAGGTCAGGTAAAGCTATTTATATATTATTTTAAATTTATTAAACAAATGCTGTATATTGCAAACCTGCTGTATCGATGTTTTATTCTGCAAATTAGACATATGTATGAAAATATAATAAAAGTAACATATGTTTTGACTCTACTTTAAGGGTATGATTAGGGTATGTCTTATATCCATAATTATATACGTGAATTTTTATTGAAAATTCGCTCGATTTCTGAAAGCTTCTTATTTTATATTAACTTGCATGTAAATTCATCATTGTGTTTTCCACTACATTGGAAAAACACCGAAGTAACCTGTATATATTATATGCAACCTGCCAATTTAGAATAACCTCTTTCCTGTTAGTAAAAAGGCTTATGTTTTGCTGTACCACGTTAAAAGCCTGTTTATAAACATCTCTTTCTTATGTATAACTGTTGCGCACAGTTATACATTAACGAGGGGTTTTTATAGCTGGGATGCAGCCCGATGCGGGTAGGCTGCAGTTATTCTAGGGATATGCAGGTTACGATGTTCTTATTTACAGAAAAGTATAATAACGAAGTAAAATTTTGAAAAACAATTATGCTTATTTTCATATGAAGGATGTGCTTCATTGGTCTAGCATATTCGGACACATTCAAAAACCGATATTGAGTTTTCTGTTAAGATTTTCTCACTATTTGCCTAAATTTGGAAAGTTGGCGGTGTATTTCACCCCCGTGCCTTGGAGAACACGTTAAGCCGTAGGTTCTGCGCCTGGTCTCTCTCCGGTCATGTCGGATTGCCATCACATCATGAAGGAATATAGAGTACACTTGTGTACTATGCCTGCCAACCCGCAGTGAAGCAGCATAGTGAGGCTATGCTTTAAAATACCCTTTCTCCTATGAATGAAGAAGCCTGCTCCAGTGGAACGCTTTCATATGAATAAACTCAACTCAACTCAAAATCTATCCACAGGGACATTGTAACTTGTTATCATACAAATTACTGTAAATAGTGCGTGTAAATACAACTTGATTAACACCGAATCTAAGTGTGCCTTTCTAATTACTTTTAAAGTAATACAGTGAATAAAAATAATGGAAGGAACGTAACTGTCAATTAGTTGCAGCGAAGGTCGTGGTCACTTCAAACCACTTTCACGTAACCGCTTCCGCATGGCTATGCTTTTTATCAACTATAATATAATTTTTCTGACTTATATTACGCAGACTCTAGATAGATTAGTTATGATTAGCATTCAGCTTCTATATTATTAATACAAATAGACGTATCAGCGACGGATTAATGTACCATCAATTCTAGCAGAACATTTACTTTATTACTAAGTGAGCTTAGCCAAAAAACATTCAAACGCTACCTATCAGTAGCAAATGGCGAATAAGTGATATGAAAATAATCCGTATTGAAACAGTTAAAGATGGAATCACGTTAATCTGGTTCTTACTAAGTATCGTATCGGGAGCCTCCCAGTCCAAACTCAGACAAATTAGGAAATACAATTTTCTAAATCGAACCAGGATTGAACCCGGGATCTATGCTTAGCAAAGCGAGTACTCGAAGCACTATGCCAACGAGCTGATGAAACTTCCGTGCTTGATTCTTCTTTCTAATCCATCAATGTGCTTTTCAGTGAAGGAGAACATCGTGAGTAATCTCGGGAGTAATTCCGGTGTATATGTAACTTGCCAACCCGCAGTGGGGTAGCGTGGTGGTTTTATGCTCTAAATCCCATTCGGAAACGCGCTTCAGTGCCCAGTCACAATATTTGATATACATACAAATAGTATTATTTTTTAAGTGTTAGTTTATTGCTGTGTTTGTATTAATACATATCTTAATCTTAATTATATTCATTTAATTACGAAGTTTTATAAGCTTATTATAGAAAACTAAGATTCTAGCGTTAAAAATGTCTATATCTAGATTAGCTAACTCGTTATATGACCAAAATATCCTGACAAAAGGGCTGTAATAAGAGGTTTTAATTTTAAAAACGACAAGAGGAAATATATTGTATGACCTACGACTTGAAATTCTTATATTAATATATATAGGCAATCCCACCAAATAGTTAGTGGCTGACGTTGTATCTAAGTTAGTAAAGCGTAATACGTTATCGTCTGGTAGTAAAATAATAATTATTAACCCCATAACGACGTCTGTATTGGTGGGGTGGTAACAAGCAAGTTTTAATGGATACAGGTGGTGTCATGAAAGAATGCGGAAGTACACCAGCGACCTTATCAATATGTAATGTGTAAAAAATTGCGACGTATTTAATCGAATGAAATTTGTTATAGACGACTTTTTATCGGTCTTTGGATTTTACGCCTGAGAAACATTAACGGTTAACCTAATGGGGAATAAATGAAGGTTATATGATCAATATTTATGTAAGAGTTTATATGAAGATGTATTTTGCGTTATTATAAAAATTCGCTTTCAAAGCATTTTGCATTTAGCAGAGTTATACACTCTTTAATTACTCTAAGCATGTTACTGTTGTAATAATAATAATAAATTAAATCGTTTATTTAAAGGCAGTACACCCAATAAAAAATTTACAATAAAATAAATAATAAAATAAACTAAAATCAAGAAACAAAAAACAAAACTAAAATTAAAATACATGAATTCTAATCTTTATATTACAGATATAAGAGATATCCTGGTATCTACTGACTCATCACGATATCTCTGGAACCGTAAGGCGTAGAGACTTGAAATTTGGTCGGAATATTCCTTTTGCCGAGTAGAGGTCAGCTAAGAACGGATTCGAAAGCGAAATTCCACCCGCAAGGGTAGTTGCGGGGTGTTAATTAAAAAAAATTCAAATTTTCACATTAAAAGAGTTCAAACTTTACATTTACAAACTATATCTTTTATAATGTGTGTTAAACTTGGTCAGAATTTTTTTTTGACGTAATGGAATCTATCAAAAGTAAATTTTAGGAAATTCCTCCCTCAAATGGCAGTGCAGGTATGTATCTTATTTGTAAAACAATTTGCCTAAATTAATGAAAATGCTACCAAAAAAAAAAAGAAGCAGACGAAGTCGTGCGTTCAGCTAGTTATTATAAAAACAGGCAAGAAGTATTTTTACAATTAGTTTTTATTACTGTTTTTATAAACAGATAGTCAATATGCACATATAGGGCTAGTTATACCTTTATAAACCGTTTCTAGAATACTATTACTAATTCTCTGCCAAAACGAAGCTACACGTGTCCTGATTACAGCCTAAAAGTCAGGCACCGCCGTGTCGGCAAGCATGCCAGAGGCACTGTAATAACGAGGCAAACCCAACAAGATATGAAAAGCATTATTATGTTAATATTAGTCCATTATAGATAATTGACTCATTGGTCTAATGGTTAGCATGTTCGACTACAACCATGAGGTCCTCGGTTCAAGTCCCGGGTCGGGCCGCTTCAAAAATCGATATTGAGTTTTCAATTAAGATTTTTTCAATATTTGCCCAAAGTTGGGAAGTTGGCGGTGTGCTCCCCCCCCGAGCCTCGGAGAGCACGTTAAGTCGTCGGTCCTGCGCCTGATCTCTCTCCTATCGTGTCGGATTCGTGTTACATTGGACTATAAGAGTGAAGGAATAGAGAGTGCACTTGTGTACTATGCCTGCCAATCCGCAGTGGAGCAGCGTCATGGGTCTATGCCCTTTCTCATGTGAGTGAGAAGGCCTGTGCCAGTGTAACGTTAATGGGCAGCTACTTACCTTAGCTTTTATAAATAATTAATGCAAAGTTGACATGTATATAGCTAAATAAAATATCTTAGCTCCTTTGCTGTCTTTGTTCTATACTTACTTAAAGGTAACATTAAATACTTTGAATCTAGTGAACTGTAAGATCAATAGTCCGTTTATATACATTAAAAGAAATTGTGCTTCTCTATTTAAAAGATAATTTAGGCTAGTGCCAAAAAAACCATATTTTTAGGTAATATTCACGAGCAAATGGTGTCACAGAAATATCAACTTCGACATTTCTTGACGTCTATAAATTTATACTTTTATTGGATTCCTAAATTATTATTTTTTTCACTAATGTATCTAAAAGGTATCATTAGACTTAACTACGTCTCAAATTGTGTGAAAGACAATTTAAAGTTTATTATTTATTAAAATATAAAAGACTAAACATGAGGGTTTTTGTTATTTACTCCCATCTCATCAAAGAACCTTTAACTACAGTATACCTGACTGGTAAAACTGGCTTAGGAAAAGGCTACAGGTATGGCTTACAGCCCGGCTATTGTACTATTTCAAAATACTAAGTTTATGTTGCGCAATAAGGCATTTAAATGAATAAATAACAGTTGTAAAATCGCAAAAATTATTACATCTATAATGACGTGGAATACTATATTTATTTTGTAATCAGATATTTACAAAAGTACTTTATCAGGTGTGTAAAATAAATCGTATTTAAATTGAAATTAAATTTAATTATAACTGAGAGCTTTGAAGTACCTTCATTAGGTATCACAAAGCACCATTATATATAAAATGCTATAAAAAATGTAAAGTTTTATAGCAAAGCTGCCAATACCTCTAGAAGATTGGCAACTTTGGCGATTCAATTCTTGTATACGAAATCAATGTATACAAACCAAAACATAATTTCTTTTGATACAATTTTCAAACGACTTTAAAAAAAGGAGGTTTGTTACCTCATATCTTCTTTCTTAAATGAAAGGTGGTGCTTGTCGTAGGCTCTCATTTTTTTTGTCCAGTTCTGATGATGGCATCCATGATAAAACCGTATAAGTCTTAAATTTGCATAAAGCATGTGCGCGACAAATGGACGAATAACTCAATATCACGCCAACCGATTTCGATGATTCGTTTATTATTGGAAAGCATATACCTCAAGGGTTGTTTGATGATAGTTTGGTTAGGTTTTGATCATGGGATCCCTGAAAAAGTTACGGAACTCTTCAATTGTAAAGAGCAAATTAACGATACTCGGCAGAATATTTTATAGTATATCCGGATATTAAAGTCAGCTACCCTAACGTTGGTATGTTCAAGTGAATGTCGAAGTTAAATATGATGATCAATGGAACTCTTCAATGGCTTACAGTAAGGGTGTGATTTATAGCAGATAATAATATGTATTATGTGTGAAAGGGTGGTAGCAGAGTCTGGAGGGGGGGGGGGGGGGGGAAATAATTTTGCGTATTAGTGATGTGCTCGATTACCATATAAAATACTGGTGATAGCCGGATGGCAAAATGATCGATCAGTATAAGGTTGCGGGTTCGATCCCGGGTGTGGCGGTATCAATGTAAATTTAAATTTGTACAGTTGTTTCATTTAAATGGTGTTGTCTATATGAGCAACTTGTTTTTTAAATGTACCCATATTTAGACAAATTTGTATAAACAACAAAAAAAGGACCGCCTTCAAAACAGTCTTAAAAAATTTATTAATAGTTCTAAAAAGTGAAAAATAATTGCGTATTCTTTTTTGCGAGTTCTTCGTTCTCTTATATCTTATATAAATTTTAATACATAAAGTCGTCACTTTACGTCGGTGACTTGGTTCCTTGTTCACGGATAAGCTGAAAGAATTTCGCCAAAATCATAGATACTAATTAGTTTACTATACATATATTTTTACGTGTATTAGTTTATTACGTATAGTATTTAAAGAAAGGCCTTTTTCATTGCTCGGGTATTTACAATTTATTTATACGGATATCCTATATATTGGCGTGCACGTAAAAACCAACTCGAATATATGTGTCTCATATTATAACAATGTTTTTTACATAGACAATTAAGTTGATATATCAAGGCGATGTAGAGGCCATATTCGAGTCGTGATCGCTTCTATGCTTTAAAGGAAACGGAAGAAGTAATTGATATCGCCCTATGATTTAAAAACTAGACAAAGACATAAATTATAACAAAGTCGTGATCTTTCAATAAGGTATTGACGGTCTGTATACACCTTCAGATAGTTCAGTATTCAGGGTTTGATTATCGACAGTACGTATTGCACGATATACTTACCATAAATTGAAATTGTCTATATGGGAATATGTAAATTTTTTTTTATCGCTAACAGGTTAGCGCTTGACCGTGTTCACACCTGATGATATGTGATGATACAATCTAAAATGGCAACGCGCTAATCTGGTAAGTGGCAATTTATGGTTTCTACACAACCTCGTACCGGAACATAAACCTCGTTGCTTGGCGGTACGTCTTTGCTGGTAAGGTGGTAACTAGTCGCGGTCGAAGCCCCCCACCAGTCCAGGGTTGGACAAATTAGAAAATACAATTTTCTAAACTCCTACCGGGGATCGAACCCCGGACCTCTGCTAGCAATACAAGTACGCCTGGGTGGTCGCTATTATTAGTTCACACTTTTTACAACGCCATCTTTTGAAAGCTCATGACAAACGTTTATAGATTTCTCTGTTCAAAAAATTGTTGCTAGATGGCGTACGAATTTGCGTTTATTTTTGAAGTTATACTTCTTTTGGCGCGTTAGGGAAAAATGATAAGTAAATTTTTACGATGCGCGCGCATACCGTCACAAAAAACCGATACTCTGAAGCTTGCTATAGTCAACATTTTCGTTTTTTTTATTATTTTATAATTATATAATAGTCTAATTATTCTATTATATTACTTGTTAAATATATTGCGACATTGAAAATATCAACGTGACATTTTTATCAAAATTACAACTTTCAGACTCAACTCAGCAATAGAAAACAGATTATAAACTATTTATATCCAATGAAAGTTTTTAACGTTTATTATTTTCGAATCTTTGGCCTTTGCCTTGCATTAAGTGAACGAATGGTGGACGTTTTTGATTTGACAAGCAACAAAAACTACGGCGTGTATTTGGTTAAAATTTCGAAGATATTTGCTTATATACTATTTTGAATTTTCTATGCAATCAAGCGTATATTTCAATAAGATATTAAATATTCCCGGTAAAAGTTGTGCTATCTAATGATAATGACTGATAATTTAAAAGTTCCGAGACAAAATTTATGCATATAATTGTTTGAAAAGATTTTTATCTTGTTACGCCAAACAAGTATAACTTCTAACGCATGCATAAGTGCACTTTTATTGCTTGTTATTTATTTACTCAAAAGAACAAAACCTTTTGAGTTGGTGTGTAGTGTGGTGCTTTTTAGCAAAAACTCAAGAATCGTGTGACTCAGTAGACTTTATAGTAAACCAAGCATAGTCGTTTGACTCTATACTTAGATTATACAAATACATATTAGGTAGAATAGGTTAAAGTGGAGTATTACTAATATAAGATTTCAATTTAGCCTAGATTGTAATCTTATATTATAAAGATATGTGTAATGAAACGCGTTGTTATTTTAACGTGACTGACTTTATTTTCTTATTATCTGTCTACCTCCATTGCGGATACAGTGGTACAAACTTATATTAAATATACAACAGTATACAAAAAAATAAACGAAATTATACGAGGCTCGATCTGAATGTAAGCTTTCCGCGGGTGGCTGTAATGTGACATACGATAGATGGACGAATCTTGCCTTTGTAAATATGAACGAATTACCGTTCACACACTCATCTTGGCAATGGTATTCAATAAAAATTATAGTCTTACAAATATAATTGCGAACTGTAATAATTTGCGTAACAGGAAATATGATAAGCTATTGATAGGAAAGGGTTATAGATGATAGTTATCTTAATTAATTGTTGATATAGATAAATATCTATATACGAAGATGACGCATATACGTGGCAACTTTGAATGCATCTTTAGCTGGAAATACGTGTCGAGAAATTATATTATTGTTTCAGTAGGGATCTATCTTATGTAAAGTACATCATCACGACTACTTTATTAATTTTTTTTTTTGCATCATAATTGAGGATAGCAATCACGGCAAACCATTGTTATAAAATACAGTCTACTCAGAGTCGATTTGCTATCCAGCGTGCGCTGAAGTACCGTTATAAAATGTGTCGGAGTGCAATAGTCTGTGGATCGCTGGTCCGTGTGCAATAGTCTGTGGAACGCTGGCGCCATCTGTCTGTCGGTGTGGGGCAGAGTCAATAAGTGGCGGTCTCTCGGCAGTTCTCGAGTAGCGCTCGATTGGAGCGGTCGACTGTTGGAACTGTCGCGTTCCTAGCTAATATTGTTAATGAGTGCGTTTAAGTTGATATCGGGATGACTGAGTAATTGAACATTATAATCCGAGTTAATTAATAAAGGTTTGATTGCACCAACATTACCCACGAACGCCCACAGCATGGGAAATTAAATTATGGATCCCATTAGTGACAGTGTCGGCGGGGACCCGGCGCCCCTGTTTTGTGCTCTCCTTCCCTCTTATTCTCCGACAAATATATCATAAAACCAAGGGCCAATTAACTGTGTTTTCAAATATATTATTCAGTTAAACGTAGAGGTTTAATGTCCCACATAACTAGCATACTTTTAGACGAATCTCAAGAGCGAAAGACGAATCTCTCTCATTATTGTAAAATATATACTTAAATAAAGAAGAGTGTGTGTGTGTACTTATGTACACGGGTTAGAAGTTATAATTCTTTGTCGTAACAAGATAAAAATCTTTAAAAAAAAATTTTTTTTTTGCCTTATTTTACGTTTGTAGAAAAAACGACACTAACAATAGAAAAAAGGCATCTAATACATTGCCAGTTTTATTATAACGCATTATCTAGTTAAATAGTTTATTTAAATATCACAAAAAATATTTCTACATAATTAAAGAAATGGACATTTTAAATTTTAGCATACAAGTTATACTTATTGATATTTACTATTTAATTCACGTCCATTGGTTGGAGTTCAGTAGACATGTGAGTTATAAGAGGCTTATGATAGCTAAAGTATGATACAAATATTCTTGTAGAAACATTGTCTTAATATCGTACAAATACAGCATCAATAGCTGTACCATGTCGTGACGTAGAAAGTACATGGTCATTATTGATTGGCAGATTTAAATTTTCAAGTAAGAAATTCATATTGAAATAAAAATTAACTTTCATTGGATATAAATAATTTATAATCTGTTTTCAATAGTTGAGTCTGAAAGTTACAATTTTTACAAAAATGTCATGTTGATATTTTCAATGTCACATTATCTAACGAGTAATATAATAGAATAATTAAAGTATGTCGTGGTCGCTGACAATGGGCCTCATGCGGAAGCTTAGAGTCACTCAGCGTGCGATGGAGAGGGCTATGCTCGGAGTTTCTCTACGCAATCGAATCAGAAATGAAGAGATCCGTAGTAGAACCAACATCACCGACGTAGCCCTACCAATCGCGAGCCTGAAGTGGCAATGGGCGGGGCACATAGTTCGTAGGGCAGATGGACGTTGGGGGCCGAAGGTGCTGAAGTGGCGACCCCGCACCGGACGGCGCAGTGTAGGCAGACCCCCCACAAGGTGAACCGATGATATAAAGAGGGTCGCCGGAAGCCGCTGGAGCCATGCGGTGCAAGATCGGGCCTTGTGGAGGTCATTACGTGAGACCTATGTGTAGCAGTGGACGTCCATCGGTTGAAGCGACGACGACTACGACGAATATTTTAAAATAATTAAGGTATTTAATAATTAAAAAAACTAAAATGTTGTCTAAAGCTAACTTCAGGGTGTTGGCTTTATGTGACGCGCATCGTAAAAATTTACTTTCATCATTTTTCCTTAACGCGCCAAAAGAAGTCCAACTTCAAAAAGCTAAAATAGATTTAATTCAAGACTCCTCTACATCATTCTATCGTAAAATTACACTATTTTTATCATATAGTTTATTTCTTTTTCTTTCCTTTTTTTAAATAGTTTTAGTATTATCAGTAATTAAGTTTTATTGTGAATGTTACGTACTATATTGCATGCCTGGATAGCCTGTAAAGAGGTTATACAATGAATTACTGGAATATTTAAAAAACACATTAGTTTAAGCATTTTTACAACGTTGGCTTCCGAATAAATAAATAAATCTAATAATGAAAGACAGTTGATGCGATGTAACTGTTTGGCTTCGCAATGAGAGGGCAAAGATATTGACAATTCATCAATGTATAGCCTATTATTTACATTTATGTTAAAAATAGCAAAAACACTAATGGAAATGTCGTATTTTTTAGATAACATGTCTTAATTTTTGTTTACTATCTTAAGCGCTGGTCTTTCATGTATCATAAGGAAAGGTCATGAAAATTTATAAGAGAATTTCGTGTACCCTGATATAAGGCTCTACCATGTCTGATTGACTTTGGTTGGCTGATAGTTGAAGTAACAGGATATCTTTTACCTCAAACTTTCTACGGAAATCAGATCTCGAAACACACAGATAACATTATTGTTTTGCAAATATATGTATTTATTTGAAAAACATTAAAAGTGCGTGCGTACAAAGTCCACATGTCAAAAGTGAAACATCTTAGGCCAACAAATTTTTATGTCTCGTTTATATTTATTCAAATTTAAAACTTTAGATTCCGTAAATAAGAGAGAGGGAAAAAGGAAGTTATGTTAGGAATTTAATTTTCATTAAAATATTAAATGTCGAAAATTAATACAAATAATTAATTGAAATTTCAATTGACGAATTATTAATAAAATTTCACCTATTTTTGTCAATATTAATTGATTGATTGTTTTAATTTAAAATTTAGAAAAGCAAGTTTATGAAATATTTTTATTTTATAAATTGTGAAATATAGTTTATTAAATGACAAGTGGCAAATTTAAACGACAGATGTTATTTGTAAATATTAAAACTAACCTTCAAACGAATTAGCATAAATGACGCTGCACATCTTCGTGACGCTAAACACGCATTTAATCCGTAAAAAAATTACCCTAATGCGCCTGAAGAAGTTTCATTTCAATATGTTTTAAAGTTATTTTTTAAAATTTAATAATGTCAAAGTAAGTTGGTAAAATAAAGACAGCCCTCAGAGAAGAATTATTCACGAAAACATGAAGTGAATGATTATATATCCAAGTGCTAATTTTGATAAAGGCAGCTACGATAATTGATATTTAGCAACTTTGAAATAAAAAGATTTATACTTTATATCAAATTCAAGACCCAAGAAAAGACTCCTTATATTTCAATTTTTAAATGTAAAGGTAAGGAAATCCATGTTTATAAGTAATGTTAGATTAAGTGACAGCAAAGCGTAGTCAACTTTGCTTCTCATAAAAAGAACAAAAGGCAATGACCGCTATAATTCACAAACAATATAAAAATTAACAATCAGTTTTATAGATATACTGGTGCGGATTTTATCTTTGGTCCATGAACTTTTGTAGTTCATAAGTTTTTCAAGGCAATATTTACGACAGTTTTAATGCGTTAATGAGTAATATACATAGAGATTGTCATTACATCAATTTTCGGAGTGAAAAACGGATTTCTTTGATAGAAAAATAGAAAAATAAGATGAAAATTTGTTTTTAAATACGTCTGCAAAATGTCGTCTTCAATGTGTAAAATATGTTATATATACGTTGGTGATATAACGAAACAAGTAATTGTAATGTTAGTACGAATAATTAATGTAACATTAATTACTATTTTTCTAAAAATCCTTTGTCCTTTTATTCGTTGCACAGTACAGTCCTCAAATAACGGTATTTCTACACGCCTGTATGAATATATACGTTATTTTCACGCGTAAAAATATTGCTATTGTTTTTTTAAAAGAAGTAATTTAGTTTGTTATTATGTAAGAAAGTAAGTAAAAAGTAAGTAGCAGCCCTTTAACGTTACACTGCTGGACGCAGGCCTCCTCACTCATGCGAGAGAGGGTTTTTAGAGCATAGACCCACCACGCTGCTCAACTGCGGCTTGGCAGGCATAGTACACTAGTGTACTCGCTGTTCCTCCACTCTCATATTCCGACGTGACGGCAATCCGACACGACCGGAGAGAGGACCGATGGCTTGACGTGCTCTCAGAGGCACGGAGGTGGATCACATCGCCAGATTTTTCCCAACTTTGGACAAATATTAAGAAAATCTTAATAGAAAACTCAATATCGATTTTTCAATTGGCTCGACCCGGGACTCTAGCCCAGAACCTCATGTCTGTAGTCGAACATACTAATCACTAGACCAATGAGGCATGTTATCATGTAACAATGTATAATGCTATAAATTTATCGCCAAATATGAACCAGGAAGCGGAAACGTTCTTTCATAATCATTATTTAAACACTTTTATCACGATGGTTTTAAAACAAAAAATGCCAACATGTTTTTAGTATTTATAATGGCTTATAAAATAATCTAATATGTAATGCATTCTAATATATTAGGTGCCTTATTTCTCACCAAATAATCGTAACATTTCAGGACACTAAAAGTTTTAAGTATAGATATTTGTAGGTAGCTATACTTGTAATTTGCCTAGTTTTTTAAACAAAATATATAAAACTAAATTAAAACAAAAAAAGCAGCCCAGTAACCTCCCACACAGGCTTCCTCACTCATATGAGAGAGAGGTTTTAGAACATAGGCGCACCACGCTGCTCCACTGCGGATTGGCAGGGATAGTACACAAGTGCACTCTTTGTTTCTTCATTCTCGTGGTCCGATGTGACGGAAATCCGACACGATCAGAGACAGATCAGGCACAGGACCAATGGCTTTACAAGCTCACCGAGGCTCGGGGGTGGATCACACCGCCAACTTCCCAACTTCGGGCAAATATGGAGAAAATCTTAATAGAAAACTCAATATCGATTTGAACTCGTCCGACCTGGGACTCGAACCCAGGACGTCATGACTGAAGTCCAACATGCTAACCACTAGATCGATGAGGCAGTTAAAAAAAAGTGCGTGCGTACAATGTACACATGTCAGAAGTGAAAACTTCTTTGGCAAACTAAAATTTAAATCTTGTTTATACTGTATCAAATGAAAAAATATATCTTTTTAATTTTCTGTTATTGAAACAAACAACCACGCCAAAAGACACTGTCCATTACACTTGACAAATTTCATCGTTTGTGAAATTCTTTCTGTGTTGTGGTTAATCAAGAGGAGGTTCGTAAGAGACAAAAATTTAATAGGGTTCCGTAGAACATCAGAAATTTTAATCATACTTAAACACCATAGTAACTCTCTAGTGTAACCTCCTTAGTACTGTCAAAAAACAACAATATAAGTAATAATTCAACAAAAAATTTTTTAACATAACCTTATGGTGTTTTACATTATGGTCAGCGATTGATAAATATGCTTATATACTCTATATGCACGGGTGTGTAATGTGTTTTTTATTGACTTTTATTGTTGGTTGACTATAGCGTGTATATATTTGTATGATTGTCATTTTCGAGAATAAAGTTGTTTGTGCAATTAATGTAAACCCTGCGATTGGCAAATAATAAAACGCCAATCATAGGTCGCTCTATATCACAAATTAAGAAACAACCAACGTCGTTTACTTTACTTTATTTGCCAGTCGCAAACACGACATAATAGAAAGCAAATTCGGCGTAAACGTTCCTGCTGAACAGCAGTTCCATCGCAATACATCATATCCTCGTCTGCTGACAAGTAGACGGCGGAGCGTTGGGTGAAAAATCTGGGTGGCATTTTATTTCGATCCTGAACCGGCAATCTTCGCAAGTGTGAGCTGACGAAGGGGCTCACAATATGCATAATTAAAAAAAGTGCGTGCATACAAAGAACACATGTCAGAAGTGAAACTTCTTTGGCAAACTAACTTTTAAGTCTTGTTAATATTTATACAAATCTAAAACTTTAGATTTCCGAGACTTAGAGGGAGGGAAAAAGGAAGATATGTTAGGAATTTAATTGTAATTAAAATATTAGGAGCGTCAAAAATTAATAAAAAGTTATTTATTGAAATCTCAAATGAGGAATTATAAAGATAAATGCCTCGTGTTGTGTATAAATATTGAAACTGCCTAACCTTCAAACGAATTAACATAAAAAACGCTGAACATCTTCGTGACGCTAATAACGCGTTCCATTCGTAAAAACTTTACCCTCATGCGCCTAACGAATTTCAAAATTATCATTTTGCACTCTAACAATGACTGGGGCAAATTTCATACTTCTCCTTCGGCACAATTTAAAAAAAAAATGTCTATAAACTTTGTGTTTCACGTGTCAATAGATAGAGAAGATATAATTATAAGAAATAGAATAACGCCCTGATTGCGCACTTTATAATTAGTGATAAAATAATACTAGATAATGTTGTTATAACTTCATTATCTATTTAGTTGGAAATCAATTGCGATGATTATATTTCAAACATCATTAACTCAGTGCACGTGTTCTAAGAAGAAGCCAGAACAATCTCGTTTTGGATCTTTGTTTAGATGATCAATTAAAATTATTTTGTTTAGATTAAAACAATTTTATTAGCTTTTTTATCATCTAAGTAAACCTTCAAAGTATCGAATTATTTCATTTAGCAACTGACATATTAGGAACTTTTATGGTAGTTCATTTTAAGAATATGGAGTGGCATGTCAAACTTAGTAACCAATATTTTTCGATGATCCCTATTGAGAAAGTCGAATATACAATGATAGGAGAGCAGTTTGAAGTTACTTTCATTGATAAACAAATTTAAATCTGATATCTAAAACTTGGTTCAGGTATTTTAAAGTTTTTATCAAAGAACCTATTTTGACCCCGCTTTCTATGTTTTTGTAGACCAGATTTTCTTAGTAGTGACCAGCGATTTCAGGTCGTAGAAAGAAATATTTAACTACGCAAAAACAAATGCAATGTTTTGACTATTTGCATGTCATGGTGATTAACTACATACTTAATAAGCCACTTATCACAATATTAGCAGTCCTCGCAGACATCGTATTATATGTTAAACGTAAATATCAACATTACAATGCTATTTTGGAATGTTGTCAAAATGTAAATAACAAAAATCGAACCTCGTCTTAGCCACTTAATATTATTAATCATTGTTATAAGTATTTACTAAAAAAATGTTATCGGATATATATGGCAGAAGAATCACATAAGTAAAATAAATGCGGTAGAGATGAGAGCGTTGAGAAGCATGAGTGGATAAAAACTGAGTGACAAAGTAAGAAATAGTGTGAATAGAGAACGTTGTGGTATAAAAGAAGACGTAGTGGCTAAAATTGACAAAGGTATGCTTAGATGGTTTGGGTATGTAGAGAGAATGAATGAAAGGAGACTGACAAAAAGGATTTATGAGTTAAGAGTATTAAAATCGAAAACACATAAATAACCTTGCTGCTTTTTTTACGCTGGGAATTGCTTTTACGCACACCAAGCTTAATGTGTTATGGGAATGTGAGGCCTCGCATTACCCACTAAAACCATTTTCATCCGTAAGTGAGACACAAGAGGTTCAGCTGGTGTATTCTTCCCTGGTGCCCCAGATGAGTCCGTCTAAGGATTTATGTAGAAGAGATCAGGTGCGCAAACAAGCACCTCCTAGTATCCCGTTTCCTTCGGCTCTGAAAGGGAGCATTTACTGTATTCTCCCTCCTTAGCTCGTTGACCATCTTTAGCGAGATTACGGTCTCGCAGAAGAAGACCATACAAACATCTCTTAATTGGGAGCATCGCGCCTACAATGCTCTCAAGCAAGAAGGACTCAAACCAACCTTCCCTAAATGGTCACTAATCAATTCGTCTTTTTAAAATTATCTCTTTAAAATGTTTGAACTTGGACAACCCCCATCGCTCTATAAATACAATATCAGGATTTACAAAATGATAAATTAACGTATTACATACATAAAAATTGTTAAAAAAAGCAAGACTTATTAGACAAAAGAGTCATTTAGACTTTTTTTTTACAGCTGACAGTTTAGCGTTTGACTGTGATCTCATCTGATGGTAAGTGAAGATACAGTTTAAAATGGAAATGCGCTAATCTGGTAAGAAGCGATATACCGTTTACGGTTTCTACACAGCATCGTACCGGAACACAAATCTCTTTGTTTGGTTGTACGTTTTTCTGATAGGGTGGTAACTAGCCACGGCCGAAGCCTCTACTACTCCAGCGAGGTTGCTTTTTTTGATTGTTTAATTTTCGCTATCATAAAAATTACTTATATAATTGTATTATCCGAACAAATGATCAAAAACTATATAATTTTTGAGGAGAATATTTTCTTATAATGAGATTACTCCACGCACAAACCTAGGACAGTTTGTACCAATCTAGAAATTAGTAAATATATACAACACTTTACATAATGACAATATAGCTGATATATTTGGGGACACACTACCAATATTTAAAAGGATGCTCGCACTAAGTTTTCATAATATTGTAATTTTCTTCTTATAATTTAATCACTTTGCTATAGTAGTCTGCATATGCACTTTTTTGTTTTATATCCTTTCGTTGTTTCCTTTAATTGGAATATTACTCACCTTATGTTATTGTAAATATGTTTTTACCATGTACCAAGTAATAAATTCTGATGGAAACCTAATTAATAAAATATCTCATAATAGAATTGGCATGGAAACATTAATTTTGGTATTGTCTATAGATATATGTATATTTGTCTTGTTTTAGGTTCAAGGCATACAATTGATGACTACGAAGTGCCAAAGTAAGTTCATACTAGACAGTAATGTCTATTATAGTAAGTAAATTGGAGAAACACCTAACGTTATTAGGACCTACACATCTAACATCATTTAGTTTAGACACCTGGTTTATACTCAGATATAATAGTGAATGGCGAAATGGTGATCGACTTTTCCAAACAAAAATTTTCATGTTAAAAAAAATGTACAAGTAAATTGCTACACTATAACATCTTATTTAGATTCCTTATCATTCATGTTTGAAGGAATTAACGTATCAGTTAATAATCTGCTGTCAAGAATTCTGCCAGGTTGTGTTAGAGCCTCACTGTTCTCGTAACTCGGACAAATAAATTGAATTCCTACTATTATTTATCACAATCTCCTTTCTCCTCCTCGCTCTCTTTGTATATATTTTTTACTTTTTATTTATGCAGACCAATTCGCATATATTTTTCTTAACTTATAGGGCATATATTAATGTTTATACCATTTTACAACGATTAATTTACCATTCAAAAACAATTAATAATTGTATTGAACAAAAATAGTGCAACGCTATTATTGAAAGTAAAAATAAAAGGTCTCAATCTCTGTAATGAGTTCAAGAATTTCGTGCTAGATAGCGATATATTTAACTCAATTTATATTATTTCTTGATTCTTACGCAAAGGTTGATATCCTTGATATGTTCAAGGTAGTGTAAAGTAAGATTGAAGCTGAGATCTTTAATCAAATAATCATTACAACTATAATTCTCCATAAAATGTTTCTGTCCTCAGAACCTCCAAATTGGAGATAATGACTTCCTTATAATTATTAATCGCAATAGTTGTCAAGACATTGGGTCAAGAATTTTATGAATCTTGCTATAATTTCCGTGATTTATGATACAGACATTGCTAGCGATATTTATAGTACACCATTATAACGCAAGTCACTGGGTTATTTGATGTTCTTATAAAAATGTAGTAAGCAATATACATATGAATGTATATATTATAATAATGGTGAGAAAAAAGGAACACCCAACTGAGTTTTATGTGGGTTCTTCTCAGAACATGGCGCCAAAGAACCCCCGTAACTTTACATGGTAAGTTTTTCCTTGATATAATCATCAGATGGACATTGGAGTAATATATAGAATAAAAAAAACTGTATTTGACAATTCGAAAGTGCTGTAAAAGCCTCCATGAATAAAGAACTTTTTAATTTGAATTTATGATTCATATTAAGTTAATATTTCAAATTCAAATTAAATATCAATAATAGTCTACTTCATAAAGATTATTATTTTGAAGTAGATTACATAGTAGATTAGATAGTATGTTTTGCTTTATCTGCACTCACTTTTCTCTTTCTCATGTAAAGAAGAATGTTCTCTTTCTTATAAGAAATTTGTATTATAGGAATCTGTTTTGGTTGTTAGGTATTATTATATATTTTATTATTTTTGTGTTTAAAAGGTACTGTTTGTTTCCAAAATAAAGCTAAAATAAAATAAAAACAATAACAATATTATTGATAAAGTTCTAGTCAAAATATATTCATTATAATATATAGGATAGATACAGTGTTATCTTGTTTTAATGCTTTGTTTCAAAGCAATAAATAAACCGATAACTAGGAAGACTATGTGCTCTTAGTCGACAGTGATTTTGATTTTTTATGTTGTCAATCTGACCTTTGTTTTCATGCATAAACCGCGACAGAAATTTTTGAAAGTGGACTATAATTAGACTCATAAAGTAAGGTATAAAACCTTAAAAAATTCCCACAGTAATATTCTAATTAGTTAACAACTTTTTACGTGAAAGTTTGTAGATGAAAAAGTACTTATTTTAAGTAGATAAACTTGAGGGCAATAGCTATTAAATAATATAGCGAAATATGGCATCTCATAAACATCCAATTAAACATAATTACAAAGCAGTGATAGACAAATAACATAGAAATGTACTGTTTATAAAATCACTTTTCACAGCTTACAATCATATTTTGTAATTACCTATAATTTTAAACGGCGCACCATGCGTGTTGCTTCTTGTTTTTATTCTGTTTTTGTCTTAATTTAATATTGCTATGGGAGCGGAAATGTCAACTATTTGAAATGATGTGTAAATTGTTGGTAATTTTTTTAGCACAAATTACATATCGACGCTTGAACCATCACCAGTAAAATATTGTTACAACAAAACTCAAGGTTAATGCCGATAAGGTGGATCTGTTTAGCAACAAAATATAAATATAATGTCCAAAAATTATAACTGTAATTGATAAATGTGCATTTTTTTTTGTTTAAAAGAAAATAACTTTCTGTTCTGATAAACAATTTTGGATTTGCGAGTCACTTGTCACGTGTCTGCAATCCAGCAACAATATATCTAGATTTCATGGCCCAGTGTTTAACCGCAATAAACTCTGAAACTACTAAACCAATGTCGATATTTTTCTTACTTTGCTAGATTTGTTACGACTTAGGGCGTAGGATAGGTTTCATTATAATAAAGAAGACAAAAAAATTAGATTTTTTGAAATGAAAGTTAGTAAAATTAAGACTAACACAATTTTTTCTTATTTTTATTAAATTCTGGACATTTTACATGTTATAACTTATTGTAAATTGATAAAAGCTGGCTGCAAGCAATTCAAAGCATGACTTATTGCCATGCTTCGCTTGAGCCAAGCGCACAAGCGACAGCGCGGAACAAGCGACAGAGAGTCACGATCGGCCTAAACGTTCGGCTTGTGACGCATCTAATTGTCTTTCACTCCATTAGCCGATTAGCCTAGAGACAGCGGCAGCATAAAATCGACAGGTGAAGTGTTTATAAAATGAATTGGATTTTTTTTCATTTATTTTGTTTAAACGATAATACAAATTTTTTTAATTACTTTTTTTTCATAATGTAGGCTATTACGATATTTTTAACTCCTGAGCCTGAAGTTATGGCTTTGCTGGAAGTTATATGTTATATTCGTCATAAAACTGTTCACAAACATGAGAATTTTACATAATCATGTAGCGTTCAAACACAAACAATTATAATAATCGGGCGTAAAATAATTTGTGCTTCCCCATTTTTATTCCGTCGTTTGGTATTCCTACTTACATATGTAACGAAGTTATAAATATCCCTGATATTCGATATAATATCGCACTTCACAGCTGAACTATAATGATTGAACTTTATACATTTTTCACTGCCGCTGCCATTATATATCTCATTTATTATTATGTAACAAGTAAATATCATTACTGGAAAGACAGAAATGTACCTCACGGAAAACCGACAGTACTGTTTGGAAATTATGCGGAATATATTACGCTGAAGAAATATGGGCCACAGGTTACACAAGAAATCTGTCAAAAGTTCCCAGATGCTCCTTATGTTGGAGTTTACTACGGTACGGATCCTGCCCTAGTTATCCAGGATCCTGAGTTACTCAGGTTAGTCATGGCAAAGGATTTCTATTATTTTAATAGCAGGGAGATACAAGATTTTACGCACAAGGAGGTACTTACACAAAATCTATTTTTTACTGGTGGTGATAGATGGAAAGTTCTTCGACAAAATTTAACACCTTTATTCTCATCATCGAAACTGAAGAAAATGTTTTATTTAATCGAAAATTGCGCATCTCATTTAGACAATGCCATTGCTGAAGACTTAAAATCAAATAAAACTACAGTTATAGAAGTTAAATCTCTTCTAGCGAGGTATACCATGGACTGCATATGCTCTTGTGTTTTCGGTGTCGAAACAGGAACTTTAAGTCCAAAAGATGGAAAAATAAACCCCTTCGTAGTTATGGGAGACAAATTATTTGATGTTTCGGTCGGTGGAGCCATCAGAATGATCAGCCGAGCCATGTGGCCGTCAATATTTTATGGACTAGGATTTAAATGGTTTGGTGACGAAATAGTTCATTTTTTTGATAAATTGTTGTGTGGAGTATTTAAGGATCGATCTTACAAACCAACAACGAGAAATGATTTTGTTGACCAGATTCTTGAGTGGAAACAGAAGGACTACATATCTGGAAGCAGCATAACCAATAATAATACAGGTGATAAAACCACAATCAAATTGGATGTAAATGACGAATTGCTTGTGGGTCAATGCACATTACTTTTTGCTGCTGGATATGAAACTACGTCCAGTACAATTGGCTTTTTATTTTATGAATTAGCTAAAAATCAAGAAGCTCAAACGCGAGTCATTGAAGAAGTTACTGATTACGTCCAACGTCATAATGGCAAAATGGAATTTGAATGCATAAACGAGATGCCTTACTCACAAGCATGTATAGATGAAACATTACGCCTGTATCCAGTACTGGGGGTTTTAACTCGAGAAGTTGTAGAAGACTATACCTTCACGACGGGATTACGTTTGGCTAAAGGCAACCGTATACACATTCCAGTATATCATATTCAACGTGATCCGAAGCACTTCCCAGAGCCAGAGGTATTTCGCCCTGAGCGATTTTATGGTGACGAAAAAAAAAACATAAAGCCATTTACTTACATTCCGTTTGGCGAAGGTCCTAGGATTTGCGTAGGTAAGTTAAACTGATAAAGTTGGTAAATTTTGAATTATGCGATTGAACCGTGCGTCATATATTGTGTTTTGCATGGAGTCCTTTCATTGAAATGCTTACAAAATAATTCTTTTATGTTCTCAATAGAATACTAAGTACAAAAATATAATTATTTTGGTGATATCTGAACTATAAGAAATGACAACCCAATGTGATTTTTATGAAAATGTAAATTATCTGTAATATTAAAGGTGTGGTAAAAATGATTACAGGACTTCGTTTCTCGAGGTTGCCCATAGCAGCTGCGCTTATTACAGTTTTCGAGAAGTATAGATTGGAGTTAGCCGATGATATGCCCAGAAATATTAAACTACAGCCTCGAACAATGACAACTCAAGCAGTTGGTGGGATTCGTTTAAAATTTATTTCGCGGAACTTATAGGTAAGGGCATAATTACCAAAAATCTAAGTATTTTATAACTTGTAGTTTAAAGTTTATGAAAACAAAAACAACTATACATAAGAGCTATACGATAATAAACATATTTCGAGATACATGTTTCTTAAATAGATCGTAAGCATATCACAAAAGTTAATATAATTACCCCTGCCAAGTGTACTTGTTCAAAACTATATTTCAATCAATTTTCATATGTATCACATAACGTTGATATCCAATAAATTATGTAAACGGTCTATTTAAATTTATATATTTTTTAATAAAAAAGAAGATCACAATACCGATACACTTTTAGAGACATGTATTTCGATATTTTGATTCTATTAGTAATTCAATAATTTGGTAATTAGATTGAGATAAAATTTTAAATCTCTTCATCAAAGTTTCAAAATCACAATTAAATTATATACTTTTAATATTCAAAGGTTACTTACTCTTTAAGAAAGTTCAATTTGTACGTTTCTTGGTTTGTGTGCAATAAAGTTTAAATAAAATAAATAATTACTTGTTGTGATCTGATGGTAAGTGATAATATAATCTAAGATGGAAGCGCGCCAACATGGTAAAAAGTTCACCTCTGGTTTAGCCACCCTTGTGGTTTTTCCACAGCATCGTACCAGAACGCATTTTTTGCTTAGCTGCTCCTCTTTGCTGGCAGTGAGATAACTAGCACTAGTTCAGACGTATAGAAAACAAAAAGAAAATTTTCTACATTTTCCCTGCTGGGAATTGAGTCCAGGACAACTGCTAGCAAAAGGAGTACTATTGCGCCAGCGAGGAAGTCAAACGCGGTAATTCTAGTCGAAATACTATTTCATTAATATCTATAGAAGAGCGCATCTGACGGCCTCGTTGGCGCAGTGGTGCGAGTATTCGCATTGCTAGCAGAGGTCTCGGGTCCGATCCCGGGTAGGACGAATTTAGGAAATTGTATTTTCTAACATGTCTAAATCTGGACTGGTAGAAGGCTTTGGCCGTGGCTAGCTACCACCCTTTCAGCAAAATCGTACCACGAAACAAAGAGATTTGTGTTCCGGTACGATGCTGTGTATAAACCAAAAGGGGTATATCGCCTCTTATCAAATTAGCGCGCTTCCATCTTAGACTGTATCATCACTTACCAACAGGCGAGATCACAGTCAAGCGCTAAATTTTTAGCAATAAAAAAAAACGTGACACCAACGCATGTCGTGGCGAAACGTCACCACGTCGCCTCCCTTTCCGCTTGGTTTGGCGATTCGTTATCTCTTACGCCGCACCTACCTATAGTATATACAGTGTTTTGGATATTACAGTAGAAGTAACTTGTGTTTTACTTAAAAAAAAATTAAAAGTGCGTGCGTAGAAAATACAAATGTCATAAATGAAGTTTCTTTGGGAAAATAATGTTTTTGAATTTAAAGTTTAGAAAAGATAATTTATAAAATATTTTTATTTTATAAAAATAGTATATCAAATTATTAAATGACGAGTGGCAAATTAAAATGCCACATGTTATTTGTAAATATTAAAACTACTTAACCTTCAAACGAATTAGCATAAAAAAAGCTGCACATCTTCATTACGCTAATCACGCGTTTAATCTGTAAAACTTTGACCCTCATGCGAAAGAAATTTCACTTCAAAAATTTGATGTTTCAAATCTGCCTGAGTTCATGTGACTGAGATAGGTTTTTAACAGTACATCACTGTCAATTAGATTCTACTGTTTGTGTTTTGCATACTGCATATAAGAAATAACATTTCCTATCATTTTCAGGAAATTCATGTCGAAGATGCCGTTCTTAGTCTTCATTTGCTTTGACTTCTGAAGAATTACTGGACGAAACGTGGATAAATAAACAATACGTTTGTTTTACAAATACAGTTTATTAACAAATAAGAACGATGATGACTACTCAATTAATACACAGTTAATAAATAAAAAGACTTCAAAAAGTAATCAAAAATTTCTTAAGGAATGAATCAGGAAATATAAGTTCATATGAAAATCAAATACTACAACACCACAAAAAGACTTCGTTATTTGTTCTGAGGTTTAGTTTATGATTTTTACGATGAGTCATGCACAATAGCGAAAAGAAAATACCTTTCTTCGATATCTATAAAGTTAGTGATATATGAGATAGCGATATAAATACACGTAATATAGTAATTATAGACCTAAAACTGCCTCATTGGTCTAGTGGTTAGTATGTTCGACTACAGACATGAGGTCCTGGGTTCGAGTCCCGGGTCGGGCCAATTCAAAAATCAATATTGAGTTTTCTATTAAGATTTTCTCAATATTTGCCCGAAGTTGGGAAGTTGGCGGTGTGATCCACCCCCGTGCCTCGGAGAGCACGTTAAGCCGTCGGTCCTGCGCCTGATCTCTCTCCGGTCGTGTCGGATTCCCGTCACATCGGACTATGAGAGTGAAGGAATAGAGAGTGCACTTGTTGTGTACTATGCCTGCCAATCCGCAGTGGAGCAGCGTGGTGGGTCTATGCTCTAAAAACCCTCACTCCTTGGAGTGAGGAGGCCTGTACCCAGCAGTGGGACGTTAATGGGCTGCTACTTAATTAGACCTAAAACGTTTTTCTTGGTATAGAAGCAGACTTTTTCACGCCTTATATTCTTCTAATTTTCAATACGGAACGTAATTCCAGCCTTGCTTGCCAGTACCAACGCGCCGACCACTGAACTAAGCATAAATCCTCTTTGGCGCTCTGCATACCCTCTGCCACTTGCCCGTCCATATATGCTAAAGCTGAATCCAAGGGCGCGTAACAATATATTTATAGGATAGTTTCGTTTATTGTTATTAAGGTCTTGATTAGATTTATATTTTACATTAAATTTAATTTAAATACAAGATTCTTGATAGAAAGCGACAGTTATATAAAATAGAATAAGAGATTAATAATAAAAAAATATGATATAAATAAAGACACGCTTACTCGCTGATTACGGAAAGTTTGCCAGCTAAATTTGTTAAAGATATATAGGAAATTTTGGCGGCAAATTCATTGAGCCAGTGAGTGTTCTTGAATTGAAGTTAATAGTGAACCTGTATATATGAATAGTTATGGACCAGGAAGTGGCTCAGAGTAATGATAGCCAAACCTGATTCATGTAATTAATGGATTTGTTATTTTGAAGTTATTGGCTACTTTTTATGGCAAAATTGATAGGAGTGCCGAATATGTGGTCCAAATGTAGTTTTCTTTATTTTTTTTAAAGCTTAGTCAGGTGCTTAAAGAAAATCACACAAGTAGTCGCATGGGGTCAGTAGATTACGTAAATATTTAATGAAATAAATAAATAAAATGATACATGTAGTATCAAAAATATTGAAATGTTTTATTATAAACAAACCAAAACATAACTTTGACTCCAAAGAAATAAAAATATTAAATAACTTTAATTTCTAGTAAAATTACAAATGTTTGGAAAAATAGAGATCAACAAAAAAATAAAAATTACTCAGAAACATCTGCACATTCTTTTGCATTGCATCCAATGCAGTAAGCCCCGAAGTGCTCCTGACCGATAAATTGACCACACTTGTGACTTTTATTAGGCACTTTTTTGTCTGCCTTTCTAAGGCATGAAGGGCAGCGTCCGTGCTTAGCATTCGATGCTTTCATAATTTTCTGCATGTCATAAACCTCATGAAGCCGCTTTTTCATCAAAGAAGGGACAGCACGCTACTGAACGCGATGTTTTTGATGATCTTAAACAAGTGCTACCACTAGTGCTAAGTATACTTTTATCAGTATTTGCCTTGAATATATCAAATTCGTTGATGCCAGGTATATTGAGGAGGTGAAAGAATAATCAATATTGTGTAAGAGCACAGTCGATCATTGCAGCCCACACCGCCTTTGGTACTATTATAACATGTTACTTTTTATGGTTTCTGAGCGTCAGCAGTTGTTTCATCTATGGAGTTATCACGATGCATGGTTGAAAGTAAAACGATTGCTTTCTTTGGCTTAGGGATATAGAAGACAAGAGTCATTTGATTGTGAAATCCCAAAAACCAAAATTAAGTGTTCTCTACTCTTGCTTCGCAAGAATTCAGCCATTGTTCTATCTACCTATATTGAGCAATGTTATTGAAAGCTAAATGAGACAAAACGAACGAAATTGTAAAAAAGTCAACTATATACAAATGAAATATGTAGCACGATAATACACATATACGTGTATAAATAAATGAATATACGTAAAAACATAGAAATATAAACTTTTACACACGTAACTTTTAACACATTAACTTAACTTTTTTCCAATTTAAACTGTTTTGACCCCATGCGCCTAATTAAAGGTTGAAACCGAAAATTCAAAGACTTTCAACAATAAAATAATATACGAAACTAAGACAAAATTCTTTGAGATAATGACTAACAAATTTATATACTTAGAAAGCCAAATGTCCCAACGGTTAACACAAAATTGAATTAAAGTTACCAATATTTCTAAAATTTAAATTACTCGTTAATGTTTCTCTCAAATTTGGTTATCACGTCGTTAACGGACGCGTCTTTAGAAGTATGCTACTCACCTTTAACTAAATTAATTATCTTATTTTACAATACATTGTTTATTGAAGTAAAACTTCTTAAGGCGCATGAGGGTCAAATTTTTACGGATGAAACTCGTGATTAGCGTCAAGAAGATGTGCAGCGTTTTTTATGCTAATTCTTCATAAGTTTAGGTAGTTTTAATAATCACAAATAACTTGTGGCATCTTAATTTGCCACTCGCCATTTAATAATTTAATATAATATTTTTTATAAAATTTAATATTAAAATATTTCATGATTTTTTTCCAAATTTTAAATTCAAAAACAAAATTTAATTATTACAAACTAATATTGACAAAAATCTTGTTGCATTTCTATTTACAATTCATCAATTGAATTAATTTAAAGACACTGAACAAAAATAATTCGACACTTTTAATATTTTAATGACAATTAAATTCATTAAATTCCTGACATATCTTCCTTTTTCCCTCCCTTAAAGTCTCTGAATTCTAAAGTTTTACATTTATATAAATATAAACAAGACTTAAAAACTACTTTGCCAAAGAAGTTTCACTTCAGACATGTGTACGCACTTCCTTGTACGCAACTTGTAACACTGTGCTTCGAGATAATATGAATCCAGAAGGGGATGAAATGAGATATGGTTGTTAGTATGAAAATGTGTAACTTTTGTGAATAAAGCTACCTAAATAGCAATTTGCTTTAGACTTGTTTCTAACTTATTTTAAAATGCATTAGAAAATGCCCGCCAAAAGCAATAAAATGGGTGCTGTAGAAAGAGAATTACTTAAACATGGTGCAAAAATTTTAATTTTTCATCCATCTACGTCTCAGTCATTACATTATTTCTTTAATATCTTGTGTCACAGATATTCCTAGTGAAATTTTAATATGTCCACTGTTAAATAATTGTAAATATGTGATTTTCGTTATTTAAATATATTTGTTTAAATATAAATAACCAATCTATAGACAGAATCATTCAATTCAGAGCGAAAAGCGTGGGGTGCATTTTACAGCATTCCCATAACTCTCCTTTCATAGACAGTTGCCAATAGAATGATTGTAACCTTTAATATGACAGCCCCCCACAGCTTTCATTCCGAATTAAATAAACATTATTTTCTAGTTTTTAGTTCGGCTTGATATAAAAGGGTGTTTTATTGTTTTTTTTTAAAATTATTATTTAGTTTTCATAAGCAATAAAGCTTATTTAATACCAACATTTTAATAATAATTTATTCTTCTTACGTTACGCAAATAATTCACAAGTAACGATGAATTGCCTATTGATAACAACATTTTGTTTATTTGACAAACGTCAACGTAAGATTTTTTTATCAATTTGGTGACCAAATACATTTCGTAACGAAGACATTCTTTTATTACGTATTCCCTACGAAATAGGATTAACATTAATTTTCATTGTGTTAGATTTCATTAATTACACAAGATAAACCGTTCAGTATGTGTATGATTTGAGATTTGACATATTTACTAAGATTCAATTTAACAATTATATGAATACACAATCCTTTACGTAATGGGACGTTAATGGGCTCGTATTTACTGCGGATACTTCGCATTCCATATCAATTTCAAAATAAATGGACCATTTGTACAACAAACCGATACTTATATTCTACTACTTATACTTATAACCGATACTTAAATAGAATATTTATGTTTGTAATCTAGCCATTCCAACAAGACAACAATTATATACACTAAATTTGATAACACAATATGATGAACATTAATAGAATTGCTTGCATAGAATATTGTTAGAAAAATACGGTGCAGGGTAATCATAATTTAAAGTAAAAAAATCTAATTAATTAAATATTATTATAATGTAACATTGAGAAATTTGTTTTGTTACAATATTTTTCTTCATTATATTGAACCTAGAAATTTAGTAAAACATTTTGTCACCCTAATACCTTGTAATCAAATTAAGGACCTATATAATACCCTTCGTACACAGTTTTTATTCATTGTGAATAAAGAATCCAGTGAATAAAGAATCCAGAATTCGGTGTACTTGAAAATGGCATTGTATATATCTTTAATATTGGTGGTTAGTGTCATATATCTTCTATACAACTTGTTATTACGGAACCAGAATTATTGGCGAGACAGAAATGTTCCGTATGTAAAACCTTTACCATTGTTTGGCAATTATAAAGAATACCTATTTCTACAGAAACATATAAACGTAATTATGCAGGAAATATGTCAACAGTTCCCAGATGAGCCATATATTGGATCGTTTTATGGTACGGATCCTGCGCTCATTGTTCAAGAACCCAGTTTATTAAAACTCATTTTGTCAAAGGATTTTTATTTCTGTAACGGGAGAGACGCCTCAGACGAAAATCACAGGGAAGTGATGACCAGGAACATGTTTTTCGCAAATGGCGACGAATGGAAAGTGTTACGCACAAATTTAACTCCATTGTTTTCATCTTTGAAATTGAAAAATATGTTTTATTTGATAAAGAATTCGTCAGATACATTAGAGGGCTTGCTTAAAGAAGAAATACGAAAAAATCCCAATATAGATGCAAGAGGTTTGTTGTCAAGATATACTATTGATTGCATCACGGCTTGTGCGTTTGGGTTAAGTTCGGAAACTATGAAAGCCGATGTACAGAAAAATCCTTTTACTAATGTGGGCAAAAAATTGTTTGAAATATCAGATATTAGAGCCATCAAAGCTATACTCCGATCAATGTGGCCCAGTTTATTTTACAAACTAGGATTTAAGTTGTTCGATGATGAGGTTAATAACTTTTTCAATAATCTTTTAATAGGAGTATTTAAAAAACGCAAAGAAACAAAGTCATCTCGACATGATTTTATTGATCTTATCTTAACTTGGAAAAAGAGCAAATATATATCTGGAGATAGCTTGAGTAATATAAATACAGGAGACAAAAAAATTATTAATCTTGACGTTAATGATGAACTGCTTGCTTCACAATGTATGTTATTTTTTGCTGGAGGTTTTGAGACAACGTCGACAAGCTTGAGTTTTCTTCTATATGAATTAGCCAAAGACAAAATTGTCCAAGATAAGGTGATTGAAGAGGTTGATGAATATTTTGCTAAACATAAGGATATAGAATACGAGAGCATTAATAGTTTGCCGTACATCGAATCGTGCATAGAAGAGAGTCTTCGTCTGTATCCAGTTTTAGGTCTCTTAACCCGAGAAGTCATGCACAATTACGCTCTACCATCAGGTCTTCGTTTTAAAAAAGGAGATCGCATACATATACCAGTTTATCATATTCAACGCAATCCAAAATTTTTCACAGAGCCAAATACATTTCGTCCAGGGCGTTTCTTTGGAGAAGAGAAAAAGAGTATAAAACCATATACCTATATGCCATTTGGCGAAGGACCTCGGACTTGTATTGGTAATTTCATTCGAATCTCTTATATATCAAATCAAAATATCTTTATTCAAGTAGGCTTATTACAGCACTTTTGAATCGATAAATATGATTTTTTTTCCACACAATAATTCTAATGTACGTCTGATGATGGTATTAAAGAACGACTTAAAATCTAAAGTTACGAGGGTTCCTTCGCGTCCTGATCTGAGAAGAGCCCACAACAAACTCAGTCGGGTATTTTCTATTTTTTTATGAAAACGTAAGATTAAATGAAACGATAAACAAAATTTATTGCAAAAAAGTTATGTCTACGATAAAGAATTTTTTTAAGGGTGTGATTTTTTTAATACACTAGAAGTGAAACATAATGAATATCTTGTAGGGTCATTTCTGTGTAGAAGAGTATAAATATAATCTAATCTCCTTTCATAAGATGATATTATAAACAAGTAATAAAGATATTATGTTTCCTATTTAGTAAATGTATGACGCCGTAAATATGTACGAGTATGTTGCTTTTACGCGTTATTATCGTCGTTGCCGAAAAGGTTTAATTTAAATTTACATCCTTCTATTTATTTCTTATAACTAGGTGTATTTACGTTTCTCTAATGCAAATACAACAATAAGCCTGTGACAAGTACATTTATTAAACTGATGGAAAGTTTTTTGTTTTAAAATGTTTATAGAGAGAAATTGTGAATACACAAGTAAAATATCAGTGATCCATATTCAATTTCAGCACCAGGTTTGCCAATGTTTATATGTGAGTGTATTTGCAGGTATGAGATTTGCAAAGATGCCGATGTATGCAGCACTTCTGACGATATTCAAGGATTATAAAGTAGAGCTCGCCGAGAATATGCCAAAGACTATACAGTTGAATCCAAAAATCCCCGTCAGTCAAGCCATCGACGGTATCCATTTAAAGTTCACCTCTAGAAACGCATGAAGATAAAAAAATTGTTAAGATGGTTTTTCTTCACCATTTGGATTGAATAAATTAGGGAACTGTACTTATAATATATCGAAATTGATAGAGTCTATATCCTTTCCTAAACTGTTTAAAATATCAAACGGTCATCTAATATACAAGGCAGGAAATAGGGACTGTGTCAACAACTATCGACCAATTTCTGTTCTACCGGCAATGTCTAAAATTATAGAAAAAATGATTAATATACGTCTATTTTCTTATCTAGAAGAAAAAAAACGTTTTATCGCCTCATCAATATGGATTTAGAACAGCCGTCTCTGATCTTATAAACTTCATTACAACACATGTTGATAAAAAATATAAATGTTTTGGTGTATTTCTGGATTAGGCAAAAGCTTTTGACACAGTCTCTATACCCGTATTGCTTAAAATGTTGGATGAAATAGGTATTAGAGGAACACCTCATAAGCTACTGAAAGATTATCTATGTAATAGATTTCAAAGGGTGACAATGAATGGTTACACTAGTAAAGACATACTTGTTACGAACAGTGTACCTCAAGGAAGAATGCTAGGCCCTACCCTATTTTAAATTTACATAAATAATTTGTGCAATCTAAAATTACTTAACTGTAAAATATTCACGTTCGCTGACGAGACTGCTCTTATTTTCTATGGTAAAACATGGGATGAGACTAGAACTCTGGTGGAAAATGGTCTTCCGTTAACTGCGTTATGGCTAAACCAAAATGAACTCAATCTTAATCTTTTTAAATCCAATTGTATTCTTTTTACTAAAACTAAGAAAGCTCAACTCAGTTCCTTTGAAATTAAAATACATACATGTTTAAATAAATCAATACTATGTAACTGTAACCATATAGATAGATCAAAATTGACAAAATATCTAGGTGTTTCACTCGATGAGAATTTATCTTGGTCCTTTCACATAAATAAATTATCTGACAGAATTAGAAAACTAATTTATATCTTTAAAAGATTACACCACGTAGCAGATCTTAACCTTCTCAAGGATGTCTACTTAGCACTGGTACAATCAATATTAAGTTACTGTATAAGATCATGGGGCGGAGGACGTAAGACTCAGCTTTTAAAGTTCGAAAGGGCACAGAGAGCTATATTAAAATCGTCGTCGTCGTCGTCGTCGCTTCAACCGATGGACGTCCACTGCTGGACATAGGTCTCACGTAATGACGTCCACAAGGCCCGATCTTGGGCCGCCTGGCTCCAGCGGCTAAAGTAATGGCTTTTAAACCTTTCAGACATTCAACAACTACAGTTTATTTTGATGAATGAATATAATGTGATGTTTTAACCGTCAGACAACCCCCTTAACCGAAACAAACATAAAAATATATTAATAAAGTGGCTAAAAAGTCAAAATTATAATAAACCGAAAACCTTTTTGTAATCGTAAAATAAAGTAAATAAAATAAATAATTAGAACTTATCTTAAAAGTAATTAAAAACTAAGTAGCTGTTACCTATCAAAAGCATATATAAGAAACAATAGTATCATTAAAATAATAATATATTTACATACACAGTATCAAAGTAGCTAACTATTTCATGAGAATCAGGAACTATAACAGTTTTGATTGGTCCTTATAATCATGATTGGTTATGTACCTAATAAAAGCCGTTAATTAAAAACATTATGCCTATGTATCAAATTTATTTATTTTATATTTATTACTTATAGCTATCAAAACAAAAAGAAACAAAATATTAAAAGAAATATAATAACAAAAATAAGAGAAAAGTGTGTACAAAGGCGGCATTATTGCTTGGAGCGATCTACTCCAGACAACCGTTGAATTTAGAAGCTTACTATAGATTCATAGAGTGAGTGCAAAATCATAAAACATAATCCAGAACAAAAAACGAAGAACTTATAGATATTTTATTGATAATATAACCACAAAATACATACTATATATATATATATATATATATATATATATATATATATATATATATATAGTACAATGACAACCACAGTAAATTTTCACAGAGATTATTTATTACTTTAAACTAAATTATTAATAATTTTTTTTAATTAAATCACAATAACCAATAATTAATATAATTATATATAAATAAATTATTATATTAATATAATAATTTTTTTTATTCGAAGTGTGTAGTTGCTGTTAGCCCTACTGGCTTTGATAGCGTAACCGAGAGGGGTGGCAAGCGCAGAATTCTGCCGAAGGGTGGGCCCATAGAAGGGCCCTGGTGCGTCGTGGGAAAAACGTTGCTCTAAGGGCGCCTCCTGCGAGGTTCGGACCCAAGCTTAGAGCAACGTTTGCTGCTGAAAAGGACAATCGGACAGGTGCTTAATCTTGACGCCCATGGGTCCGCGACTGGGAGCCGCGGCCGGGGTGCGTCAGATAGCGGGGACCTCGTCTTCGCCGGCGAAGACACTGTGTGTGTGTGATAGTGTACGGAGCGTTGTCAATGGTAGTCTGGTCGTCTGGGTCGTCAAGGACGTGTTTGGGCCGCCTCTTCATAGGCGGGATGTTTAGCCTAATCCCATAAGAGGCGGCATTCCTAATGAGAGGGTTGGGGTGACTGATGGCTCTCTTGAAGTAGTCTACGGAGAGCGTTTTAAAATAGTTGTTGATCGTTGCGACGTCGAGATCTCTGTGGAAATCCACGTTGCGTATGAACCAGCGGGCGCTCGTGGCTACGCGCATGAATTTGTTCTGCAGCGCCTGGAGTCGAACCAGCCGGCGTGCAGGAACGTGAGCGAACACTACTCTCGCATAGGAGAATATGGGGCGGATGCAAGTTTTGTAGAGTGTCACCTTGTGGCGCAGTGACAATTTACTCTTCTTACAGATCATGGGATAGAGACGACTTAGCACAAACGCTGCCCTGCCACGGACGTTGCGGATGTGTTCGGTGAAGTGCATGCACGCATCTAGGGTAACTCCTAGGTATTTGGTTTTTTGTTGCCAAGGAATCGGGTCGCCGAGGAGCTCTATTGTGCTCAGACCGCGGCGATCAGGTCTTTTGTTGCCGGTGAATAGCACCGCTGTGCTCTTGTCGGCGTTCGCTTCTATTCTCCACTTGCAAAACCATTCGCCTAGGCGACTGACTGCTCTTTGGAGACGAGAGAAGATTGTTGTTAATAGGTTTGATGAGATGAATAGCGCGGTGTCATCCGCGAATTGTGCTAGGTGAACGTGAGGCGTTCTGGGCATGTCGCTGGCGTACAGCGAGAAGAGTAGTGGTGACAGTACGGAGCCCTAGGGGACTCCAGCCTGAATTTGACGGCGGGAGGACAGGGTGCCCTCTACCCGGTAGCGAAAGCTTCGGTTGGTAAGAAAATCTCTTAGGAGAAATACGAGTCTGGCAGGCACGCCCAGATGGAGAAATATTAAGAAAGAGATTAAATATTAAGACGGCGTGCCATACCTTGTCGAATGCCTTCGCTACGTCGAAGAAGATAGTGCCTGTGGGGCCGCGGCTGCTACCTTTTGCGTAGTAGAGGTAATCGATTATGTGCTCCGTTAGGCGGTGCACTTGCTGAACACAGGCGTGTTCTGCGCGGAAACCAAACTGATAGTCTGGCAGGAGACTTTTGGCCTCTACCACTGCCTTGAGTCTCTTAAGTATGATTCTCTCGTACACTTTTGCAATCGTGTTGAGAAGACTAATGGGTCTATAGCTGCTCGATAATGTGCGGGGCTTGCCCGGTTTGTGGATTCCTATGACGGTGGCTTCTTTCCACTCGTCTGGGAATGAGCAGGCCGCCAGAAGGGCGTTAAATATGAGCACCAGGAGGTACATGAACTGTTCGGGGAGGCGTTTTAGCATCTTGTTGGGGATGCCGTCGGGGCCTGGTGCTTTTCGCGCGTGGAGTGACCTAATGACTGCATGCACTTCATCGAAAGTCGTGGGTTCTAACGGCTCACTTGTNCGTTTGAGCATCTTGTTGGGGATGCCGTCGGGGCCTGGTGCTTTTCTCGCGTGGAGTGACCTAATGACTGTGTGCACTTCATCGAAGGTCGTGGGTTCTAACGGCTCACTCGTGGGGGCCGCGAAATTTAATCTATTGAGCGCGTTATCTACTAGTTCGACCTGGTTTGGGTCTATGCTAGTAGTGCTAGGCGAGCACTGGGTCTCGAGGCTGTCTGCTAAACACTCGGCCTTATCAAAATCGTCAAACGCGGGTAACTGATCGAGACGGTCGAGACATAAATACCTTTTGTATTCCAGTTAAGTCTTAGAAAAACGCCTTCGAGAATAGAAATAAATAATTTGCGCGATATTGGGTTTCCTTGCCTTACTCCGCGGCTTATACTTATTTACTCTCCCCTAGTTTCACTTTGCTGGTACTTTTGGAGTAAATGTATATTAAAATATTGATGTATTTATGATTTATATTACATTCACTGAGAGCGTTCCATATAGATGAATGAGGAATAGTATCAAATGCCTTTGAGCAATCTGAAAATGCTATATATAAGGGTTGGTTATACTCTTTAACTTTTTCTTTCACTTATTCTACAGTATGTATATGTTCGGTTGTACATAATCCAGTACGAAAACCAGTTTGTTCTATGGGCTGCCTTTCATCTATTTTATGATTTAACCTGTCTAGAAATATTGAAGAGAAAAGTTTATAAAAGCTCGCCAATAGACTTATTGGTCTATAGTTACCTAGTTCTCTAAAATTACCCATTTTGTATAAGAGGATTATAATAATTACACCATTGTTCTGGGACCTTTTCGGATTCAAGCACCATGTTGAAGATTCTAATGAGGTAAGGCATCAGTATAGCAGCGCTATATTTTATGATCTCATTGCAAATGCTATCTGGCCATGAGCTTCTATGAAGCTTTAATTTCTTCATATGTTTGAGAGTTTTAGTTTTATTAATTTGATTAACTTCATTTCCTTCATTTTATATATTTCTTGTCAAATTAATGCTATTTTAATTTCAAGGCTCTTTGTAAAGCTTCGAGTAAAACCTCTTGGCACATTTCAGTATATCTTTTGTAGTTCTAAGGTCTTGGTCACCATGTTTTAATTCCTTTATCTATTCCTTGTGTGTGTTTAGTTTAGTTAGCCCTCGTTTTGCACTTCGATATTTTTGAATGTTTATTTTCATTATTTTTTGCCTAAGTAAGTAGCAGCCCTTTAACGTCCCACTGCTGGGCACAGGCCTCCTCACTCCTAGGAGCGAGGGTTTTTAGAGCATAGACCCACCACGCTGCTCCACTGCGGATTGGCAGGCATAGTACACAAGTGCACTCTCTATTCCTTCACTCTCATAGTCCGATGTGACGGGAATCCGACACGACCGGAGAGAGATCAGGCGCAGGACCGACGGCTTAACGTGCTCTCCGAGGCACGGGGGTGGATCACACCGCCAACTACCCAACCTCGGGCAAATATTGAGAAAATTTTAATAGAACACTCAATATCGATTTCGAATTGGCCCGACTCGGGACTCGAACCCTGTAGTCGAACATGCTAACCACTAGACCAATGAGGCAGTTTTTTGCCTATGTGGATTATAACCGTCTCTAGTTCCTTTGTTTGTTGTTTTGAAAAGATTTTTTAGTTCCAATTTATCCTCTTTATTTTTGCTTTTCTTCAAGAGTAGTTCTGTTCGTCTCTTAATTAACTTTAGTGTGCCTTCTGTGATAATTTTCTTTCTGTTTTTCTAGACGGTTTGATGGTTTTAAGTGACTTTGTAATTGCTTCTTCAAAGTGGTTATATTGTTTTTAAACATTTATCTTTTTTGTGAGTGTTTCCATGATATTTAGATTGCTTTTTAAATCTTTTAGAAAAACTTCTATTTCTTCTTCAGTATCTCAGGTATAGGTTTATAATGCTTTCTACACTTTGAGGAGTGTCTATCAGATATGTAGCCCTTAAAAGTCTATGGTCCGATGCAAATTCTACATTTAGTATCTGTATATGTTTGTTGCATAAGAAAAAATCTATTTCATTTTTAATTTTTTGGTCTGGTGAAGCCCATGTCTATTTTTTTNTTCCTAAACTCGTCCTACAGGGGATCGAACCCGGGACCACCGCTAGCAAAGCGAATACTCGTACCACTGCGCCAGCGAGGCCGTCAATTTTCTACAATTCCTCTTTTTAAAATATGTATTCGAAAGTTTGAACTCTTGAGCATAGTAGATTAATATTTTCCCTCTGTTATTCCGGTTTTCATATCCATAGCGTCCCATTACAAGACTTTCGTGGGTTTTCGGCATGCCAGTCTTTGCATTAAAGTCACTGGTATTACTACATTACAGTACAACAGCATCCACGGCAACTTCGTGTGCTTTTCTTAAATCCTGGTAAAACTTTTCAATATCTTCTTGTTTTGAAGTTTCAGTTGGTGCATAGACTTGAATTATGATTGTTATTTATTTCTCAAATTTAAGTTGTAGTAAAACTATCCTTTCTGATATTCCTATAAAGTTGTGAAATTTATCTTTTATCCATTTTTTAATTAAAAAACCGACTCCGTTAAGTCCTTTGGTTTCTCCGATGTAACAGAACATATAATTTTCATGTTCCTCTATTTTAAATCCTGTTCGTCTTACTTCCGCTAATCCTAATGCTAATTAGATCACAGTTAACCCTTTCTAGTGCTGTAGTAAGTTCTAGATATCTTTCCATATTGGACAACGATCGTACATTATATGTACATAGCTTTAGCTTATGTTGTTTCTTTTGCCCATTATTTACTTGGTGATAGGTTGCGATCGTACCTCCCCACGGTGACCACAGACCGGCTTGGGGAGTTTTGTGAGTGTTTACGTTAAAATGTTGTTATTTAATTCTCCACATTCGTATTTCCGGTGGCGGTTGTCAATTGCTTTGTTTTGGAACGTGTATTTAGTTATGCAGGCCTAACACGTGCCCACTTGTGGCCATTCAGACATCTGTAAGTAATATATTACTCAAAATTGACAAGGGATTTCTGACCCTTAGATGCGCATAAAAAACGCAGCACATGTGATTACATGATGCAACTTGCCATTGCCTTCCCGTCCCTCAGGACCGCATTTTTTATATTTTCAAAGGCATTGTGTTTCGGAAGAAAACACAAGCAGGCAGTCACGTCTTGCACTCCGACCGATTAAGTTATTTAGATCCTCTAAGTTCGTTTTAAGTACTAATTTATAAATAAAATTTTATATTTTATTTAATTTATTATTTTAAAACCGCCAAGTTCGCCGTCCAAATTTGACTA
>JACTOM010000050.1:4429460-4476109 GCA_015832385.1 Elymnias hypermnestra
GGACCGATGGACGTTGGGGGCCAAAGGTGCTGGAGTGGCGACCCCGCACCGGACGGCGCAGTGTAGGGAGACCCCCCACAAGGTGGACCGACGACATAAAGAGGGTCGCCGGTAGCCGCTGGAGCCAGGCGGCGCAAGATCGGGCCTTGTGGACATCATTACGTGAGACCTATGTCCAGCAGTGGACGTCCATCGGTTGAAGCGACGAAGTTCGTTTTAAGTACTAATTCATAAATAAAATTTTATATTTTATTTAATTTATTATTTTAAATCCGCCAAGTTCGCCGTCCAAATTTGACTATTTAGTTTATTCAAAGAATTTGATTTGTTTTGGTGAATATTGTTGTTTGCACGTTATTGTTGTTTTCATGCTCATCTGGCTTATAAGATTACGGCGTCGATGGCATGCTTTTGCGCTTCTCATTATTACTATTACTTTTGATAATTAGTTGGACGTATTTAAAGTTTCCTTTTTCTTTTCTTCAATTAGTTGTTGATGTAAAAGACGTCTCTTTACAAGAACATGTTTATGAAAGTCTTCCTTATATCTTTTTTTTTGCGCTGGGAAATGCGTTCATGCACCCCGACTGGCGTCGGGAATGTAGGTCATGGTGAGGAGGAGACCTCGCAATACCCATTAAAACCCAGCGGGACCCTATTCATCCATTAGTGGAACATCCGAGGACTCTCTCTGATGGCCCGGATGAGTCCGAACGAGATTTCAGGGATCAGCGCGCCAATCAGCACCACTAGAAGTTGACGCTGAGGTGCCCAGGCTGCACATACCGCTAAATTGTGGTACGATCATCACCTGCACCAGTCTGAAAGAGAACGAACCATGCCCCCTGGTAAGCAATTGTTCCAAGTGAAGGCGGATTGCCTCCACAATGGCCACGCCCGCTACTTGGGACCTGAGATCCTCTTTCCACCTTTATATCAAAGCCAGGTCGGCTCGGGCCCCGATACTTCGACCTCATCTATGGAGTCAATTATTACATTATATTATATTATATTATGGTGTAAAGTTCATAAATTATTTCTATCACTATCAGTTTGCTAATGTCTGATGGCTTATGTACATGATTCCTGTTAGCAGGTAGCTGTTACACTCAGTGACAATAGGGTAGTTTCCGATCCCGTGGGATTATAGAGAAATGCTAATAACGTTGCGAAAGGCAATATCTGGTTACATTTCAAGGCAATTACGAATAAAGATCACACAATGACTGTTTAAAACCATATTTGCATTATTTTCTTTTTCAATGAAACCGGTTTGGAGCATTTCGGTTGAATGGTTTCGAAGTCGAAACAGTTTTTGTGTTTTTAAAGTAACATTTTACGCAACACTATTTGAATAAAAAATGTTATCTAAACAAAACAAATAATCCAGCAGCGACAATGATAAAAATAACTTGTCTGATAAATAATGTTTCCATGGCAGATATCAAATTTATTTTTTAGGCATTAGATGATTTAAAAATTGGAAAATGTTTAACAATATTGGGCTATTTAAATTGGATCGGCATGTAATGTCATTTCGTACAAACGAAAGTAAATTACAGGAAAGCCGTTTGAACATTCAAAAAAATATTTACATCACTACAGTGGTTTGAAACATGAAAATACATAAGAAAATAGTATATCAATTTGGGATATTTTTTAAATTAAGGAACTAATATTCCAAAATATAGTAAATAACTATTAAAAACTCGTTACAGGCGTTCGTCAATTAAAAATGGAAAATTTAATAAAAAAAACATTGTAACAAAAAGTATTAAACTGTACAGTACACTACTCCAAACTTATTGAACTCTAAAACAACAAAGTAAATTAAACAAACCCATAATGTTAATAACATTATGGGTCTTAGATCTTTTACTCTCGATCTTTTTCTATCATTTGTACTGGTGACGTTTGGTTTTGGAAAGTTATCACAAGCTATGCTAAGCTAGGGAAGTGTTCAAAAGCCTGATTTGTTTGCTTAAATCAATTTTCATATGTAAGTCCTATGATAATTTTGCGCTATGTTGACCTTAAGTACTTTATTGATTATGTATTAATATCGTATTATTATCAAACACAAAATTATCACTCTTGTTGTATATTCTTATCAGGACTTATATAATAACATACATACGTTTTTAATTCAATACATACTAATCAACCTTACAGTAGTCAGTGCTACGGGAAAATGGCAGTGTATTTAATTTTTACCTTGATTTTTAGTGTCATATATCTTATTTTCTACGTATTATTCAAAAATAGAGATTACTGGCGAAAAAGAAATGTGCCCTATGTAAAATCTTTACCATTGCTTGGTAATTATAAGGATTACTTATTGTTAAAGCGACATATAGTTTACATTATGCAAGAAATATGTCAAAAGTTTCCTAATGAGCCCTACGTTGGCACATTTTATGGGACAGATCCTGCTTTGATTGTCCAGGATCCTGATTTATTAAAACTTATTATGTCAAAGGATTTTTATTACTGTAATGGCAGAGAAGCGTCTGACTATAATGACAGAGAAATGATGGCCAGAAATATGTTTTTCGAGACTGGTGACAAATGGAAAGTTTTACGTACGAACTTAACTCCACTCTTTTCCACTGTAAAATTGAAAAATATGTTCTACTTGATCAAGAACTCCTCAGATACATTGGAAACGTTACTCGATAACGAAGTAAGAACGAACCCGGATATTGAAGTAAGGAGTCTGCTTTCAAGGTATACCATTGAATGTATTACAGCTTGCGCTTTTGGAATAAACTCTGAAGCTATGGTTTCTGACGTAGAAAAAAATCCGTTTGCTAATGTGGCAAAAAAAATATTGTATATGTCAGATTTCAAGGCCGTCAAAACCATATGCCGATCAATGTGGCCAAGTTTATTTTATGGTCTGGGCTTTAAGTTATTCGAAGATGATATTGGACAATTTTTTAACAATCTTTTGTTGGGTGTGTTCAAAAAACGCGAGGAGACAAACTCTGTGAAACATGACTTTGTGGATCTAATACTAACTTGGAGAAAAAGTCAACATTTGAGTGGTGATAGTTTAGGAAATATACACACTGGTAACAAACATATAGTGAACCTTGAAGTTAACGACGACTTGCTTTTGTCCCAATGCATGTTATTTTTTGCTGCCGGTTTTGAAACAACATCAACAAGCACGAGCTTTCTTCTATACGAACTAGCTAAAAATAAATTAGCCCAGGATAAAGTGATAGAGGAAGTTGATGAATATTTTGCTAAACACGAAGAAATTGAATTCGAGTGTATTAATAGTATGCCGTATACTGAATCTTGCCTTGAAGAAAGTCTTCGTCTTTATCCCGTACTTGGTCTCCTTGCCCGTGAAGTGATGCATGACTATGTACTCCCAACAGGACTCCGTTTAAAAAAAGGAGACCGCATTCATATACCAGTTTACCATATTCAACGCAATCCAAAGTTTTATCCAGAACCAGAAGTATTCCGTCCAACGCGTTTCTTTGGAGAGGAGAAAAAGATGATCACGCCATATACTTACATGCCATTTGGTGAAGGTCCCCGCACGTGTATAGGTAAACAAATTATTAATTCTGTAATTACATATCTTTACTTAGTTTAAAAGTCACCATTTCGAGAATTTGTACTTTACAAAGTGTTTTTCAGGTAGGTAAACAAAATATTGCAATTCGAAACATGTACTGTGAGTCAACGAACTTTCGTCTTTCAAATCTAATCTGCACCAGTTACGGGCATTTAGGACATCAGTCTCTTATTGAATTTATACTAAATAAAAAATAAAACAATTTTGTAGAACATTCGGTGTATGTTAAAATTAATGTTTAAGAACTTAAGTCTAAGGTATTTATTGGCTCAACATCTTTGTAACATGCGATCCCGAAGTTTTCTCGTTAACGGAAAATTTCAAGCTTTTCAGTAATAACAAACTGCCTCATTCGTCTAGTTGTTAGCATGTTCGACTAGATATGAGGTCCTGGGTTCGAGTCCCGGATCGGCCAATTCACAAATCAACATTGAGTTCTCTATTAAGATTTTCTCAATATATGCCCGAAGTTCGGAAGTTGGCAGTGTGATCCACCCCCGTGCCTCCGAGAGCACGTTAAGCCGTCATTCCTGCGCCTGATCTCTCGCCGGTCGTATCGGATTCCCGTCACATGGGATTATGAGAGTGAAGGAATAGAGAGTACACTTGTGTACTATGCCTGCCAATCCGCAGTGGAGCAGCGTGGTGGGTCTATGCTCTAAAGCCCTCTCTCATATAAGTCAGAAGGCCCGTGCTCAGCAGTGGGACGTTCATTAGCTGTTACTTACCTTACTTTTTAACTGTATTTACATGACTTGCTATAACTAAAGCAACCCGTAACCGAATTGTCGGGAGCCCCCAACTGACCAATAAACTCTGGATTAATAATACATATTAACGACTCGGTTAGGTCGATCTTTTCTTCTCCGTACCTGCAAATTCTAGAACCAACTTTCAGCAGGGGTGATCCCCCAAGACCTCCACATGCAATTGTTTAGTAGGCAATCAAACAATTGAATGTGGAACTGTGAAATTGGTGGCATTTTGGGCCGGCAACACATAGGCAGTTCTCTTGGTGCTGCAGGTGGCCCGCCAGCTCGTTTTTTAATAGAATAATAGTGTAAAATTTAAACATTTTAATTTCAGGCCTGAGGTTCGCAAAGATGCCAATGTATGCGGCGCTACTGACGATATTCAAGAATTACAAAGTAGAACTTGCCGATGACATGCCGTCGAAAATAACTTTGAACCCAAATTTCTTCATCAGTCAATCTACGTGCGGTATCCAACTGAAATTTGTGCCTAGAAAATAATGAAAAAAAATTACGTGTTATATACATATAGATAGCAATCAAAAGTTAGCATAGCAATAAGATAATGAGCCCTAAGACATGCTACTTATCTGATTATTTTTGTTGTAAATTATATCGTAAATTCATTAGTTTAAAGTATATTTAACAAAAATAATCCACCATAATCCACCAAAAGTGATCCACCCTAAAATTTGATTTTTTATTGTTTTGACAAAACTTTGTTGTGATACAGCACACAAAAATACATACAACCCTAAATTTTCACCTTTCTATCACCAGCCCCTAGTTTTTGTAATAGCGATAGTAGTAAATTATATATATATATATATGCCTTCGTCAAAATAATGTTTTGCCTTTATACACAGTAAGGTATTTTTGTAAAAGCTTTTTTAAATTGCGTAAGCTCCACAATGTTGTAGTTGGATTTAAAGATACATGCTGTTTTTTTTAACTATATATATAGGATATCATATATATCTTGTATTTCATATATGTTTTGGGAAAAAATTGTTTATAAAGATAATACTTCTTAAGTATGTAGTTTACTGACTTGAAACTATCATAGATTGCGCTAGAAGTCCTTAACAAAGTGTGCTAATAAAATCGTAATAATGCAAAGTTATTATTTTGTAAGTTTGTTTAAAATATTACATTCGTTGATGTAATACTTGAATCATAATTAAGCTTATTAATAATTATTTGTAACGAAATATTGAAAATTATTAACATTCAACGAATATGTATAGATAAAATAGTCGTATGCACTAAGCAGGGGGTGAAACTCTGATTCAAGTAATTGGACAGAAATAAACAGAAATAAAGTAAAGAATGGGAAGTAGAACATATACTAAATGAATATTCCTTAAAATGAGATGGATAAAGAGATTTAGGATGTTGATATTATGATAAAATCGGCGTTGAAATCCAACTAAAGGTATATTCATATATCGATAACAAGACTTCGAAGTTTTCGGTATCAAAAAAAAATTATTTGCTCTATATATATAAAATGGTTTTATTGTTCCTTTATACTCGTAATAGCTCTGTAAAAGGCTAATGTATATTTTAGGAACAAAAATTAGTCCAACACCTTTGTAGCTTAAATAAACTTCAACAATATAAATATGCTTTTTGTGATTCAAGTATTGTATTAAAGATGGTTATGTTCAACCCGAGAAATTGTTTTTGAACCTTCCTCACCCCAAAATTAGGCATTACAAGTTTGTTTTTAATTCGTGTATTAAAATTGTGTATTCCGCTTTTTTTGCTGTATAATTGAATATTATTACGGATATATAAAATGTTATTCAATATAATTGCGACGGTACTTTGAGATTTGATGTTTTATTTCAATTTTTCTTTTAAGGAATCGCGAAATCCTAATTGATATGACACGTATATATAAATATAGTTTCAATGTCCACCGCCTTACCCCACAACAGTGACCCGAAAGACATAATGTTATGAAAATAAGCGAAATACACCACAGTTTCAGTATCAGTGAATTGTATAACTTTTCTAATAGCAAATGCAGCTGAACTATGTTTGCGTGCTGTAGCCTGTAGCCCAGAATCTAAGGTTATAGTCTAGTCTAGTTCCTACGAAAACGTTAACTTTAACTTTAACAATTTAATGCAAGTAAAGCCTGTCAACGATTGAAACACCGACGACTTGCTACAAAACTGAGTACACGCACATATACACATAATGCATTTGATCAATTCAAGACTTAACGTTTATACGAGTGCACTCAACAATATGTTTAAAAATATAAACACAAAGCACTAATTATCGCTAACAATTTGCTTCTATCGAAGCATGCCCAAAATGAAATGACCGCGTGAATGATATAACAACATGCTTGTACTATCAACACTGAAAAAAAGTTTCAATTTGACAGCAAAATCTCCATTAACAAAATAATCCGCCATTTATTGAATTCATAAGTTACAAAAAATGTGATAAATGAAGAACCACTCGACCGATTTTGTGCAAACTTCACAAAAACCCTTTACTAAATAGTCCGAACAAAGTCTACATTTGGTTTAGAAAGGTGAACCCGTTCTTGAGTTATAAAATTACAACGAATTGCAGCATTAATTTGTATATATATAAGTTAATATATATACATTATACCTATTTTCTAAAAAAAACTTTAATTGTTATTTAACTTTTTTCCACTGTAAAGAAAGTATTCAAATTAGAAACAATTTGAATACTTTCTTTACAGTGGAAAAAAGTTAAATATCACCTAACCTTTCTTACCGATAAAACACTCAACAATCAATCGCTTGCTGAGTGTTTTATCAGTTACTTGTTGGAAACAAGTTTTCATAACGTTTTCACACAATAATTACCGGACCGATTTCAATATTTTTTCATTATCAGAAATCTGCATTTTTACTGAGCGATATAGGCTATATTACTTTATCAAAAAAATAGGGATCCCTTAGAAAAATGTATTAGTATAACCCAAGGTGGGAAATAAAATATCTGTTATCACGTGCGCTGCGGAAACTATTGATGATAGAACAAAAAAAAGTTCCACGATATTATAGAACGTATTAATATCTACAAAAATTCATTATGTATCAAAAAAAATGCAGTAGGTTTACTGCAGTTATTCCACTATACGTACTTTTGTTACTTTTTAAAAGTTAAAATTCCGATAATAAACAAACCATATTTATTCATACCTCTGTATTAATCCTTATCCTATTAAATGCCGTTATATTTTATAAAAGGCTGTTTCAATATCTGTAAAATACTTTTATGAATTATTAAAATAGGAGATTCCGTTCAAAAGATGTAATTAATTTTAAAATGTCAAAGAAAATAAGTCCGACTTAGCAGACTTTCTACTGCCACGTGATTCGGTATCTAACTGAGTGAAACCGCGGGGCATTGCTAGTATATTATAAACATACCTTGCATAAACTAACAATGATTTGGTGATATTTTAGATATAAATGTATTTATTTACTTCTCTAACATCTAGTTATGCATGTATCCAATGGTGTCACTCAGGCGCTTTTAACTTCTGTATTAAACATTTGTAAATATATTCATTTTAATATTTTAATTTGTCGAGGGATTTCTGAACACACATAAAAACATAAAGTGATACATTCTATTCTCTTTATTATTTTAAAAAGAGCGCTAATCGCCTCTGCGTGACAATAAAATGGCAAAATTCTTTTTCGTCTCATCATTAGTTTAGTAGTCAACTTTTTCGCCTACCGATCATGAGGTACGAGTCCCAAGTGGAACCAATTCAAAATTACATTGGGTTTTCTGTTAAAAATTATTCAGCATTAGGCTACCCCAGGCACGTTAGAAGTGCACGTTTGGCCATCAGACCTGTCTTTAGTCTTGTCGAATAAGTCGTCGTATTTCAGTATGAGAGCGAAATAATAATTTAATAATTATTTATTTATTTGCCAAAAATACAATATTTTGTTACAAAATTGTTATCTTAAAATTAGTTTGGTGTATCCATTTTACATTCTTTCTGTAGCTGAACTAGGTGAAACCTGTGTTACAGCTGCCAGTGCCGACTCTCTATGATGTGTTGTTAAAAGTAGCCCTTATTATACATATGTTGTGTTTAAAGTAAAATTTACTATTGCAAAAAAAAAAAAAAAAAATGATAAATATTACTATATATATGTGGTATTTTTCAGGTATAATATATTTATAGATTAAAAATGGTGGTATAACTTATGTTGTTACTTTAAGAAGACTTTCAGTTTCATCATAGCTTAGCTTTTGGAGGTAGGAAACGACTACTTTTTTGAAAATTGTTTTATTTAGTGGATAAATTTGTATTTCTTTATTTATTTTATTATATAAGTAAGGCCCGAGGAAACAATAAAATTTATTTATAAAGGTAGTGGTTAAATTTTCTGTTCTCTTAATTACAAAATGGATGTTACGTTTTTCTAAAATTGTTTTATTATAGACCAATTCACTATGTTGTTTGGATAATGTGTAAAGTATAAATAGTTGTCTTATTGTAAGTAAGTTACATTGTTTGTATAGCAAATTGGTTGGATATAGAAATGGTCAAAAATTAATTAATTTTAAAATAGTCCGTTGTGCTACTTCTATCTTTTTTAATTTAGTTTTTGGGACCCCGCCCCGTGATGAAATGCAGTAGGTAATTAAGGGCTGACATATCGCTTGGTATATGCGTTTTAAAATTTCATATTCAACAACATGTCTTAAATTTTTAAACATATATATCATTTTATTTAATCTCGTGCTCAAAATATTAATATGTTTTTTATAGTTTAAGTTATAGTCTAAAATTACACCCAAATATTTTACATTATCTACTCGTTCTAATACAGGGCAGCCACAAACAATGTTAACTGTTTGATTACATGAATGTGAAATAAGGTGATGATTAAAGTTTAAATTTTTTGTTTGTCTTATTGAAAAAGCAATATATTTGGTTTTCTCCACATTAAGAGAGAGAGAAGATTCTTACTTAACCTCTTGGTGACAGTATTAAAACCAATTTGGGTGCTTCGAATGCTTCAGACCTGCTGAAGTATCTGCAATGAAAGTCAGAACTGTATCATCTGCATAAGAGATAATCTTACCTTTTACTAAAGGGAGACGTGTAAGGTGATCAATGTAGATTAGAAAGAGGGTAGGTCCTAAAACACTACCTTGCGGAACACCATGCGTAACCAACAAGTTTGAGCTTCTATGTCTATTAATTTTAACACATTGGTATCCTTTCCCTTTCCCTGAACGACGAGACGTTGTATGGATTGATTGCCATCCGAGAGACGTGTCTAAAGAAAGTCAGAATGCGAGACGCTACTATAAAAAATAGACGTTGCTAGATGCCGAGCTCTTGAAGTATACAAGCATTCCTCTCCAACACCACATTTCTAGAGCATCTATGTTCACGCCATGTCCACGTCTTAGCAGCGTATAAAAATATGGGGAAGATCAGTGTCTTCACGAGTCTTTTTAAATATTAAAAGGCCGACTGGGATTGGTTGCCGATAAATTGCACTTCGTATTCACGTATATTTGTAAGTAATGGAACAGAATCAGGTGAAACAAGTAATATAGAAATAAATTAAAGTCAATAGCCTAGTCAAATAAAATTGAAAGAAACTCTTAAACAGCTTTAACCATTTTTCGCAAATACCATTATTGATTAATAAAATTTATAATAATGAATTAATATAGAACTGTATTAAGTGCATGACAACCAACAAATTTAAACAAATATACATATTATTATCTATTATATTTGAATTTGAGTGGATCAATAAAAGAGTATTTTATTATCGATTAAAAATTTAACAAGGTATTTTTTATATACCTTGTTACAATGGCTTGAAATTATTTATTATTATTAATTAGTTTACATATATTTATAACTCTATCTCACAATGCATCGAATAAATTTCTTTCTTTATGAAATATTTTTTAATTGTCTAACGAGTAATCAGTATTGATTACCCTTTAACATATGCTTTAAATGAACATCTTAAATGAATTGTACTGTTATAATTTATCTTTTAAGCCTGTTGAAACAATACACTGTTATTACTAGTTTACTTAAGTTTTAAAAGGTATTCAAACCCTCTCACTAACTGTTAATTTAATAGGTACATATCAAAAAGAGGTACTCACGAGAACTACTATGACAACTGTATATGTTTCGTAAAGAAAAATTGAAGAATTCTAAATCTATAATCTAAAATATTAAACAACTTTACAATTTTTTTGACAAAAATAAAATGAAACAAAAATTTACCGCAAAAAGTATGGAACAATCGATGGTTCTCGTTAAAATATGAATACATACATACATTCACGCCTCATTCCCATAGGGGTAGGCAGAGACCACGACTTCCACTTGCCGCGGGCCTTGCATATCTCCTTCGCTTCTTTCATTCTCATTAAACCTTTCATACAAGTTCGTCGGCTTAGAGTACTCTTGACCTCGCCCTTGTTTAAAATATCCTGGATTTGGTCCAGGAACGTTCGTCTTGGTCTTCCCCTTCCAACTTTCCCATTCACTCTTGACTCATAAATCCTTTTAGTCAGTCTCTTTCCATTTATTCTCTTTACGTGGCCAAACCAGCTATGCATACCTTTCTCAATTTTAGTCACTATATCTTCATTTATAACACAACGTTATCTTATCACACTATTTCTTACTTTGTCACTCGGTTTCAATCCACTCATACTTCTCAACGCTCTCATCTCTACCGCATTTATTTTACTTTTGTGATTCTTCTGCCATACCCAACTTTCACTACCATACATAAGTGTTGGCACCAACACTCCAGCATGCACTGCCAGTCTAGCCCTTTGAGACACCATCTGGCTATTCATAAAAGCATGCAGAGCNCTTGACTGTGATCTCACCTGATGGTAAGTGATGATACAGTCTAAGATGGAAGCGCGCTAATCTGTTAAGAGGCGATATACCCCTTACGGTTTCTACACAGCATCGTACCGGAACACAAATCTCTTTGTTTGGCGGTACGTTTTTGCTGGTAGGGTGGTAACTAGCCACGGCCGAAGCCTCCCACCAGTCCAGACTCAGACAAATTAGAAAATACAATTTCCTAAATTCGTCCTACCGGGGATCGGACCCGGGACCTCCGCTAGCAAAGCGAATGCTCGCACCACTGCGCCAGCGAGGCCGTCACCTTTCAATATCGCTGTCACATATCCAAATTCTTTAATAACTTCCATTTGTTGCTCATCTATCAAATATGGACTGCCTCATTGGTCTAGCGGTTAGCAAGTTCGACTACAGACATGAGGCCCTGGGTTCGAGTCCCGGGTCGGGCCAATTAAAAAATCAATATTGAGTTTTCTATTAAGATTTTCTCAATATTCGCCCGAAGTTGGGTTTATGGCGGTGTGTTCCACCCCCGTGCCTCGGAGAGCACGTGAAGCCGTCGGTCCTGCGCCTGATCTCTCTCCGGTCGTGTCGGATTCCCGTTACAGCGGGCTATGAGAGTGAAGGAATAGAGAGTGCACTTGTGTACTATGCCTGCCAATCCGCAGTGGAGCAGCGTGGTGGGTCTATGCTCTAACAACCCTCTCTCATATGAGTGAGGAGGCCTGTGCCCAGCAGTGGGACGTTAATGGGCTGCTACTGACCTTACCTGTATCAAACATGAATAGGTAACCTAAAACGACTCGAACGACAATTTTAAAGCTACAGCTAGCGTGCATTTCGCGGTTAATGTTTATTTAATATTTCATAGTTAAACAGTATGGTAGATATATAACAATATTATTTTAATGATAATATCTAATAGACTTACGCAAACTAATGATGAATTGACGATTGATATAAACGTATTATTTACCAATCTAATATCAACGTGTAAAACTAGTAATAAACTTTATATAGAATATTATATATCGCCTGGGTAACCAATTTAAATAAACATTCAGACTATAATTTTAATTTCCTTAAATGTTTATTACACAGTACAAACTTGGTGTCGCCTCAGAAGCCATAAATAAAAAAGCTGGAAGATAATTTCTGAATGGTTCTTTAACAAAAAATATGGTTAAAACTTTACCGAAACAAAAAGAATTAGTAAACAAAATTCCATAAATATTATGGTTGCGATCAGATTTTATCGGTTGTCAATGTCTAATGACAAAAACAAAAAAAAAGAAACAAAAATAATCTTTTAAATTTAATTTGATATTTGAACAACGTGACGAGTATTAAATGTCTGACAAGTAAGGATAGTTTCTAACGGACTGAATTGTTGGTTTTACTATATTCCAAGCATTTTATTCATATTAATTCACTTTTTTAAACCTTCCTTGGACTTCCTCAAATATTTCAAACCAAAATTAGCTTAATTAGTCCAGCCTTTTCGAGACTACGAACAAAAAAAACTAAATACCTGTAACTTTTGTTTTATGAATAAGAGAGAGAACAATAAAAATAAAACATAATCAACACGTCAACATTACAAATTATCCTTGCTAAAATGGTTTATATATTTACACACATATATACATTACGATTGCCTCATTGGTCTAGGAACTGCCTCATTGGTCTAGTGGTTAGCATGTTCGACTACAGACATAAGGTCCTGGGTTCGAGTCCCGGGCCGGTCCAATTTGAAATCGATATTGAGTTTTCTATTTGGATTTTCTCAATATTTGCCCTCAGTTGGGAAAAATTTGGTGGTGTGATCCACCCCCGTGCCTCGGAGAGCACGTTAAGCCGTCGGTCCTGCACCTCATCTCTCTCCGGTCGTGTCGAATTGCCGTCACGTTGGACTATGAGAGTGAAGGAATAGAGTACACTTGTGTACTGCCAATCCGCAGTGGAGCAGCGCGGTGGGTCTATGCTCTAAAAACCCTCTTTCATATGAGTGAGGAGGCCTGTGGCCAGCAGTGGGACGTTATTAGGCTGCTACTTACTATACACTACAATTTCTTTATTTTTAATGATGTTTTATAATATTTAATTACTAGTTTATCACGCATTGCGGTGGTCCAGACTGTGAATACTTGTATGTTTGAAATTTCGCGTAATGATCGATAATTTCTCACAAAAGTACGTGCTTATTTCCTTTGACATTTCGTATCATCCAAATAAGGTAAATTTTGCATACCCTCCTTTCGTTTTGAAAATTTGTCATTTATAAAAAACAAAGATAAAATAGTAAATACACAGAGAAATTTATAGTTAAAAAAATGGTTTTATTTAAACATTCATATGCATTTAGTAAAACGTTGTTTTTTTAACATTACTAACACACTTCCATTACATTATAAATAAATTCTAAAATCCTTATTCCATATACAATTCTCTTGTCACCCTAAGGTTTTGTGTATACACAGGAGATATATAAGTACTTTTTCCTTTTCATTACCACTTATATTAGTCTCGTGGAATTTACAGTTACGTGAAAATGGCAGTGTATTTGGTTTTCACATTTATTGTCACTATTATATATCTTCTATACTATATGTTATTTAAAAATCATAATTATTGGCGTGACAGAAATGTACCCTATGTTAAACCGTTACCGTTGTTTGGCAATTATAAAGATCACCTTTTATTAAAGAGACATGTAGTTCAAATTGCACAGGACTTATGCGAACGGTTCCCTAATGAGCCATACGTAGGAACGTTCTTTGGCACGGATCCTGCTCTGATTGTGAAAGATCCTACCTTATTAAAGCTCGTTCTGGCAAAAGATTTTTATTATGTCAATGGCCGAGAAATCTCAGATTACAAAGATAAAGAGATGATGGGAAGAAACATGTTTTTCGCAACTGGTGACGAATGGAAAGTTTTACGTACGAATTTGACACCGCTATTTTCCTCCGTGAAACTGAAAAACATGTTCTATCTGATAAAAAATTCATCAGATAGGTTAGGTTCTGTACTTGAAGAAGAAATAAAAAAAGACCCGCACCTGGAAGTCAGAAGTCTGCTATCAAAATACACAATAGAGTGCATCTCAGCTTGTGCATTTGGTGTAAGAGCAGATGCTTTGAAATCTGATGGAGGAACAAATGCCTTTTCTAATGTGGGAAATAAAATTTTCCATATGACAGACTTTAGAGCCCGTAAAGCGGTATGCCGAACAATGTGGCCGAGCTTATTTTATGGCTTAGGATTTAAATTATTCGATGACGAAATTGGTCAATTCTTCAACAATATTATATTAGGAGTGTTTAAAAAACGCGAGGGGACCAATATTGCAAGGCACGATTTTGTTGATCTCATATTAACTTGGAGAAAGAGTAAAGTTATATCTGGTGACAGCCTTGGCAATATTAAAACCGGGGACAAAAAGATAGTTAACATCGACGTTAATGATGATTTGCTGCTGTCGCAATGCATGTTATTTTTTGCTGCCGGATTTGAGACAACCTCCACAAGTACAAGCTTTTTACTATATGAACTAGCAAAAGATAAAGTATCTCAAGATAAAGTAATAGAAGAAGTTGATGAATATTTTGCTAAGCATAAAGATATTGAATTTGAAGCCATTAATTGTATGCCATTCACTGAAATGTGTCTTGAAGAAAGTCTTCGGCTTTACCCAGTGCTTGGTCTACTAACCCGGGAGGTGATGCATGAATATGTTTTACCAACAGGTCTTCGTTTGAAAAAAGGGGATAGGGTACATATACCTGTTCACCATATTCAGCGTAATCCTAATTATTTTACCGACCCAGAAGTATATCGTCCTACACGTTTTTCGCCTGAAGAGAAAAAGAATATTAAACCCTTCACTTACATGCCTTTTGGTGAAGGTCCTCGAGCCTGTATAGGTGAGTTCTTCTTAGGTACCATCAAAATTGTAAAGAGACAATAAAATAGTTTTTAAAATAAATAGCTTAAATTGCCAAATGTGGGACAGAAAGTTGGATTGTAATAAGTTTATTATATTTATTTAAATAGGGTAGAGTACCTAAAGTGTGTTGCTACGCTAAAGAGAGAATTATATTGTGTTTCTGCGTTGGAAGACAATAACGCCCTTGATAAAATTAAGATCGCAATAATTAATTTTATATGGTTTTAAAGATGTCATGAGTCTAAAATCATCTTTAAAGTTTTGCCTTTCTAATGAAACCGGATGGATGGTTTCAAAGTCTAAAAATTAAATTAGTTTGTTGCTATTATTTTTCCAGGTATGAGATTTGCTAAGATGCCTATATATGCGGCTCTCCTGAAGATATTTAAGAATTACAAATTGGAGACCTATGAGAAAACGCCGAAACAAGTATTTTTAGATCCAAAAATAACCCTCAGCCAGCCTGATCGTAATATATATTTAAAATTCGTTCCTAGAAAAGGAAATTGAGAAAAAAATTAATACACATATATGGGATCATAGAAAATGTAGTATTTGTTATACATAATGTCTAAAACTATTAAAACTGGTATAAATATATTTTTTTACTTTTTTGTTTTGCAAGTTATTGTTTAGTAGGGAGAGCTCTGCCAATGTCGCCTAATTAAAAGAAAACAACTAAATAAAGTTTACCACCTTTGACTTTGTCATCACTTACTATCAGGTATTAGTCAAGCGCTAACTGTTACCAATTAAAACAACCTCTTGCCAGGTAGGCGTGATACCGTCTTAGAATGTATAATCACTTACCACCAGGTGAAATAATATAATAATACAATCAACCGCTATTCTGTTAGCAATTAAAACAATCCTTTATCAGGATAGTCCTCTACCACCTTGATTGCATCATCACTTACCATCCCACGTTAAAAATTATGAACTTATGTCTTAGTCTCTTTTTATTGTAGCTTTTTCGTTTCGTCGACTTTCAAATTACAAGGATGATAAAAAAATTTTCACTTCAACATTAGTACATTTCCACCACCAAATCATACATTTCGCTCTCAAACATGTCCATTATATCTTATTTATTTATATTCGAGGGTTGTCGTAAAATCCATTATAAGAACTAATGGCGATTTAGTCGAAGCATTACTGTCATAAGAAGCGGTTATGATAAATTACTCCGCAATGTCAGATATGTGATTTAATGTCAACATTTCCATAACTAACTTTTAAGGGCTGGTCCTCGAAAAGTGGCAAGGCTCCTTAAAAGCTCGTCTTTTTCTCCAATTACGCTATAAAAGTCAGTAAAAACTGATTATATTTTACAAAATGGTACCATTATGTTACAGAATAATTAAAGCAAGTAGAGTAATTAAAAAATAGACACGTCGTTTACAAAACTTGAAATAGTAATTTAAATTTTTAAGTACTCTATAATGACGTTCCTATATGAAATAAAAATTTTCGAAGTGGACACGCAGGACACCAACCTTGGCTTACGCCGACTCCGAATACGGAGAACTTTAAAAAAGAATATGCAATTATTTTTTAGTTTTTAGAGCATATTAATATATTCGTAAGACTTTATTTTGAAGGCAGTGGTTTAAATGAAAAAACTTTATAAAGTGAAATTTACATTGGTACAGCCACACCCGGGATCTAACCAGCGACCTTATACGTTATTGCTACGTTATGGGTTATTTAGCCACACCGCTATCACCAGTCTTTTATATGGTAATCCAGCACGTCACTAATACGCGAAAATTCCCCCCTCCCCCCCCCCACCGCACTCGGCTATCACCGCTTCGCACATAATACACCTCATAAATATTTCAATGCAGCAACAAACGTAAGCTCATTGCCATTTGATTACAGATAGTTATATATTCTGCCACAAATCGCACCCTTAATGTAAGCCGTTGAAGAGTTCCATTGATCATCATTACTACGACAATCATTTGGCCAAACCGATGTCACAGTAGGTGACTCAAATATCCGGATAGCCTGTAAAAGATTCTGCCTAGTATCGTTAATTTTTTCCTAAGATTTGAAGAGTTCCGTTACTTTTTTATGGATCCCATGATCAAAACCTAACCAAATTATCATCGAACAATCCTTGTCCTCTCCAATAAAAAACGAATCATCGATATCGGTAGGTGTTCTCTTCACTTATTCGTCCATTCGTCGCGCACATGCTTAATGCAAATTTAAGACTTATACGGTTTTCTCATGGATGCCATCATCAGAACTGGACTAAAAATGGAACCATACGACAAGCACCACCTTTGATAAAACAAAAGAATCATCAAGATCGGTTGGGCCAGTCGGAAGTTATGAGGTAACAAACATTTAAAAAAAACATACAGACGCATTGATAACCTCCTCGTTTTTTTAAGTTGGTTAAAAAAGACATTTAAATATATGTTCACCACTAAATGTAGGATTGTTTGAGTAAATATATATTTTAATTTTTTTTATTTAGATTTTAAACAATGGGATTATAAATAGTCATGGAGACTATATTACCAATACGTAGGAAATATCTATTTAGGATAACAATTCAATAGATAAAGAATACATGTACGTTCTATACTGGTGTACATTTTACAATATCATGCTTATAATAATTAAATATAAACAGTAATGTTTCCATGACGTTAATAATTATAGCATTTTAATAATAATTATTGTTATCTATTTCGTGCAAAGTAACGATGAGTTGATAATATATATCAATGTTTTGTTTACTTTTCCAATACATCAGTGTTTGCGTTAATTTAGATTATTAAATTTTAAAATACGCATACGTTTCTGTATTATATACGCTGATAGATTAGCGCTAGACTGTGATCTCAGTTGATGCTAAGTGACAATACAGTCCAATATAGTAACTCACTAACCTCGAAAGAGTTAAAAAAATACTTCGTGTCTCAATATATTCTCTAGTTTTTTTATTTATGATGCAATCGGATACGAGTATATTATTTGTTTCTTATACTTGAAGAGGCGATAGTTTTAGCCTGTAAATGTATAATATTATATCAGTGTGTATAAACTATTTTCTTTGAGCTTTTGGTGTCTAAAAACGAGGAGACCCGACTGCAAATAATTAAGATAAGGTAAGGGAAGACGAAAGTATGTAAAAATTATAAATAATTTTTTTAAAAACAACAAAATTTATTAATGGTTTCTACACAGCATCGCATCGAAACTCAATCTTTTTAGTTGATGGCAGGATTTTTACTGATTGGCTCGTATTTACATGTTAGAGAATACAATTTCCAAAATTTTCCCTATCGAGAATCGAACTCAAGACCTCTTCTAGTGAGCCGAGTATACTCACAATTACGCCAGAGTGATCGAAGTTTAGTTTTCGAAATAAGAAAATATTGCTTTAAGTTCTTGGATATATATATATCTATATATTAATACGCGAAGCAAAAACTTTGTACCCCATTTTACGTATATTACGCGAACGGAGGTGTTTGAAATTTCCTAAACTTATTGTTTTATTGACAAGGAGCGCTGTATGCTAATACTTTTTCAAGATACATAAAAAATACAATAAACCAATAAAAAAACCCATTACACACACTAAGCTATATTTGTCACACATACGTGAATATGGATTCGGCATTTATTCCGAATCCAACTCGAATGGGCAGCGTTCGGATAACTACGGGACATCTTTTCATCCACAATTCCTCAAGGCCGAGGTCTTCGAAAAGTGCCTGTTGCCAGCGATTACATATGGTTTCGAGACGTGGCCGCTGACTATGGGGCTCGTAAGAAGACTCAAGAGTCACTCAGCGGGCAATGGAGAGGGTTATGCTCGTGGTTTCCCTACGTAACCGAATCGGAAATGAGGGAGAACTAAAGTCACCGACGTAGCCTACCGAATTGCAAAACTGAAGTGGCAATGGGCAGGGCACATAGTCTGCAGAACCGATAGACGTTGGGGCCCGAAGGTGCTAGAGTGACGGCATCGCACCGGAAAACGCAGCAACGGCAGAGCCCCCACCAGGTGGACCGATGACATCAGACGGGTCGCCGGCAGCCGCTGGATACGAGCAGCGCAAGATCAGACCCAGTTGAATTCATTAAAAGAGACCTTTGTCCAGCAGTGGACGTCCATCGGTTGAGACGACGACGCGAATATACTCTATTCGCGTCGTCTTTATGTTTAAAGTCAAATTGAGTATAGATTTATATTGTTTGTCACAGACATTTAGCAAACGAAAACAGAGTTTTTACAAAAAATCACCCTTTACAGAAACAGTTTTTTTATAATTAATGAAATTATCGTTATATGTACTTGAGGATCAATGGACAAAAAAAAAACTTTATTTTAATGACTTTTTGGATATATTTTATTTAAATTTCGTATAATTTCTTTGCAAAAATAGGCAAATTATCAGTGTAGCTTTTGTGAAATCTGTGATTATAGAATTCTAGTCTCGGACATTATTTACTTTGATATTGTTCAATTTTATAATTGAAATAAATTATCAACGTTTGTAGTCTATGTAATAACTTTTGCGAGCGTATTATGCTGATTACAACCTCGGAGCAAGCAACAGAAATGCAGATTTATGTCGAATAAAGAATATATATGTCGGAGGGCCGATGTCTGTGGAACGCTGGCGCCATCTATAGGCGTGGGACAGAGTCAATGGTGGCAGTCCGGCGGGAGTCTCTCGGCAGTTTTCGAGTGGCGCTCGACCGGAGCAGTCTACTGTTGGAACTGTCGCGTTCCTAACTATAATTGTTAATGAGTTTGTGTAAATTGATATCGGGGACAGTGATTGAACATTATAATTCGAGTTAATCAATAAAGTGTTTGATTGCACTGGCATTACCCACGAACGCCCACAGTATAAGACATTTCGGAGAATAAGAGAGAACGGAGAAGCATACAGCATGCATTTAATCTAAACTTTATAAAATTTCCGAATTAACTCACTAAAGTTATAATGTCATATTTGTTACTATTCAATTTTATAATCTACTTATCAATTGAGACAAATAAAAAATAACAATTGCAGTTGCCAATGCAAGTAATCCGTATATAGAATTAGTTATGTCATGCAACTATTACAATATTAATAAATTAATTAATTACCTTATCATTCTGTTATAAAATTAATAAATTAATTATAAAATAAGCTGTTGAATGGTTTTGATTTCTTTATTAATGAAATCGTCGTTGAGTAATTATTATTAACTCTTGTAATATGCGGTGTAAACAATGAACTCTGGAGAGATACCTTAAAGATGTAGTTCAATCTAATAGACATTTAGTAATAGCACTTATTGTCTAAAGTAAAAGGTATAAGAGGTAAAAGTAAAGAATGACATTTAACTGTTAATATTACAACTACTAGTTGAAATTAATTATAACATATACTTTAAAGAGCTTGGCTGCACCACTGTCGTACATATTTTTTATTAATATAGAATAAATTACGAACTTTGTTATTATTTGACGATTTTAAATGTCATTGCAAATATTATTGCATTACAACGCGAACGTTAATATGGAGCTTGTTATTATTTTAGTTATAATTATTTATTAACTGTTAACAAAAAATCATGATTATTGGAAAAAAAGAATGTCCCACAGCTGACGCCATCATTCTTATTTGGAAATTATAAGGAACCGATTTTATTAAAAAAACATCCAACAATTGTTACCCAGGACATCTGCAGGCATTTTGTTAAAGAACCTTAAATATGAGCATTTTACAGGACGGCACCAGCGCTCATTCTCCTGGACCCAGAATTAATCAAATTAGTTCTAGTGACAGACTTCCCTTACTTCTCGAATATGCAAAGGTGGTATTTATTTTATCGTTGTTCGAATAAACAATGTTCTCATTATGTCTATAAGGTTAATTTTTGTCATTTTATTGCAAGACTTCGTTTTTCGAAGATGCCGATGACGCAGGACTCACAGGAATATTACTTACTAGCAGAAAACATGCCATAAAGTGTAAAGTTCCACACGCATTCTATCGCTACGACTTCTCTCATTGATATAAATCTTAAATTTATTTCACGTAAACTTTAAAATTTATTGCGTTATTTGAAAAACAATTAAATATTTTAGTATATTGAAATTTAAATTGAGCTTAGCATTTTTTAGAGGACGCAAGTTTATTTTTAATATTTAATAATTTTTAAAATTTTAGCCATCAAGTCATTTAAACATATTTGTATGCAAAGCGATTTGCTACCAATTATGTTTTTGTAATTATTTTATACGCTGCACAGTTTTCAAGATATCGCGACAAAAGTGTTTGCACCCCTGTGTCCAAGTCGGCGGCCGGGGAACAAGGGTGGTAACCCCACAAACTAGGAGTTAAACTTTTATTGACCCCACACACGTCCCAAAAATATAATAGCGTTCTCTAAAAAATGCAATTTGCGGTCCTTAAATTGTAACATTTCCATGGACTATTTTTGTTTTACGGCATATGATATTGTTCCGACAGTTATATGAACTATGATGATACGTGAGCGATATATTTGTGCGATTTAGCAATGAATTTCATAAATCCCTGCTTTTTTCATTCATACTGTTTGGTTACATTGTCCCATTTTATATTGTTCAAAATTTCAATCGTTAATAAAATACTTCAATTTCATTCGCTCAAATTCAAGTACAATATTAGAGGATGATATTTGACGTTTATTGATGTTTCATATATATACAAATTTTTTAAATTCAATTTTCGAATAGTATAACCATTTAACGTTCACAAGGTATAGTTTTAAGTAAATTTAATTTCTATTTTTATTGCAATTGTTCATTAACAACATCAACAAAGCTACTACATAAGCATCAAATTGATGGCACGCATTAAATGCCATATTTAAGTGCACTCGTATACAGATAAACTGGCATCATACTACTAGTCTAAATATTGTATGTTTAGACACACAGTGGGGCAAAAATGAGACACTTGTATCTGATTTTTAATGATATAATGTTGCGTCGAGGGCGCGTTACAAGCGACTGGTGACAATTCGTATGTGACGTACAATAATCAAAAACGCGACGAGCTCCTGCCAAATCACAGGAGCAATTACCAACTGGCTCCAATCAATTACGGATATAACACTAGGCGTTTGCGCCGAAACAAATATATAAAATGTAATAAGGTGATAAAATGATAGCTGCAAATTTATTGACTGCTCTACAACATTATTTAAATATGACACAGAACCAAGAAAATAACTAAATGATAAGATTGTGAGAGTTTATGTATGAGAATTTTTAATGTATTGAGGGACTTATATTATTAATACTGATAATTCTCATGTTCGTGTGTATGACATTGAACTCTTTCTAAACAGCTGGCCCAATTTTGTTGAATTTTCTTGTGTCTTCAGGTGATTTCGAGAATGGTTTAGATTGACAATTCGATCCGATTATTAACAAATTTCCGCATATTTACACGGAAACAGATAGTAATACAATAAAGAAGTTACTCTTATTTTACTTTTGTATTAATGACTTTTCACGTCTCTGTTAATAACACTAAAGTTGTTTTGTTTATACATAAAGATAGACAATAAGTAATAAGTAACCCAAATGACTCAGATCTCTCAGAGGATCTTCAAGAGGGATTGCCTGGAAGATCACTAGATAGTGATAAGGCTGCCCGTTGCTTACTTTTGATGTATTTTTATTGGTTTTTGTTATGAAAAAATGTGTAATAAAGTGTTTATCTATCAAGTCCGTCATATTTTTCTTTATCTGTGTTTATTTCTTACACCAAAGACCCTTAATGAAAAATAGAGATTAGCTTGTAGATAAGCAAAGCGCATTATTAATATACCTATTACATATTATGTATATTTTTCTTTTATTATAATACTTTAATTGACATATAGTACTTTAAGTGACACTGATACAATTAAAAAATGTATATTCACGAAATGAAATTGATCAATGATATAAATCATTTTTTTTGTTGCCAGGGCGTCATTTGTGCCAAATTCAATACGAGTTTTTGACACAAGGAAATGTAAACTAAACTGCTATTATTGTATACCCTGAACTAAAGTTTTGATAGAGAGGAGGGATATATGTATTGGTGTCGTTTATTAAAAAGCCAACCGGTTGGAATTCCAAATTTGTTATTGCATTAAATTTGCACTGACCCTGCTTTTGACTCAGCGGATAATTAAGGTCTGTTCAAGAAAACGCAGTTAGGACATTTGTAAATTTTTATTTCTTACATTTGATAATCTTAAGTTGTGGTACAATCAACTACAAAGAGATGTATCCATGTTAGGCTTACAATATGAAGTAAATTTTCATTTGCCATAATGAACTACCATTGGTTCGTGATATTGCTAGTAGCAATCAAACTTTATATTATCATCGACTCGTTTAATATGCAACAATGATGTATCCCACTACTTTTCCTCGTAATCTACACTTACAAGCCTCTTTTATTATCCATCCATATGTATTGACAAATTAAGGTAAACCTTTAATATTACAAAGAAATGTAACCAATATCTTTAAATTCAGAACAGAATCCAACAAACAAAATATTTTCAAATTTAAAAACAAAAAAGTATTTCTTCATGTCGTTTGAGACTCTAATTCGCCATATCTGATAGGTGCTTCATCTATTAAGGTTATCAAAAAATAGTAAATACCTTAGTGCAATTGCAAGGGCATTTCTTGTCGATAAGTATGATACCGTATCGATGACCACACAAAACATCGCATTGTGGCGATGTTAGAGATTGGAGCATTCTGTTTTGGAGCATTCTGTTTTGCATTGGAGTTTCTGAAGAGATAGGAGTTACGGTGAATTTTATTTATTGAACCTAGCACACAACGCTCTACGTACGTAACTTTCAGGGCCTTTCTCAAGGCCAAATATACAGTTACAACATAGCTGACTTATTATATTGGCAATAATTTTGTGTCTTCTTGCTTAATATTTGTAAATATTAAAATGTAGCCTCAAATTAGTCCAAATTCCAATTTTTTTTTTTCAGAGGAAAACTGTATATAGTGGAATCGTTGGCGTGGAGAACAGGCGATTAGTCGAGGATGTTCGGGTAAATCGGTGTGTGAGCGTACCTACTTATGCGACAGACTTAAATGTGAGCCAAAATACAATACTTCAAAGATTGAAAAGTGCAGGACTGCAACATAAAATACCAGCCATAAAACCAATTTTGAATGATCTCCATAAAACACTCAGATATAATTTCGCAAATAGATACAGAACCTACGATTTTGAAACGGTAATTTTCGTAGACGAAAAAGTATTTTCTACCAATGAACAAGGGCGTGTATCACTTTGGAGGTTAGAAAATACGTTATGAGGAAGCTAATATACTACCGACGCTACAAAGTGGCCGATTGACATTAAGGTTTTGGGGTTGGATGTCATCGTCTGGACCGGGAGAACTAATTGAAATACCTACTCGCATGAATGCAAGAAATTATAAAGATATTTTAGAAAACGTGTTAATGCCCACCGCTAAAACTGTATTGGGAGACGAATTAATAACTTTGATACAGGATAATTCGTCAATGCACATTCACGTTTTGCCCAAATTTGGATTGAAGAACAGGACGACCTCCATGTAATTAAGCTTCCACCTAAAAGCCCAGACATGAATCCGATTGAAAGCTTGTGGGGATTGATGGTGCAGAATTGGAACCCAACAGATATTAGAAATAAAGATTGTTGATTTGATTGTTTAAAAAAACTATGTTGATACACATAAATAAATATCTACCTCTTCTTGCAAGCTTTTCTTTGCGTTTTCAATCTTCAATTTCATCAAAAAAAAAATGTAATTTTAGAATAACCTTATAAATTATAAAACTATATTAAATTAATTAATCGTTAAAACTAGCTACGGAAAATGTAAGTAATTGATCTGTCTAGATAGTGTAAGCCTGGCGGTATGTTCTGAAGTTGGTATGAGAGCTAGCTAAAAAATAAGTTTGCAATTTATAAAGCCAAGAAATGTCCCTACAGTTACGTAGTTCTCTGAATTACATTTTTTGCAAATTAAATTGCATACCTATAGTCCAAGCTAGCTTCCACATCCACCGCTGAACAGATTATTAACTTAAACAGAGACTCTGGAAGATCTCAATGCAATGCTCGATGACGAAAGACATTTTCGTCCAATATCCCTCAGTGCCTGAAGACTAAAGTCTTCGAACAGTGTATGTTGCCAGTGCTTACCTACGGATCGGAAACGTGGTCGCTGACTATGGGCCTCATTCGGAAGCTCAGCGTCACTCAGCGTGCGATGGAGAGGGCTATACTCGGAGTTTCTCTACGTGATCAAATCAGAAATCAGGAGATCCGTAGCAGAACCAAAGCCACCGACATGGCCCTACGAATCGCGAATCTGAAGTGGCCATGGGTGGGGCACATAGTCCGACGAACCGATTGGGGTTGGAAGGTGCTGGAATGGCGACCCCGCACCGGACGACGCAGTGTAGATAGACCCCCCACAAGGTGGACCGACGATATAAGGAGGGTCACCGGTAGCCGCTGGAGCTAGGCGGCGCAAAATCGGGCCTTGTGGGCATTATTTTGTGAGACCTATGTCCAGCAGTGGACGCCCATCGGTTGAAGCGACGACGACGACGACGAATAAATGAAAGATGCAGGTGTACATTCATAGGAACTTTGGTTAGATACATAATAATAGCATTTAAGATGAATCTAATATAGTATAAGATTTGGTGGATACTGAAAATGTCACGAAATAAGGATAAATCATTTTTGCACACTAAAAGTTACTTCATTTTGTAAGAGTAACATGGATACATCTCTTTGTAGTTGATTATACAATATTGTTAAAAATCTTTGAATAAAACAAAGAGATCTCCGCCCAGCAGTTTTAGATAACAATTTTTATCTATTGGTCCTTACTTGTAATTGAAATAAAAAATTAGAACCTGGCTTATTTACCACAGCAACTGATTGAAATGGAATCTGTTTCCCTTTTATAATTTTAATAATTATTTAATCAAAAACAAATTACACTAAACAAATAATCAAATAATATAAGCAAAATGGTTAACGTTATCTATACACGATAAGTTCATTTTTTTATCAAAAATTGCTATTGATTACGTAGGTTAACCATGCTATAGTTAATATTTGAATATTTCGTTAAAAAAAATATAAAAAAACTGTACATTCCGTCCTCAGCATTAATCGACGATGGCTAATGTCAAACAGAGATAAGAACTGCGATGGACACTTTTGTAAGCTTAACACATTTATCAAGCTTTACTACAACGAACTCGATTTATTCTTGCACATACTCCAAGACTTTCAGTTGTACATTATAGACTTAGTCTACATTCAAACCTTAATATCTATTGCGTATCTTCATGACCCTCCACGCTCTAGTATAACGTTAGCAACTAACCCGAAGCAAGATTTCAAATTCATCATTAGCTATTGTAAATTACTCGGTAGGATACTGTGAAACACACTTAGTATTCTAAAGATGCGCTATATCAAATGCAAATCGTCACTGGTGTCAATAAAAACATAGTAACTAACACTCGTCTGCTATCTGACATTCTCCTTCGTCGGGAGGGAAATAAAATTATTGCAAACTCAATACAGCGCAAGCGGAGTTGAGGTTTCCGATATCTGATGCCACCCGGTCGCAGACTCTTCCCACGATCCACAGGCACAGGCTCACAGGCTAAATCCTAGTCCAAAGTCTACCATAAGATAAAATACCGCTCCGATGCCGAAGCCCAGTCATACAGGAGACAACCGTAAAGCAGAAAACTTATGACAAGCCCCGTTAAAGGCTCATCCTCTAATTGTCATTTCCTGAGTATCAGTGTTAATAGTCAAGACGACTCAGAACATCTAAATAAGCTAGCTACTGTACCATAAGTAAAGTTCTGTCTATTTTTGTTTCACCAAAGGTTATCTGTGAGAGATCACTATCAGAGATAAGACCGCCTTTGCACACTATACTATGTACCTTCAATTGTTTTTGTAGCACTTGTAATCTATCTTATTATGTGAGCAAAAAACAATAAATAAATAAAAAAATATGTTTGCGTTTGAAAAAACTTAGTCATGGTTACTCTATTGACAAATATTAACAATACATATTATGCAAGGTGATGAAATAAAGCCAAGTTCTTAATATATTCATCCGTTTTATATTTTGGTTAAAGAGAAATTCCAAAAATAAACTTATAAAAAGAACCTCCTTCAAAACTATTCCAAATAAATTCATATGCTTTCAAAAGTAAAAAAAATAATTGTATATTCTTTTTTAGAGTTCTTCTAAGTAAAATGGAATGAAAACTATTGGACTACTTGAAACTCTATCAAATTATTACGATAATATAATGTAGTTACAATTATTATAGCTATATCTAAATATGTATATAGCTATTGGTGCGAGCGGCGCGTAAGCTGCCAAGTGAACACACGGGACAAAACAGGAGCACCACCTTTCATGAAGAAAGAATTATCAAGATCGGTTCATCCAATCGAAAGGTATGACGTAACAAACTCTAAAAAATTCCTCCTTTTTTGTAGTCGGTTAAAAACTTTGTCATTACCTATGTATAATATTTGTCCTCATTTCACTTGATTGATCCATTTAGAAATGTACAATAATAACTTATTTATAACTTCTACGAGTATGTTTGGTTGGTAGGTGACGGCGAATGAGTTGGGCAAGTAGGCTTAGATTTTCCATGCGTTTAGAGAAGACATTGTAATTTTTTTGTCTTCGAATTGATAGATACACGAGCACTTTCTTGTCGTCAAACTAAGTTAATAATATACCTAAATTATTATTTAAACATTTCATAAAACAGCTGATTTGTTATAGAGTAGTATGTTATTGAAATAGCTGAAATCTTTCTTGTTTAAAAAGACTTTTCTGCCTATAGGCCTAATTTACCTGCCTAGTTTACAAAGGTTATTAAGAAATCCCTTGAAGTTATGTTATGTTTTATTAACAAGTAAGTAGCAGCCCTTTAACGTCCCACTGCTGGGCATAGTCCTCCTCACTCCGAGGAGAGGGGTTTGTAGAGCATAGACCCACCACGCTGCTCCACTGCGGATTGGCAGGTATAGTGCACAAGTGTACTCTCTATTCCTTCACTCTCACAGTCCGATGTGACGGGAATCCGACACGACCGGAGAGAGATCAGGCGCAGGACTGACGGCTTAACGTGCTCTCCGAGGCACGGGGGTGGATCACACCGCCAAATTTTTCCCAACTTATCAAATATTGAGAAAATCTTAAAAGAAAACTCAATGTCGATTTCGAATTGTTCCGACCCGGGACTCGAACGCAGGACCTCATGCCAATGGCACCGCCAATTTCCCAACTTCGGCCAAATATTAAGAAAATCTTAATAGAAAACTCAAAATTTATTTTCAAATCGGCCCGACTCAACAATCATGAAGTTAAGTTGATATGTTTATATTTATTTGATTATACATGTAGTAGCAGAACTTGGCTGCAACGCTGTCGTGCATACATATTAGGTTTGGTTGGGATTTTTTTACGAGATAACAGCTTAAAATATTACTACGTTTATGTCTGCTTTACAAAACGAACGTTATTATGGAGCTATTTACTATTTTTGTTGTAATAATAATATATATAGTGTATTACCTACTTACAAGAAATCATGATTACTGGAGGAAAAAGAATGTCCCATACTTAACGCCATCATTTTTGTTTGGAAACTATAAGGACACCATTTTATTAAAAAAGCATCCAGCAATTGTTACCCAAGAGATCTGCAAGCTATTTCATAACGAACCGTACATAGGAACTTTCTACGGAACAGCACCGGCACTTATTCTCCTAGATCCAGAGTTAATTAAATTAGTTCTAGTGTCAGACTTCACATACTTCAATGGACGAGAGATATCAGATTATGCAGACAAAGAGACGATAACCAAAAATATTTTCTTTGCCGGTGGTGATAATTGGAAAGGTGTACGTCAGAACCTCACGCCAATGTTTACTTCGGGTAAATTAAAAAACATGTTTCATTTAATAAACAGTTGTGCAAATCAGTTTGAAATACTTCTGGAAGAAGAAGTCAAAACTGCGCCACATATTGAAGCAAGAGGGCTGCTAGCAAAATACACCATTGACTGCATAACAACTTGTGCATTTGGATTAAATTCGAATACAATGAAAAAAGAGACTGGCTTTAATCCCTTCATGAAAATGCGAGAGCAAATTTTTGATTACTCAAAATTTAGAGGGTTTAAAATTAACTGCCGCAGTATGTGGCCGGCATTGTTTTATGCGATGAAACTAAAATTATTCGATAATAATGTTGTCGATTTTTTTACTCAACTTTTAAGAGGTGTTTTCGCATCACGAGAAAATATGAAATCGTCACGAAATGATTTGGTCGATCTGTTATTAAACTGGAAAAATAAAACACAAGTCGGCACTGAAAACAATAATAATGAAGGTAAATTTATAAAACCCATAGAAGTCACGGAAGAATTATTAATTGGTCAAATTGTTGGCCTATTTGGAGCTGGGTTTGAGACGACTTCCTCTACGTTAAGTTTTCTTTTATATGAAATTGCAAAAAATCCAAATGTTCAATCGAAGGTCATCAAGGAGGTTGATTCATATTTCGAGAAAAATGGCGGTAAAATAGAGTATGAATGTGTTAATGAGATGCCGTATATAGGCGCCTGTATAGAAGAAACTTTACGTTTATATCCAGTTCTAGGCGTTCTGACCCGCGAAGTTATGGAGAGTTATACTTTACCTACGGGAGTGCGTCTGGAAAAAGGTGATCGTATTCACATACCTTTGAATTACATTCACCGAAACCCAGACTATTTTGAGGATCCAAATTCATTCAAGCCTGAAAGGTTTTATGGCGATGAAAGGAAAAATATAAAACCTTACACTTTTATGCCATTCGGGGATGGTCCTAGAATATGCATAGGTAAATATTACGACCTTACTTGCATAAATAAGAAAGAAATCGATTTTTTACTATAAATCCGTACAACATGTAATATGAAAAAATAGTCATACCTTAGGCTATCTAGCACGAACCTATTACTTTTGAGAGAAAACTTTTACACTTTTACGTAGCTGTATAACTTTTCACTAGAATAATGAATCTATATTTGAAAGAGCTATATTAACATCAAGTATCATCCATTACAATTTTAAATAAAATGTATTTAAATTTAAGTGGATGTAATGAAAAGTATTTTGTTAAAAATTTCAAATTTAAACGAGATATATAATATATACGAAGTGTGGACTAAAAATAGGAATTGTAAAATCAATGTTCTCTTTTATTACAGGCCTTCGATTTTCCAAGATGCCGATGCATGCAGGTCTCCTTACAATATTCAAAAACTATCAGATTGAGCTAGCAGAAAACATGCCACACAGTGTACAATTTCATCCGCGTGCTTTTACTACTTCGTCTCTCAATGATATCAATCTTAAATTTATTCCACGTAAAGTGTAAAATTCGTGCGTTAAATTATACATTATAAGTTACGTGACTTGTTTCATAATAATCCAATATATACCCAACTAATAAAAAATCAAAATATTATCTGGTATATAATATATGGTTTTTTAATTATTGATTTATACGTGAAACAAAACTTTCATACGCCTTGTCACGAAAATTGCCCGGACGGAAGAATATGAATTTTACACACTTATCTAAACTTATATTATATAGAGGAAACATTTGTGTTTTTGTATGTATGTATGTATGTTTGTTACGTTTTCATGCATAAACTACATGACCTAAATCAAAAATTTTTCACCATTAGAAAGCTGCAGTTTCACTGAGCGACATAGGCTATGTTTCTTTCTAAATAAAAAAGGGTGCCCTAAGAAAAATGCAATAATCTAAACAAAGATGTGAAAAATAGGCACAAAAAATCCGCCATCGAGTGATCGTCTCTTACCAGATTAGCGCGCTTCCATCTTAGACTGTATCATCACTTACTATCAGGTGAGATCACAGTCAAGCGCTAAACTGTCAGCAATAAAAAAAAAACCTTCTAAAAGTTGCCAAAAATGCCGGCAATAATCAAACTATAATTCATACCACTGTATTAATCCTTATCCTTTTAAAAATCTAGTAAAATACTTGTTAAATTATTATAATCGGACATTCCATTCAAAAGATATAACGAAATAAAAAATGTCAATCTACAGAAAACAATTTTATAAAAATATAATATAATGTAGCATAGCGATGGCATTAAAATAAGTATGTATGCGTTAATAATGAATGAATTACTCATCAAATCTTTACTCTACGCTGATGATAATAATTGCTGCATCTGCTAATGAGCTACAGGAGACGGTAAATATTATGAATGAAGCTTTGAAATGGAAAGGAATGACAGTGAATGTAAAGAAAACGAAAGTTATGCTTTTTGAAAGAGATGAAACTGTGATGAATGAAATGATTTGATGGATGGGGAACAAGTGGAAGAGGTGAAAGGATTTGTAAACTTGGGATCTAAATTTACAAAAGATGGAACATGTGAAAGTGATATTGATAGGAGAGTGAATGCAGGGAATATGGTGCTTCGCACGCCTTCATGAATAGCCGGATGGTGTTCCAAAGAGCCAAAGTGGCCAGTGCATGGAGGAGTGTTGGTGTCAACACATATGTATGGTAGTGAAAGTTGGGTATGGCAAAAGAAGCAAAAAAGTAAATACGACAGAGATGAGAGCGTTGACAAGTATAAGCGGATTGAAACTGAGTGAAAAAGTAAGTAATAGTGTGATAAGAGAACGTTGTGATATAAAAGAAGATATAGTGACTAAAATTGAGAAAGGTATGCTTAGATGGTTTGGTCACGTGAGAGAATGAATGAAAGGAGACTGACTAAAAGGATGTATGATGCAACAGTGAATGGGAAAGTTGGAAGGGGAAGACCAAGACAAAAGTTCCTGGACCAAATCCAGGAACTGATACGAAAGGCTTAATGAGAATGACAGAAGCAAAGGAGATTTGCAAGGATCGTGGCAAGTGGAAGGATGTGGTCTCTGCCTACCCCTTTGGGAATGAGGCATGATGCTATGTATGTATGCATGTTCATTTTGTTTGCAGTGCATTTTATTCACATGTCATCCTACACTCATATAGACTGTGTTAGCACAGTTCAACTAGATTATTCAGTTTACACATTAGTTTATCTATCTTAAAGTAATTAATAACTAAGTGAAATAAAACTTTTATGTTAGCAAAAATAAATCTATAGGCCTGCTTAGTAGACTTTTCACTGTGCGATGTGGGTATCTACGTGGGTCAAACCGCGGGACCTTGCTAGTCTAGTAATAGGTAGAATAGTGTATTTTAATACCCAAGTTATTCCAGAGAAGCTGCCTAGAATAGTGCACTATATAGCGATAACGTCAACCGTTGCAATCTTTTTATGTCTTTTATTATTAGCTTTGTAATTTCAATAAATCAATAAAGTGTTTATCTGTCTGTGTACCTTATCTATTACTTTATACATTATTGTCAACGACCTTTCTTGAAATATAGAGGTTAGCGTGTAGATAAAGCATAACGCATTAATCCGTCGAATATCTATTACATATTATATGGTTTTCTTTTATTATAAATAATAGTGAAAATTTAAAAAAAAAGCAAATTTTGCGAAATGAAATTGAATCAATGTTATATATATATATATATATATATATATATATATATATAGTTCTTTTTTTTGCCAGGACGTTTTTTTCAATTTCAATATGAGTTTTTGACACAAGGAAATTAAAACAAAACTCTATTCTGATATACCCTCAACTAAAATATTGATTGTGTGATATAGATACGGAAAAGCAATATATGTATTGGTTTCGTTAATTAAAAAGACAGAACCGGTTGGAATTACGAAGTTGTTATTGAATTAAATTTGCAGTGACCATATTTATAACTAAGCGGAAAATTTGGGTATGTTTATGAAAACCGGAATGAAAACCTTTGTAAATGTTTATTTTATACATTTCACAATCTTAAGTTTTTGTACGTAAATGTTGAAAATCTTTGAATAAAATAAAGAGATCTTCGGTCAACACTCAAAACACTGTTTTATAGAAATTTTTTATCTATACGTTCTTACTTGTGATAGAAATAAAAACAATTTAGAATGTCGGTTATTTATCACAATAATTGATTAAAATGTCTTTGCTTGATATAATTTTAATAAATATTTGATCAAACAAATTTACAGTTAAGCTTAACGATAAAGTTTTATTCAGTCGTGATAAGTTGTTTTTTATATCAAAAATTTCCATTGATAATGTAGGTTAAACGTGAAATAGTTAAAGTTTGAATACCCGTTTAAAAGCAATAAGAAACACTATACATTCTCTCTGCAATATTAGACCATGAAGACTAATCTCAAACAGAGATAAGAACTGTTACGGATACTTTTGTAACCTTAGAACCCTTTTCAAGATTTTCTGTACTCCTGTACGGCCCTCCATCTTGGCCCGGGGGCGTACATACACCGGAGTGGCAATGCTTGCGGAGGTCGGAACCGACATAGTGATAGAAAGAATCCAGCTTCTGGGAACGGAGGTATCCATCACCAAGACAGTGACGCTGCTCTTTCACGGGTCTCAAAAGGATCCTCCACGAGGGGCAACACAGGGGGTGGGTGGCGCTACGGTACTACTGGGGCTTTTGCTAGAGGGCCGTTGGAGTTTTCAAGCCAAGTTTTGCTTGGATAGCTCCACTGCTCGTCAATACCGCCGCTCCTCTAGGAAGATTGTTGCCCAACCTGGGGGAACCTGGATCACCCTGCAGGATATTGTACATTGGAATCGTCTCCAGTAAGGCGCTGTACGGTGCACCTGTATGGGCTTACGCTCTAAATGCCTCAAATGTCCCTCTCTTCCACAAGGTACAGAGAGTAATAGCGATTAGAGCAATACGGGGGCTTCGTACGGTATCCTGGATAACGGTGACTCTCTTGGCGCGCGATCCTCCGTAGGAGCTACGCGGAAGTTCTTGCAGTTGTCCATAAGTTCAGAATGGCTGCGAAGACACGCGGCCTGTAACCTGATGCCGATGAGGTCCGGGGCATCGGGGCCCATCAGGCATCCGACCGGGCTCTGATTGAAAGGTGGAGAGAGGATCTCAGGTCCCCATTAGCGGGCGTGACTGTTAGTAGTTACAAGTTTAAAAAAATTGTTTTGGTATTTGATAATCGTTGAAAAAACTTGAAGTCATGGTCACTCTATTGCCAAATATTTATGCAAAGGTGATGAAATAAAGCCAAGTTGTACATACATTCATCAGTTTATTTCTTGATTAAGAAATTTAATAATTTTTTTTTACTTTGGACGGATTAGTCACTGGGGCTTTGTTTTCACTCCTTTTTAGAGAAAGCGTAAAAACTATTTGTTGTATTTGTCCTTAAATCCAATAATATACAAGCGTTTTTATGACGTCTGACTAAGTTGATATTTTAAACGACTGTTTAAAATTGATTATACATGTAGTAGTAGAACTTGGCTGCTACGTTTTCGTACATAAATATTATGTACGATTATGTTTTGTCTTGAGAGATTACAATATTAGCTATTACTACGTCTATGGCTGTGTTACAACGCGAACGTTATTATGGAGCTTTTTATTATTTTTGTTGTAATAATAATATATATAGTGTATTATCTATTTACAAGAAATCATGATTACTGGATGAAAAAGAATGTCCCGCACTTAACACCGTCATTTTTGTTTGGAAACTATAAGGACGTTATTTTATTAAAAAAGCATCCAGCCATTGTTACACAAGAGATCTGCGAGCGATTTAATAACGAACCATACATAGGAACTTTCTACGGAACAGCACCAGCGCTTATTCTCTTAGATCCAGAGTTAATCAAATTAGTGCTAGTGACAGACTTCACATACTTCAATGGACGAGAAGTATCAGATTATACACACAAAGAGACGATAACCAAAAATATTTTCTTTGCCGGTGGTGATAATTGGAAAGGTGTACGTCAGAACCTCACGCCAATGTTTACTTCGGGTAAATTAAAAAACATGTTTCATTTAATAAACAGTTGTGCAAATCAGTTTGAAATACTTCTGGAAGAAGAAGTCAAAACTGCGCCACATATTGAAGCAAGAGGGCTGCTAGCAAAATACACCATTGACTGCATAACAACTTGTGCATTTGGATTAAATTCGAATACAATGAAAAAAGAGACTGGCTTTAATCCCTTCATGAAAATGCGAGAGCAAATTTTTGATTACTCAAAATTTAGAGGGTTTAAAATTAACTGCCGCAGTATGTGGCCGGCGTTATTTTATGCTATGAAACTAAAATTATTCGATAATAATGTTGTAGATTTTTTTACGCAACTTTTAAGAGGTGTTTTCGCATCACGAGAAAATATGAAATCGTCACGAAATGATTTGGTCGATCTGTTATTAAACTGGAAAAATAAAACACAAGTCGGCATGGAAAACAATAATATTGAACATAAAAATGTAAAAGGTGTGGAAGTGACAGAAGATTTATTAATTGCTCAAATTGTTGGACTATTTGGAGCTGGGTTTGAGACAACTGCCTCTACGTTAAGTTTTCTTTTATATGAAATTGCAAAAAATCCAAATGTACAATCGAAGGTCATTGAAGAAGTTGATTCATATTTCGAGAAAAATGGCGGTAAAATAGAGTATGAATGTGTTAATGAGATGCCGTATATAGGCGCCTGTATAGAAGAAACTTTACGTTTATATCCAGTTCTAGGCGTTCTGACCCGCGAAGTTATGGAGAGATATACTTTACCTACCGGAGTGCGTCTCGAAAAAGGTGATCGTATTCATATACCTTTGAATTATATTCACCGAAACCCAGATTATTTTGAAGACCCAAATATATTCAAGCCGGAACGATTTTATGGTGATGAAAGGAAAAATATAAAACCTTACACTTTTATGCCATTTGGGGATGGACCTCGAATATGTATAGGTGAATGTTACTACTTTGCTAGTTTAAATACGAAAACGCCACTTATAGTTACAATGTGCGGAATTTACGATTTTGGTCACTACAAGTATTTTTTTTTATTGCTGACAGTGTAGCGCTTGACTGTGATTTGACTTGACTGACGATAAGTGATGGTACAGTCTGAGATGGAAGCGCGCTAATCTGGCAAGAGGCGATATACCTCATATGATTTCTACACAACATCTTAGCGAAACACAAATCTTATTGTTTGGCTATACGTCTTTTGCTGGTAAAGTGGTAACTAACCACGGCCGAAGCCTCCCACCAGTCGAGACTCATACCAATTAGAAAATACAATCATGTAAATTCGCCCTACCGAAGATCGAATCCGGGGCCTCTGCTAGGAAAGCGAGTACTCGCATCACTGTGCCAGCCAGGTCATGAAAAAAATGTAAATTCCTACGCCATGTACATACGCCTACATATTTAAAATGGATGTAATACTAAAATATTTTATTAGCAATTGAAAACTTAAACAAGATATGTATAAAATGAGAACTAAAAGAAGGAATTGTAAAATCAATGTTTTCTTTTGTTACAGGGCTTCGATTTTCCAAGATGCCGATGCATACCGGTCTCCTTACAATATTCAAAAATTATCGGGTAGAGCTAGCAGAAAACATGCCACAGAGTGTACAGCTTCACCCTTATGCTTTCACAACGGCTTCTCTTAATGATATCAATCTTAAATTTATTCCACGAAAAGTGTAAAATTCGTGCTTTATATTGTACATTATAAGTTACGTGTTTAACTTGTATCAGAATAATCCAATATATATCCAAAAATCAAAACATTATTTATTCTCATAGACTTTAGATGCTGTTTTCAAGTTTATCTGCTGGTGATGTCTTTATCGATGCATCGAAAGGTAGACACTACAAAAAATTCGGTAGTTACTTTACATATAAAATGATTGAATATATATGTATATGGGACTGGATTCATATTCAAGCAATTCTCTCATTTAAATACCCTTCAACAGTATAATACACTTGTATAAGTGTTTCTGTATATTTCTTAATTAAATTTCTATAAAGACAAGTTCAACGTTGATTGTACTCGTATAATATTATTATTTAGCCCGTTAAATTAGTTCTGGGATTTTTGTATTCTTAGCAACGCTGTGTTAGCACCAGGTTATTGAAGTTATACTTCTTTTGCTGCGTTAGGGAAAATGATGAGAGTACATTTTTACAACGCGCACACACCGTCACAAAAAACCGACACCCTGAAGTTAGCTATAGTCAACATTTTAGGTTTTTATCTTGTTACGCCAAAGAAGTATAATTTCTTAGGCGTGTACAGAGCATACACACACACACACACACAATTTTTCTTGTTTCTTGTACCTGTTATGTTATGTTAACTGTTTATGTAAATATTTTTTTTTAGTGATTGTTTACATTGTGATTTAATAAAAAATACATATTATGTTTGTTACTTTTTCATTTTAGTTAATATTGCACTACAAACAATATTTGTTATACTTATTCTCTAGCGGATTATTACAAATATCAGTCCATTAATGTCCCACTGCTGGGAACAGGCCTCTTCACTCATAGGAGGGAGGGTTATTATAGAATAAACCCACCACGCTGCTTCTCTGCGGGTTGACAGGCATAATACAAAAGTGCACTATGTATTTCTTCACTCTCATAGTCCCATGTTACAGCAATCTGACACGAGACCTGGCGCTGGACCGACGGCTTAACGTGCTCTCCGAGGTTCGAACCCAGGCCTTCATGTATGTAGCCCAACAACCTGACCACAAGACAAATAAGGCAGTCATCAGTAAAATACGGAATTAAAAATGATTGTAAGACGTTAACATTCTATCAGAACGTAATTTTTGAGGCATGTACTTATATAAATTGCTCTATGCGAAGCCTTCAACCAGGACAAGCTTTTAACCGTAAATTAAAATTCGAAAATTTGCCTTGCTGAATTTTGTACCCAAAGGCGTTTGCTATCAACTACGAAAATTATATTTAGAGGACATTAAAACACTAAAGTCCTCAGAATAACCTCTATTATATTACTTTAAATTAGTATTTCACAGATGTCCATCAAAACGTGCTCCTTGCCAGTTGCAATAACAAATTACATAAAAAATGATAACTTTACAATTATATAATATATGTCGTTGCTATTATCAGACTTCTTGATAATAACAATTACACGACTGTGGCGATACTGGAAATTTAATGCGTATAAGTAATATGATTGAGCAAACGCGTAACAGCGAAGTATGATTCAGTTTAGGTATTAAAAAACAGAACATTAGCTCCAAAATTAATTAATATTATAACCTACCGAATTTAAATTAAATTAATATAAATCACAGTCTCTATATTATAAATTTATTATATTATACACACACCGGCATATTAAGAGGAACACAAAAAGAAAGTCTATAATTTACAAAGTATGGCTTTATTATAAAATCCACTTACTACATTTCTTTTGTTGTTTTAAGTTTCATTTGTTTTAATTAAAATGAAATCACATTAAGAACACATTTTTTTTTTTTTTTTTTTAAATATCTTTATTCAAGTAGGCATATTACAGCACTTTTGAATCGTCAAATTATATTTTTTTTCCACACTCTGATTCTAATATACATCTGATGACGGTACTCATGATCGGCTTAAAATCTAAAGTTACGAGGGTTCCTTCGCGCCCTGATCCGAGAAGAACCCACAACAAACTCAGTCGGGTATTTTTTTTTTACCATCATCATTACAATAACAAATTAGTTTACTATATTTTAATTAAAATTAGAGCAATTTGTTCACTCCCAAGCGTTTCTATCGTCTAGGTAATCTTGCAACTTATAATACGATTTTTCTATCAACTTTCTTTTAACAAAGACTTTGAATTTATTAATTGACATCTTTAGAACGTCTTGTGGGAGTTTATTATAGAAACGTATACAGTTACCCTTAAATGAGTTGTTAATCTCATTTTGCGAGTAAACGCCATTTGTGAAAAATGGTACATTTTTGAACTATTATTTAAATTAGTAAAATAGTTATTAATATCGCGCATTTACTCCACGTGCTCGTATTATAGTTTCTACCCGTCTAGGCATACTGAAAATGATGTTATCGATGGTTTCCTGGGGTAATCTCCGCCATTCCTGAACTACGGCAATTCGCAGTTCACCCACGTTGGCAGGAGCTGGAATTCTGGACTTAACTTTTCTTTTCAGCAAGTCCCAAACGTGGTCTTTTGGGTTCTTATCCGGTGATCTCGCCGGCCACTCCATAACAGTGATATTCATAAAATTAAGATATGCTTAAGTTACCCGAGCGCTATCGTGCAAAAAACAAGAAACAGTGCGAGGTGTAACCGTAAGTGAGCGTACGGTACGAAGAAGGTTCAGAGAAGCTGGTTTGGGTTCATTTATGCTCGCCAAGACTCCAAGGCTCGAGGCAAATCATCGTTGGAAACAGGTTAACTTTTGCTCAGGAACATCGACTATGGAGTAAGGTATTGTTTAGTGACGAGTGCAGAATCTCTTAAATCAAATTAGACGGTAGGCAAAGAATATACAGACGCGAAGGAGAACGATACATTCAGACAAATTTTGAAACTACAGTTCCATACGTTGATAAATCGACAATGGTTTGGGCGGGCATTTGTTTGGGAGCTCGCACAGGCTTGGTAGTGATTGACAGAGGGAGTCTGACTGCAGACCGCTATATCAGAGAAGTTTTAGAAGAAAATGTCGTACCGTTTTCCCCATATATCGGTGATGATTTTGTTTTTATGCAGGATAATGCTCGGCCGCATACCGCTCGGGTAACTCAAGCATATCTTAATTATATGAATATCACTGTTATGGAGTGGCCAGCCTGATCGCCGGATATGAACCCAGTAGAGCATATTTGGAACTTGCTGAAAAGAAAAGTTAAGTCCAGAAATCCAGCTCCTGCCAAAGTGGGTGAACTGAAATCGCCGTAACAGAGGAATGGCGGAGACTATCCCAGGAGACCATCGATAACATCATTCTCGGTATGCCTAGACGAGTAGAAACTTTAATAAGAGCACGTGGAGGAAATACGCGATGTTAACCACCATATTTCTAATTTAATTAATTGTTATTTTAATATTAATTTTCACTTTTCCCAGTTACATAAAAAGTTCAAAAATTTACCAATTTTTACAAATAGCCTTTACTCGCAAAATGTGTTCTTATTGTGTGATCTCATTTTAATTAAAACAAGTGAAACTTTAAATAACAAAAGAAGTGTAGTAAATAGATTTTAAAATAAAACCATATTTTTTAAATAATGGACTTTTTTGTGTTCCGCTTAACATGCCGGTGTGTATATAATAGGGGAGCACGATAGTGCAAAAGGCCAAGTTCCAGCCTAAGGCTAATGGCAATACAAAAAACTATTTTACAAATATAAAAAACTATAATACCTCGAATTCGCTGTTGTGTATTATTTATCTTTTGTACATTTCATTCGGTTTATGTTACTGGAAGTTCATTTGCGGCTAAACAAAGGCGACTGGCACCTGAATCAGAATTGTTAGACTAGTTCAGATTAAACTATAGTCTAGTACCGATGCCCGGGTAAGATTTTACTAGATTCATGACATTGCATTTTATATTAGTGCCCAGCTAGCACTTGACTGTGATTTCACCTATATCTAAACATTGCAAAGCATCTTCCACAAACCTTTTATTTTATAAATAAAAGGTTTGTGGTAGACTAATCTCACCTAATAGTTAATAATGCCGCCTAGTAAGGAGTTATTTATCTCCTAATGATTTTTTAAACAACATCGTAGGGGGCATAATTGTTTGGTTTGCCACCAAGACAATGCTGATAGGTTGATAACAAGCCACGGAAGCAGTCACCAATCCCGAGCAACACAAATTAGAAAATATTATCTTTAAATATTCCCTATCGGGAATTAATGCCCAGGCTTTTAATAAAAATGCAATAGAAGTTTATAGACCACTGCGCCAATGAGGCCGTCAAAAGTTATTTGTCATAAGGAAGAATTTTTAAAGCCCCGAATGAATTCTAAATTATGCTACCTCACAATATAGCCTGTACCGAAAAGCTCAAGTATTATAGGTAATTAGAAGGTGGCACCTAACCAAACTTCTACACGTGTAACGAATAAGTTATTTTCCGCTAATCATTACATTTTACCCACAAACAACGTTAGTTTTACGTTTAAAAATGACATTAAAATCTGTTTTGACAACTCTTTTCTCTTGTTGTGTTATTAATATACATGTCTTAAGTATAAATGAAGTTATTAAACATTACATAATTATTGCATTTAATTATTACAAAAGGTTCATTCATTTTTTTCATGTAATAATAAACGATAGGGGGCTAAACATGTGGTTTATTTTTATTTATTTAGGTTTACCAACAAATTATACACTATACTGAACTTAAAAGAATAACAAATAAGTATATTTGTGGCGTAAATCCAATTACAGGCAAACCAGCATGCGTTATTAATTGCACATGTGCTGGGTTGCAAGTTTACATATAAAACAACTAAACAATGTAAACTAAAGTACACTGATGTGATGTGAAAGTTACAATGAAAAAGGAAATTCTACACCTAATTTTTGAAAGTAAAAACATGAATAGAAAGCATAGGTACATTATGTGGTTTTTGCATTACTAAATTGATGCAATAATGTCTTGTAATCTGTTTAATGATTATCAAATACAAACTTTACTAAAAGAACTTGGCTGTCTCACTACCATACAAGATTATACAAAATTTATAATTCAAGTATAAAATCTTATTTAAACACTAGAAGCAATAAAATTTTTACGGTACTGTAACACCAACGTTGAAGTATTGTGCACGAAAAATGGTGCTAACAATAATTTTTGTGCTGTTAATAATATTATGTATCGTGTATCATTTATTGACTAAAAATCATGATTACTGGATTAAAAGAAATGTCCCATACTTAACACCTTTGCCTTTATTTGGAAACTATAAAGATACAATTCTACTAAAAAAGCACCCAACACGTGTGACGGAAGACATCTGCAAGCGTTTTTTAAACGTACCTTATATAGGAACGTTTTTTGGAACGGAACCAGCGCTCATCCTTCTAGATCCACAATTAATCAAGTTAATTTTGGTAACAGATTTTTGTTATTTTAACGGTAGAGAAGTATCGGATTATAGCCTCAAGGAAACAATGACACAGAACCTTATCTTCAGTGGTGGTGATTGTTGGAGAATCTTACGTCAGAATCTGTCACCTTTATACTCTTCGAGTAGAATTAAAAATATGTTTCATTTGATAATCAAATGTACAAATCAATTCGAAAGTTTTCTCAGAGAGGAAGTTGAAAATTCGCCAAATATTGAAGTCAGGACGTTGCTAGCAAATTACTCGATTGAATGCATGGCAGTCAGTGTGCTTGGAATAAATTCAAATACAATGAATAGGAATGCCAGTTCTAATCCTTTTATCGCAATGCGTGAAAATGTTTTCAAATTATCCAAAATGAATGGTATTAAAACTTACTATCGAATAATGTGGCCGGCATTATTTTACGGTTTAAAATTTAAACTATTCGATAAGAACGTTGTATATTTTTTCCAAAACCTTTTAAGTGAAGTGTTTCAAACACGCCAAAATACAAATAAACTATCAAATGACTTTATTGATATGATATTAGATTGGAAAAAGAAGAAAGAAATTTCTGGGGGAAGCCTAAGTAACTTTAAAACTGGGGATAAACGAATCGAAAGTCTCAAAGTAACTGATGATCTATTAATAGCTCAATGTCTTGCACTCTTTGTAGCAGGGTTTGAGACAACAAACGCTACTTTGAGTTTTATTCTGTATGAAATTGCAAAGAAGTCAAATGTACAATTAAAAGTGATCAAAGAAGTTGATTTATATTTCAAGAAACATAACGGAATAATAGAATATGAGTGTATTCACGAGTTGCCTTATTTAGCCGCCTGTATACAGGAAACCTTACGATTGTATCCAGTTCTAAGTGTATTAACCCGTGACGTTATGGATAACTATACTTTGCCAACAGGATTGAGTTTAAAGAAAGGTGACCGTATTCATATACCAGTGAGTTATATCCATCAAAACCCTAACAACTTTGAGGATCCAAAATTATTTAAGCCAGAACGCTTTTATGGTGCTGCTAGAAAAAATATAAAACCATATACCTTCTTACCATATGGCGACGGTCCTCGAATGTGTATAGGTAATTTCAGTAGATTAGTATAGTTGTAAGTTTGATTTCAAATCTATTTAAGTAATATTATTAAGATACATAGTCTTGCTTAGCATATCGTCTAAATCCAGATTGATAAGAAAAGTCATACTTATACTTTTTTGTAAATAAAATTAATCTCAGGTTATCTAAGACGCTAATTCTGACAATCCATAATTAAGCTACATGATAGGTAATCTACAATTGATTAGCCAGGAAACTTTGGAAAACGATTATAATCACTTTACGAATTGATTATAAGACTCGAATTAAGGATGAAACCTTTTTCTTAAGTGTTGACACTTTAGCGCTTACTTAACCTTTATTTGTTCCTGGTAAGTGATATAAAATCTGAAATGATAAAAACATAAGTTTACAAACATAAGTCTTTACATTATTTTAAAATTCTAAATAGGAACCTGACAAATAGTCAGTAAATTAAATAAAATTCACTCCCTAAAACGTTAGAGAGTGAATCTGTCAGGTTATAAATTAAAAAGTTAACAGTAAACCACAGAGTTCTAAAATATAGGTTATATTATAATAGCTACAACAATTGGCGTATATTTTGCGTTTAAGGCTAAAATAGAATCGCGTTATTGTAATAGGCAATTTACCTTGTGTGGTTTTTACATGGCATCGTACTGGAAAGCAAGCCACCCACTAGGCCAAGCACAGGTAAATTAGAAATCCAAACTTGCCTTGTTGGGTATCGAACACCTGGACCACTGCCAGCGAAGCACCATTGTGCCAGCTAGGCTGTTAACTGTTTAAGAATAGTTTTTCAAAGTTGCACCTTCCCCAGTTCAACTTTATATTAAATTTCAGGACGTCGGTTTTCTAAGATGCCAATGTACGCTGGTATACTAACAATATTCAAGAATTATCAATTGGAGCTCGCAGACGACATGCCTCACAGTGTTCAAATTCATCCATATTCGCTCGTAACCTGTTCTGCAAATGAAATTAATCTTAAATTTATTCCACGCAAACTTTAAATGTTACGATTCTTAAATAAAAAAGTACGTGCGTACAATGTGCACATGTCAGAAATGAAACTTCTTTGGCAAACCAATTTTTAAGTCTTGTTTATATTTATACAAATCTAAAACTTGATTTCCGAGACTTAGAGGGAAGAAAAGAGGAAGATATGTTAGTGTTTTTGTCGGTCTTGTCTGAAATAATTAATTAAATTTTCTTTTTAAATACAAAATTTATGAAATATTTTTATTTTATATTTTATAAAAATAGTACATCAAATTATTAAATGACGAGTGGCAAATAAAAATGCCACATGTTATTTGTAAATATTAAAAATTGCGCCTAATGAAGTTTCTCTTCAAAAACTTTGGTAGATGCGGCTAAGAAAAGAATTTAATAAAACCGATTCTTATTTTTTTTTTCGTTTGATTTGGAAAATGCGCTCTCGGTACATATTATAAAACAGTCTTCCATCGAACATCTGTTTGCAATAAACCCAAAAACTTCTCACCGAATTTTTCCTGCGGCTGTCGTGAGAGTGATTTATGGGGAAGGTTTAGATATATAACTTAAGTAATATGACTTATAACTTTAATTCCCTGGAGGAATGGAAGGTACCTAGTATGGGATGCAACTCGTGTTGATACCATGGCACCTTGTCATTTAATATTATCTTCAACGTTGCCTGGTATTGTGGTAACTGGCAATATGTGTAAATAAAAATTGAATTTTCTGCAACTCACTTAAGCAATATATATTTGTTGATAAGTTTAAAAGGTAGAGAAAGGAAGAGACTGAAGCGTAATATCGACTACATCATCTAACTTCTTCATAAAGTTCTTCTTTGGTCTCGAAATTCGATTGCTAATTTTGGAACCTATCAAACAAGAGGCTTAACATTATTAGCTTATATTGGTTTTTAAATAGTATGAGAAATTTTCACTTAAATATATAATTTTAAAATTACAACAGTTGATTATACACTAGTGAAAAAATTTAAACAATCAAAAAAAAAAATTCTAAAATTTTAACCATTTTTCAAATGGCTGTTATAAAAATGATCGCGTCGGAATAAAAAAAAAGCAATTTAAATCTTGAAGTTTCTAATTTTATAAATACGATGAGAAATATTTTTTTCTTATTATATTCATTAATTTTGCGAGATACGTGTTACTCGGAAGTTTTTTTTATGCAGGATCCTAAAAATAGAAACTTCAAGCTTCAAATTGGTTTTATTTTACTCTGATGTGACCAATTTTAATAGATTTGAAATTAACAGCCATTTGAAAAATCGTTTACCAGAATTTTAATGTGCTTTCGTAGATTTAGAAAAGGCCTATGACCGAGTGGTGAGGAATGAGCTGTGGTCAACGTTATCTACGTATGGGGTGAGTGGTAATCTGATTCAAGTATTGAAGTCTCTCTATGAGGATTCTAGTGCTTGTGCCAGAATAAACGGGGCGTACACGGAGTGGTTTCCTGTCGAAAAAGGGTTTCGACAGGGATGTGTTGCGTCACCATGGCTGTTCAACCTATTCATGGATAACTGTTTGACAGATTTAAAAGAAAGTATTTATGGGTTAAGAATGAATGAATTAATCATCAAATGTTTACTTTACGCTGATGATCAAGTAATACTTGCGTCATCCGCTAATGAGCTACAGGAGATGGTAAATATTATGAATAAAGCCTTGAAAGGGAAAGGAATGACAGTGAATGTAAACAAAAATGTGAAAGTTATGCTTTTTGAAAGAGATGAATCTATAATGAATGGCAATATTTTGATAGATGGGGAACAAGTGGAAGAGGTGAAAGAATTTCTATACTTGGGATCTAAATTTACAAAAGATGGAACATGTGACAGTGATATCGAAAGGAGAATGAATGCAGGGAATATGGTAAATGGTGCTCTGCATGCTTTTATGAATAGCCAGATGGTGTCTCAAAGGGCTAGACTGGCAGTGCATGCTGGAGTGTTGGTGCCAACACTTATGTATGGTAGTGAAAGTTGGGTATGGCAGAAGAATCACAAAAGTAAAATAAATGCGGTAGAGATGAGAGCGTTGAGAAGCATGAGTGGATTAAAACTGAGTGACAGAGTGAGAAATAGTGTGATAAGAGAACGTTGTGGTATAAAAGAAGACGTAGTGACTAAAATTGA
>JACTOM010000050.1:4476291-4767846 GCA_015832385.1 Elymnias hypermnestra
AGCATAAATAGCCATTTATTTTTCAATTCTAATTTTTTTTTAAATTTTTATATTTTTTCAATTTTTTTCAATTTTAATTTTTTTTTAAACTTCTTAAATTTTTATATAATTTGTAATAATATATAATTTTATTGTATTTTTAGACTAATTTAATATTAACTCATGTTGTGGCTACCTTAAAAAGTTGCACACTTCAACAATTTATAGATGTAAGTTTTTTTTTTATATTTTAAGACATTAAGTGTAGTAACTACTGGTGGTCCTTAAATAAATAAATAAATAAAAGAAGATGTTGTGACTAAAATTGAGAAAGGTATGCTTAGATGGATTGGGCATCTAGAGAGAATGAATGAAAGGAGAATGACAGAAAGGATTTATGAGAGTGAAGGCGAAAGTTGGAAGGGGAAGACCGAGGCGAACGTTCCTGGACCAGGACATTTTAATTAAGGGCCAAGTCAAGAGTACACTAAACCGACAAACTTGTATGAAAGGTTTAATGAAAATGAAAGAAGCGAAGGAGATATGTAAGGATCGTGGAAAGTGGAAGGACGTTGTCTCTGCCTACCCCTATGGCAATGAGGCGTGATGCTATGTATGTATGAAAAATCGTTAAAATTTGAAATAATTTTTTTGATCCTTTATTTTTTCCACTACTAAATACGACAAGTACTACATTCGTCATTGTACGACTTTAGATGTAGAGTTAATAATTTTATTGTCAATTGACCGATCGCAAAATCAATATGTTTGTATATATCACGATAAATAAATTAAAATAACAAAATTGGTGCTTGTACCTAAACAGTAAAGTTTCTGTATTCCAAAAACGGACTAATGGTTTTACTTCTAAAATATTTGCATAAACATACAAAAAATAAAGCATATTTTATATGGTTATGGAAATTTATCAAACAAGTAGGAGCTTTTATAGCCGCTTGAGTCATTAAATACAACATCGCAGATCGCTTGTGTGTATAAAAACTATACTATTGTATTCGGATTTTGTTTTTGTATGCTGTTCAGAAAATACATGTTTGTTAAGTTTAATTTTTTCCAGCAGTCACGCGAAGTTACGTAATGTCTAAAATGAAACAGCATGTTTACTACAATTATGTTAAATATAGTGTCCTTCTAAACCTATAATTGCGTTACCGATAATAATTCAACGTTTATGTAAATAAAGATAAGGTAAGTAGCATCCTATTAACGTCCCAACGCCCGGTACCTTATATGAGTAAGGCTTTGTGGGTTAGCAGGTCACACATACTCCAGAGTTATACCCGGGATATGTAGGTTTTCTGACGAGATTTTCCTTCACCGAAAGCACGTAACTTTAACTTTTAACTTAAAGGGGCTTACCTCGAATTCGAGCCTTCTTAACGAGAATCTATGCATCTCACCAATTGGCTATCACAGCTTTCAATATCTGATGGTAAACCTAAGATGGTACGTCTTTCCGGTACAGAGACTGGTAGTTCGGTGGCACGCCTTTGTGTGTAGAACGGTAATTAGCTACGATCGAAGCCGAATACTGTATTTACACTTATAAAGGTAAGGTAAGTAGCAGCCCATTAACGTTCCACTCCTGTGCTCATGACTCCTGACTCATAGGAGAGAGGGTTTTTAGAGCATAGACCTATCACGGTGCTCCACTGCGAGTTGGCAAGTATAGTATACAAATACACTCTATTCCTTTACTCCCAAAGTCCAATATGACGGAAATACCACACGACCCCAGAGAGAGAGATCAGGCGTAGGGCCGGTGGCTTAACATGCTCTCCGAGGCATGGTGGTCAAGCACAGCATACAACCAACTTCCCAACTTGAACCCAGGACCTCATTTCTGTGGCCAAACATGATAAGCACAAGACCAATAAGACAGTTTTTATTCATGTAATTTTACCTAAATTCTTTCGCTATGTGTCAAGAATACAAATGAACTAAATCACTGTCATGTTAAAGTTATACTGTGACGCAGAGATTAGCGATTTTCCTTAGCATCGTGGTTTGTAGGAGTAGTCTAGCTCTTGTTAAGGTAAAGTTAAGTTTAATTTGTCAGAACTGGTGGGAGGCTTCCACTGTAGCCAAGTTACCACCCTAACAACTAAGAAAACTGCTACGATGCCGTATATATTTACCTTAAAAGTTAAATCGCCCTTTACTAGTTTAACAAAATTCTATCTTAGACTGTATTATAACTTAACATCGTGCGATATCATGCGGTAACCTATGAATAATAAAGAATATGTACTCATCTATAAAAACTATAAGTACGCTTATGTTTTTATAGTTAAACGCAAAAAATGTACAATTTAAGTATATATTGCACTACTACTTGTTAAGTTCCTATTAGGATTTCAAAATAATCTACAATCATTAAACGTATTTATTTTTTTATGACACCAAACTACATTGAACTTCACAGATAAATTTTGATAATACGCGTACCATTAAAAAAAACTACTTATTATTCAAATATAGTCAGAAGAGTCGTAGCCAAAAATGTTTCATCTCAAATAAAGTTACTTTATTTTTTTATATTAGAGTCCAGGATTCGAATCTCACTTGGACATATTTAGCAAGGCGTATCTTGTAATTTCTCTAGATCTACTGAAAGGAGGATTCGGTAGTGGCTAGTTACCATTTAAACGTGTCGTTAAAAAAGTTATTCCGTTGTGCGTGGAAAATATTTAGAGCCATCTTAAACTGTATTATCATAAGTATCATCAGATAAAATAAATATCTAGCACAAACATCTAAGACCCATGATAGTCAAGTGATGAGACGCATGGATTATCATTAATAGAAGCCGCAACTTCAAATCGTAAGAAGGCACCTCTAAGTTGCTCTTTACATAAACAAATTTACCTACTTTTACATTTCAATCTATCATTTTGCTTTTCGGTAAAAGTGAAAATATCCTGAGAAAACCTCCGTAGTAATTCTAGGAAGTAGTTCTATGGGAAGTGTAGCCTGCGAAGCCGCAATGGAGTATCGTACTGGGTCTATGCTCTCAAACCCTCTCTTCTATGAGTGAAGCCTGCGCTCACCAGTGGGGCATTAACAGGATCCTATCTTTTTTTATCTTGCGTATTTATTTTGTTATTATAGCGAATACATTACTACAAAGACAATACTTAGCAGCTTTTTCTGTTTAAAATATGATATAAAGCTTATTATAAATTTTGGATGACTATACGAGTTCTATCTGAGTATATGTACTCGTATACTAACAATGCCCCGCAGTTTCCCGCGTTTTCTTGCGTTATATCTTTTAAATGGTATGTCCTATTTTGATGATTTGATGATTTAAAAAGTATTTCACAGGTTTTGAAACAGTATTTAATATAATATCATTTAATAGGATAAGGATTAATACAGAGATATGAATGACATGGTTTGATTATTGGCGGCACTTTTATTAACTTTTAAAATGTAAAAAAGTAGTTATATTGGCATAACTACCGTAGTTGGGCATATGGTATCCTGGACTTTTTTATAGATATTAATACGTTCTATAATATTGCAGAACATTTTTTTGTTCTATCATCAATAGCTTCTGCAGTGAATTCGACAACAGATTTTTTGTTTCACACCTTGGGTTACACTAATTCATTTTTATTAGGGATCCCTATTTTTTTAATAAAATACTATAGCCTATATCGCTCAGTGAAAATGCAGCTTTCTAATGGAGAAAAAATGATTGAAGTCGGTCCATTTGTTCAAATATTTCCTCTTTATAATATTAGTTGACATTATATACATAGGCTCTAGGACTAATTTTTCTTCACCGCTGATTACCACCCTGTAGTGTAATTTTCATACGATTTGTCTTTGACATTTGCTTAGTATTCGTAAAGCTTCCATTAAGATGGTTTGGCAACTTGTAACAGTCGTCTCTTTAGTAATAATAATATATTTGATATTTTTCTTAACGAAAAATAACGACTATTGGAAGAAAAGAAACACGCCTCATTTAAAACCTACATTTTTATTCGGTAACCATAAAGAAACTATATTATTAAGAAAACATATAACTCAAGTGGTACAAGAAATATGTCAAAAGCTGCCACAGGAACCTTACATTGGAACTCTATACGGGACAAGGCCGGTTCTTATTGTTAAGGACCCCGATTTGATCAGATTGGTTTTATCGAAAGACTTTTCCTATTTCAGTGGCCGAGAGTTATCAGATTACTCAAACAGAGAGCCAATCACCAACACTCTATTTTTCAGTGGAGGCGACAAGTGGAAAGTTCTACGTCAAAACCTTACACCATATTTTTCATCAGCTAAGGTTAAAGGAATGTTTCATTTGATCAAAAACTGTGCAAATGGATTTGAGAAATTGTTAGAAGAAAAATCGCAGCAATACATTGATGTAAGATCTCTATTTGCAAGATATACGATAGACTGCATCACATCTTGCGCATTTGGGTTTGATGCAAAAACTATGAGTTCGGAAAGCGAAACAAATCCATTTATGATTATTGGTAAAAAAATATTTTCCACCTCTCCATTAAGAGGTTGTAAAACTCATTTTCGATTGATATGGCCTGATCTGTTTTATGGTTTGGGATTATCTTTATTTGAAAGTGAACTCGTCAACTTTTTTTATAAACTCCTTAAAAATATTTTTGTAAAGCGTGAAAGTGAAAAATCTATTAGGAACGACTTTGTGGACCAAATTTTAACCTGGAAACACAATAGTCACATATCTGGTGCTGGTATACGGAATAAAAATAATGGTGACAAACAGTTAGTAAGTATTGAAGTAGATAATGATTTGCTCGCAGCGCAGTGTCTTTTATTTTTTGGTGCTGGATTTGAAACTACTGCTATTACGTTGAGTTTTCTATTATATGAACTTGCGAAAAATAAAGAAATCCAAGAGAAGCTGATTAAAGAAATAGATTCTTATATAGAAAAGTGCAACGAAGTAATTGAGTATGAGTGTGTAAACGAATTGCCCTACCTTGAAGCGTGTATTGACGAAAGCAGTCGCCTTTACCCAGTTCTAGGAATACTTTCAAGGGAAGTTATGGAAGACTATACATTGCCAACTGGTCTTCTTTTAGAAAAAGGAACAACTATACATATACCTGTTCAACATTTACATCTCGATGCGGAAAATTTTTCGGACCCATATCAATTTCGTCCTGAACGTTTTTACGGAGAAGAAAGGAAGAAAATAAAACCTTTTACATACCTGCCGTTTGGAGAAGGTCCTAGGACGTGTATCGGTATTTATATTTTTATTTTTACAGATACTCTTCCATTGGGTGACGTAGCCTGCGATATTACCTGTAATAGATGTTTCCCTATTTTTATCATTAAATAAATTTGCTCAAAATATGTAAATTGCGTAACTTTCAATGGATAAACTAAGCGCAAAATTCTAACAGAAAGTTTCACAGGCAGACAGCATCAATTCTATGTTTATAATATTTCTATAGATTACTATAGATTTCAACTATATAATGAAGCTTACAATTACTGTATGTTATTATTTAAAGTATCTTTTTCTATGAAGCAGTGGCTTTCTACAGTAACATTTTTTCCAGGTCTCAGGTTCTCGAAGATGCCAATGTACATGGCTATCCTAATGGTATTTAAGAGATACAAAGTTGAACTTGCAGAAAAAATGCCTCAAAAAATGAAAATGGAACCAACTTCAATTACCATTTGTCCTACATCTGAAATAAATATTAAGTTCATTCCAAGAAATATATGATTATTTTTATTAAAATTTATCTTGGTCTTAAAAATTGTATTTACTTTTTTCCTATTATTAATCCACATCACATTCATCACATTCTCCATATATTTAGCTATTTTAAATTATCAGTGGTTAATAAAATACTTACTCATACTTTTGCAACTTGTACTGGATAACATTTTGATAGTTTTAAGTAGGAATTCATTTTGATTTTTCCTTATAATAGTTGTTTATTACATTATGTCACGTTGTAAAGTAGAATGACATATATATATCTGTGTGTGTGTGTGTGTGTGTGTGTGTTAAACGTTTGATGTTCGTCCCGTCGTTCAGAAATAACTTAAATTCAAATGAATACTGTTGATTTGTCTTTAACTTTTGACATTGACAACCAACAATTTCTAATCGCAACTATAAACTTTGGCAGGAATCCGGGAATAAATTTTTTTCCATATTTTTTACTAACATTGAAACATTGTACAATTATAATTCAGCTTTTTTATTCATTGATTCTAAGGCGGCATGATGATTGATCGATCAGCTACATCTACTATAACAATACAGTGACAATAGGCTTCAATTTTGCAGTCATCGAGACCTTTATATATAGTTAATGTTTGTACTCAGATGTAAGTTATCTTTTAATTACAGCGATTAAATAAAATACTAAAATAAACTTAAATACGTGGTTCTTATATCGTTAAACCTTGTTTTACTTCACCGTCTTTTAAAATTAGTCGTTACATATTATCGCATTATGTATTTCATTTCAGGTACAGTGGTTTCCTAAATCATATTTTTTGTTACTTCTTTTATTGATATTTTTACTTAGTACACATATTTTTTGAAATGAAATATTTTAAATTTAAACATGACTTCATTACTGTGTGTATAAAGTAATTTTTAATGCTTTAATAACAAAACAATAAGGCATAAAAATTAACAGGTTCTAATGACCGTTGCAAAAATACGGCGCTTTGTCAAAATTTTATATGTATATAAAATTATGATTGTACTTCTAACCGTGAGAGAAGTTCTTTTTAAAAGTATTATGTCCCTTTTTTGTCATTCAAATGTAATAAACTTTTAATTTATGTTCACATCGAAACAATGTATTAGGTATTCATTTCTATAAAAGAAATATCTGAAAACCGGAATAGTTCGATCCGCTGATAGAGAGCTTAAGGGCCCGTAGACAAAATGACATTCTAAGTAAGCAAACGCCAGTTAAACGCTTAAAAAATGTATAAGAATGACGTATTATATCGATATGTCATGTGATCACATGGACAAATTATAGTATTCTAGTCGCTCGACGTAGCGTTATCGTACTTAGAATGTCATTTGGACTAGGGGAGCTTGTTAGGTCATTTTCTCAAAACAATCTCTCTAAAAGACTCTATTATTACAGCTTTTATATTATTTAGGGTTAACCTGTCATTATTGATTGTATAGGCGGTTTTAAATCCTAGCCATGGTGTGTATGAACGTATTAAATGATGCTCTAAAATACACAATGCCAAGAAAAGAGACGTGAGACAGATGCTCATCCAATCATGTTCTAAAGTGATAGTCAAGTTTTTAACAATGATGATGAAGCATGGATATATTGGTGAATTTGAAATAGTAGATGACCACAGAGCTCGTAAAATCATACTGAACCTTAAAGGCAGACTAAATAAATATGGAGTTATCTCACCAAGATTTAATGTACCAATTATTTATATTGATAGATGGACCGATTTGCTTCCCTCTTCACCTGATACATTGTCTTCATGACCAGTGGTGGTATCATGGATTGTAAAGAAGCCAGAAGATAACATCTCGGAGGAAAAATATTAGGATTCTTTCTTTATTGGATAACACATGTCTTACCCAATGATTTTTAGATTAATTATTAAATTACACAATAAACATGTATTTACACATTTTCATACTAACAAAACAATATCTGAGAGTCGATTATATTATATGTCAATAAATAAATTCAAAGTCTTTGTTAAAAGAAAGTTGATAGAAAAATCGTATTATAAGTTGCAAGACTATTTAGACGATAGAAAGGCGGGGAGTGAACGAATTGCTCTTATTTGAATTGAAATATATTAAACTAATATGATTGTAATGTAATGATGATAGTAGCAAAAAAAATACCCGACTGAGTTTGTTGTGGGCTCTTCTCAGGTCAGGGCGCAAGGGAACCCTCGTAACTTTAGATTCTAAGTCGTCCTTGAGTACCATCATCAGACGTACATTAGAATTAGAGTGTGGGAAAAAAACTATTTGTCGATTCGAAAGTGCTGTAATATGCCTATTTGAATAAAGATATTTTGATTTGATTTGATATATCATTTATATTTCACACTCACTATATTTATCATGTTCAAAATTTGAGTCAATAATGAAATGCCTTTTTATTCATTTGAAAATCAGGATATTCTGAACAATTGCAAAGCAATTGTTATCGTCTCAATGCTGTGGAGTTTCTAATGCGAGGTCTTTCGTAATGATTTTCAAAGGGCTCTATATTGCACCAATTAAATCAAAATCGAATCAAAATATTCTTTATTCAAGTATATTCAAAAAGCACTTTGGAATCGTCATTAGTCTGTCTGATGGTAACACATCTACCACCGGTACGGTAAGTTGATTTCGCTGAGAAGAAACCGGCAAGAAACACAACGGCTACTCTTTAAATATAGATTTTTTATGTTGCAATATGTTCCGCTTTCATGTGCAACTGGAATCAAGTCATCTTTGTCGCTTAAATAATCTTCAAAATTACAATATGCCTTTTGTAGGAGGATGTTTTTAGAAATTTTCTTAAAGTTATGTGGAGGCAAACTCAATAGTGATTCGGGTATCTTATGAAAAATGCTCAACCCAACAAATGATTTCTGAACCTTCTTCACCCAAAAATAAGGCATTACAAGTTTGTTTTTATTTCTTGTATTAAATTAATTAATAAAAAAGCTAATGGTGATTCGCTTCACGTCATCTCACTACCAGAGTCACATAGATATTAAAATTTTAAAGATATTTTGCAGTCCTCTTAGCACAGGTCATGGGATAACATCACAAAAGCGCATGCGTAGAGTCTGAACCTCCCCTGTCTTTTTACCCCTGGGCATAGAGTAACCATGAATTTTATTAAACTAGTAAGGATTTCGAAAAGCCTCATCTGCAGAATAAATACATCTTAAAACTGTCTTATTAGTCTAGTGCTCTTGTTCGTCCACTACTACTTGTACCACATAATGAAGACCTGGCTTCGAGGCCAATTCAAAATCTGATAATGGATTTTCTATTAAGAAAGTTTAAGTAAATGTTGTCTAGAGGTGTGCTTAATCCCCGTTCCTCAAAAAGCACTTTAAGCCGTCGGTGTTGTACCTGATACCTACAGCTCTCATCGGATCCACTGTCTCGTCGGTTTATATGTATATAGAAGAAGAGTGTATTTTATTTAATTTTGAAATGAAACTTCTTATGGCACGATAGGAAAAATTTTTTATTACGCGTTACACGTGGGTTGAGCCTGACTATCTTGATGTAACCCCTAAAGGGAGATTATTATTAGGGGATACTGTGGGACTTGGTATTTCAGCATGACGACCAGTGAGAGTAAAGTAAATGTGAGTAAGTATAAATGTGTTGGATCTTTACTCAGTCACAATTCAGGTAGAAAGGATTTAGACAACATATAATATGAACTTAAAATAATATTATATTATACAATATCAGCCAAAGGATACACTCATACACACACTTTTTCATGGCTGGCAGCTTTAATATCACCTAATGGGAAGTGATAATACAGTCTGAGACGGTAGCCTATTCTGGTAAGAGGTAATTAGCGGTTATACTACCTGTACAGACCCAGATATTAGATAATCCAATTTACTAACTTTGCCCAGCCGGAAATCAAACCCAGGATTTCTGTTAATAAAGGAAGTGTTCGCATCGGGCTAGAAAAGTCGTTAGATGTCTTTTTTATCGTGGTATTATAGTACGTCAATAATTATTTGAAACTTAATGACAGTCTGTTAACTCATATTAACAAAAATTATGGACACTCCATTACATTTCCTTCACGCTGAGGCCCAGTAATTTCACTTGCCTATTATGGGTTAGTTGCCTCCCATTATGAATATAATATTATGTGAAAATTGAAGAAAAAAGTGTAAATTTCCATGTTTTGTTTAAATTATTTATACATATCTTAGAAAAGTGAACATATCGAATAAATACAGCTATCTAATAGCCAAAGCTATTGATTTATAAGTGCGGAATTGTAATGGAGTGTAATAAAAGTAACCTAGTATTATTAGTGTGTTGTTGTTAAGATTTAATGTTATGCATATAAAATACGGACTTAGTGAGTATTCTATTTTTTCAATTCATATAAATACTTTGACTTGCGATCGATTTGTTTTTAGGTCATAGAAATAATGAAGTTTAGGTAAATGTAAACAGTTTATGACGCTAAAAAGTATCAAAATTGTAAAACGCAATTGTTTAATTCGTTTCTAAGGGTTATTAAAGTAGATTTATATGTATTAACATACGAAATTTAGAAGCTTTCTGTGTCTAAAGCTTTCGTTTAAACAGAATCTTATTTTAGCTTTCCCTAGCTTATGAGTACTCTTTGAAATACGCAAAATAGGTCATTTATATAATGGCAAAGTAATTTAAATGTAATATTTTCGCTTTTGATTTATTTTTTCGAGGTTGGGATAACGATCCGTAAACGAGGGAGCTTGGTCACTGACCTTGGTTGCTAAGATCCGCCACGCCTCAGGTCAACTTAAATTGTATTAAACATAGCCAATATGATCATCAAGGTTAAACTTAAACATGTCTGTTTAAACCTTATCTTTTCTGCAATTGCTAAATTGTACATAATTATGAAAAATGGATGCAACTGAAATATAATTGGACTTAAAAGAATAATCTTTAATTAAATCCTTTATTTAAGTAGACTTTTACTGTACTTCTGAATCGTCAAATGTCGTTTTTTCTACATGATATTTTCAATCTACGACAGGTAATAAATACGACTTAAAATCTAAACTTACGTAGATTCTTTTGAATAGAGCAATTCATTAACTCCGACGCATTTTCGTCATTTAAATAATCCTTTAAATTATACTGTATTTTAAATTGGAATTTTAAGCCATTTCTTAAAATTTCTGTAGGTCATAATTTGTAGGTATTTTATAGGTTTGAAATCTTTTTTATAATTTACTTCGTAAAATAGATTTTCACTCATTTATTTGATGTAATTAAATGAACGTTATATATGTGTGTATATATATATATATATATATGTTTAAGTTAATACATACTTATATATATATATATATATATATGTATTAACTTAAACATATTCTTTATATAATAACCTCGGACAGAATGACATTAGTTACGCTTTAAAATTATGTAAAATAATGCAGTCAATAAAAATAATAATAATCGAGTTCTCAGCTATTGTTCGAATTTATAACTGTTTATAAGTAGTTAAAAGCCGTAAGATAATTATGTAACAGTTATGTCAATTCTAGCTCTAACTTCTAGAAATTAATTCAGGGTGTTAAGATTTCATAATTGTCTAAAAAGTGCTGGGTCTATATACAAGAACTTACGCTTAAAATGTCGTACGATCGAATCCTAAAGTTGTTATGAAAAGCTATTGCTATAAGCGTTTAAAATGACTTGAATTATTTGAGAATGAGCACATAATGATGAAGCCAGATTTTGATGCTGAAATTTATATAAAATTCGTCAGACTTGAAACAGACCTTGATTTTGATTATTTAGGGTTACTCAGCTACTTTTGAGCTTTACTTTTTTTATTCTTACCGTAAATTCGCACTTGCTCTCAATATACATGCGTTAAATTTTCAATTGTTAATATTTTTCTTTAATTATACACTCAAATTCAATTATATTTTCTTAAACTTGTAGTATTTTCGAAAATCTTACAGCGCCATCCATTAAAAGCTTACCTTAAAGCTTAAAAGGACCTAAAGTCTTTGTCTATAGTAATATATAAACTTTTATAATTGTAATATTTAGGTGTGTTTTATTCGTATCATCATATTTATTGAACAGCTGTTAATGTGGGCAAATGACAAATAATTATTGTTAATAGAGACCTGCCTTTAAATGTAAGGTACCCTATTAACGTCGGACGTCGCTGGTCACTGGCCTAGGAGGTTCTAGCGCTATATATATATATATATATATATATATATATATTTCTTTCCAGACATCTCAAAACGGACTTCAGTCTTGGTAGAATAATAATTGTTAGAACTCTGTGGAACATAAATTTAACAGATAATTCATTTTATGTTGCGAATATAAGATTAATTTATGACTTAACTCATCAGTTGAGTTCTATTTATATTACCCACTGTCTTAATTTACATACCAAATTTGGCCGATATGATTAGCTAATTGTTATTCTTATGACTCCATTTTTATTCGGATGTTATGCAAATAAATCATAATTATTCATCTGAACAAGTAAACAAGTTACGATATGCTCTAGAAGGACGTTGTATTGAATGGTAGCAGCCGGATGGTCGTATGGGCAGCCTACCGGATCTGACGGAGCGATCGCGGCCGCTAAGCATCCGGACCGCCGCGAGGACCGTATCGGATCCACAGCGTCATCGGACGGTCATAACTCAGGTATTTTTCATTTAATTATAATAATGACAAGGCCCTTTATTCCCCACAGTGAAGACAATTTGCTTATCTAAAATATAAAATTCTCGCGTACCCGGTGTTAGCAGTTGAACTCTGATTGATTTTTCTGACTTTATCTATAAGTTTGTGACCGGTTATGCTCATTTCCATTGGCCTCTGTAATGCCACAAGTTGTTCTCTAGATGCTTATGTTAGAGCCCAAGTTTCGCAGCCATGTGTCAAGCAGGGTAATATACAAGTGTGAAATGTTTTTCGTTTTATTGACATGCTAACTCTTTGGACATCATTATTTCTTTTAGCGACCAATATTCCTTTCAGCTGTCTATGATCTTTAATAAAACGAGAAATAAAAACAAGATAGCATTAAACTATATACCCAGTATCCTAAAATTCGAACACATGTTGCATACGGACGATTCTTCTTCAAAATGCTTCAATGGCTTGCAAGAATGTCCCTCACATATAGTTGTCTCTTCCTTTATACGTTTTCATCATTCCATTTTTTCCATCCATTTTTTCCATCATCATCAGTCCATTTTAGCCCAATGTAAGTTTATTACGTAGCGATGACTCCTTTCTTCTCCACACGCCTATTTTCGCTAACTTTCTCAATCATTATATCATGCCACAAAATATATTCTAGGCACGGGAACTGACACTACTTGATAGATTTACAATTAATGTGATTATTTATTACAACCAACAAGTGTTTTTGAAACTTGTGTTTATCTGATCTAATCACTGAAACGGATTTACCTATTTTCACTGGCATGTTCGAGACTTAACAAACTGTAATTGAAACGCAATTACAAACGTTATATAAAACAATTCTTCTTTGCAGATACCGGTGAGCACTATATATAGAAAGGAATGGCCGTGGAAGAAATCAAAAGAACCGCTCAAAGTGCCAAATGTTGCCAATCGTCGAAGGGATTCCGCCGCCTCATCAGTCGGCGCTGCATCAGTACGGCGTCTTATAGCCAGACAACCACCAAAGATACCAAAACTAATAGTAACACGGTTCACCCTCCTTTGCATTGCCAGTGGCCTTTGCTCCACGGCATTGCTACCGTTCACAGCATTTGCAGGCGCAGAAGCCGGAGCGTTGCCTCTTGCAGTGATGCACACAGTTGCAGCAATTGTAGCTCCATTCTCTCCTCTTATTCTACAAAAAAGTGGCACCAGAGTAGTAATTACAGTGGCGCATGTGCTTGTCTGCATTTTGTTGACAGCTCACACAATAGAAACGCCTTTATCGATTCTACTCCCCTTATACGCAGTTTGCGGTATAACATTATCACCAATGTCACTTGCTCTCACTGCTTCGGCAACTTCTTTAGCACAAGTTGCAGGCGATGAGTGCAGGAGACGTATTGCACTACGAAGAGCATTACGAGGTATTCGAGCATCTCAGGACTTAGGACTTGTACTTGGATCATTGCTTCTCGGAGCAGCTTTGATGATTTGGCCCGAAAATTTACTCTCACTTCTGGAAATAAGTACTCCATCAACAAACTCGTCGAATTCAAAATGGCCATCACTGGAGGATTATTTCTTAGATGATGATTATGAGGTACTTTTTTTCTTATAACAAAACTGTTAATCAGTAGTAGTATAAATGTAAATGATAACGTTTAAAATTTTGCTACTATGCTCAGATCAACTTGACAGAGAAGATAAAATTTACACAACAAGCATGCAAGCACAATAAAAATGCTGATTACTTTTGCCCTTTAGCTTATTTTTATGTATGTTTACGAAGTGAAATATACTATTGTGTTTTTAATTCATTTTAAAGATAACCAGTTAAAATGTCTATAGAATTTTGTCTTATATTTAGATAAAAAATATACTACTCTTTTCTAGGAGAAAACTTGCGGTTCAGCGGGATGTCCAGGATCGCAATTTCTCTTTGGTTCATCCCTGAATGCAGAAGGCCGTAGAGTGCTAGTGGCAGTATGGGCTGCCCTGGCTTTTATGGCAGCCTGTCTTGGACTCTATGGAGGCGCCTCCGCACCGGCACCGCCGCCTGATGCCCGCTCTGTCATAAGAGATCCACGGACACTGCTTGGAGTTCCTATGGGATTATTTATCGGTCTTCAACAGGGATTTATATATACGTCTTATATTAAGGTATAATATTGATTAATATGGTATAAATTATGTAATATGATTGCCAGAGAAATATCAAAAAGAAATTTGGGTTATATTTAACATATTAGATATTATCATTTCTCACACGATTGCTATAATTTTTGCTGTACAAATCTGAGAAACTTCACCTTGCTTTATAGAAATTCTAATTCAAGTAATTAATGAATGGTTTCTAATGTAAATGTCACAACAGTGGTATGGTGTGTGTGTGGGCGGTTGGAGTGGAGCATGGCGTGCACTTTGCGGGGCAGGGGCATTACAAACGCTAGCTGCTGCGACCCTCAGCATGGCAGCCGCTCGCGGCCGCAGAGGGGCACTTGCTGCAGGTGGAGCAGCTGCCCACGCTTCCCTCTTGCTTGCCCTACTTCGCTGGCGGGCTGCAAGATCTGACTTAGCATTGCCTTCAGTGGCAGCTGCGGCATGGGGAGCCTGTGCTGCCTTGTGGGATGTATTACAAGTGAGTTCAAAAATATTTATAATCTGTTGGTAAATTCACGTTAATGTATCCGAACTAGTCCAGCAACCTATTCTTATAGTAGCGTTGCTCTAAGCTCCACAGCGGCCAACATTAGAGCACTCACGACGTTGTTCAATCATTAAAACATGTACATAACATTATTATCGGTAAAGTTTTAGCACTTAACAATATTCCCTATATATTTAGAGCCATTTAGCTATTAAGCGGCTGTAATATTGTGGTTAGTTTTTCTAAAGTTATGTTAATTATTTATCAAATCAAATCAAAACATTTATTCGCTGAATATGGTAAACATAGTCCTCATTTTCTACTTATTTAAGTTTGCGAAATTACAGGTTTTAGTAAATGTAAGGAAAGGTATCTTTACATTATTAATCCAATAATTACAATTTTATTACAATTAACCATAATAACATTATATCCAACCAACACTTTTATTAAAAAAAAAACACCTTTATGATCGGGATATCGGAATCTATCTTTACAACGTTTTCTCTTAATCCTTTCGAAAAGGTTTTCATTGTTTTTTAAAAATAATGCTAATTCATATATATTCCACATATCGCTCTTATACATTTTTTCTGTGCAACAAATACGCTATTAATATGATTAGAGTTACCCCAAAAGCTAATGCCGTACCTAATTATGGATGCTGTCTTGGCATGATATGCTACTAATAATGATTTTTGGTCAACTTTTCTGGATAGCATACGCAATGCGAAAGAAAGCTGACTTAATCTAGAGCATACATTGTCTTTGTGAGATTTCCAGGTAATAAGTTCATCTGTTTACAAGCCTAAAAATTAATTTTCCCTTGTAAACTCAATTGTTTTATCGAAGTAGCTAATGTTAAGGTTATAATACTTTTTACTCCTTATATTTTGAAATGTTACTACCTTACTTTTAGTAAAATTTAAGCTGAGGCTATTATCAGCTAACCATGCAACTATATCGGATACACTTCTATGTAAGTTTTATGTTTTCGCAAAGTTAAAACCCGCAGTTGTATATTTTCATAAAGCATGCCGAGTTCGCCATTAAATGATGATACAGTCTAGGATGTAAGCGCGCTAATCTGGTAAGAGGCGATATACCCCCTTATGGTTTCTGTACAGCATCGCACCGGAACCGGAACACAAATCTCTTTGTTTGGCGGTACGTTTTAGGTGGCAAGGTGGTAACCAGCCAAACTAGCCACGGCCGAAGCCTCCCACCAGTCCAGACTAAGACAAATTGGAAAATACAATTTTCTAAATTCGTCCTGCCGAGGATCGAACCCCGGACCTCAGCAGCAAAGCGAATACACGCACCACTGCGCCAACGAAGCTGTCAAAACAAATCTGGAAACGACGAGTTCTAAATATGTTTTCTGTTTATTACAGTCAGGTATATGCGTAGGCGGTGGCGGCTGGCGGGGACCGTGGTCGGCGACGTTGTCGGCAAGGCACGCGGGTCTTGCGCTGGCTTGCGCCGCTCGCTCCTACCTCTGCGTACAAACACAACTAGCCGCATTGGCCCTTGCCCTTGCTTCGGCCCTGGTGTCCCACGCTGCCCTAGAAATACGCTTGGGCCGTGCCGAGAGACATCGCTCCTAACGACGACAAATCGCGACACCCGTCGCTCAACACGACGAGGACGTCGCGACGTATCTTATCAGCTAACATGGATACCACTTTATGATTTACACCTATGTCCAGTCAAAATTTACCAGTGGTTGAACCCGACTAGACCCGTATCGATGTTGCCCGAGGATCATTTAAAGGAATGAAAACAGTCTTGTGCTGCCGTACCTTAAACGTTAAACTACGAGACCGAATTCTCTTAACCATTACTTAAGCATTCGAGATGTGGTGATATCGTAACATGGTACGCCATCGTAACATCAGCTGGGTCCATAAAGTCATAATTCATTTTTTTTTTCGTTTTTTTTGTCATTCAGAATTTTTCGTTCGTCTCGTTCGAACCTCCAAACGACTAAGCGCCTACCTGGGCCACGTGTTGCGCCTTGATCGTTACAACCTCCTCCAGCGTATAATGATGGGTCAGATTCAATCAAAAATTGTAAAGCGAATGTAATACTAAAATTATAAGTATATAGTTAAGAACAGTCTTCGACCGTCATTTCGAAGGAGAAAATGGAAAATGAATGGGACTAATAAAAAAAGGGAAAAAAAGGAAAATTGACTGCGGAACGTTCGGAAGGGGACGTGCATCCCAACGAAGTACTGCACTTTGCGCAAGACCAAGAACGGCTTGCAAACCTGACGGTCATCCTCCAGTAATGAAGTGGCACCGTAAGAAGGAGAAGAAGAACAGCCCGACTATAATTTTTAAGATGACATTTTTATGACATCACTTAAATTTTATTGTACATCTTTCGCATGTCCCAGTACAGCCGGCCGTGGGACAAGTGTTTTTTTTTAATTACTGATAAGTTAGTGCGTAACGTATAAACACACCTGTATTATATCATGATACAGTCTAAGATAGATGCCCGGTAATCTGATAAGAGACAATTTTAGGTGTTATAGTTAAATTCCCTTTACCGGGGCCTCTACTAATAAAAAATACGCGAAAAGTTTACTCGAGTATTCGGGTAAATTGAAAAGAGTTCGACAGAGCAAAGTAGGCCAATATGGCAGCACCTATTTGCTGTTTCATAAACGGCTAATTTCTATAAAAACATACGGTTTTCTATATAAAAATGCAAAGGAATATAGCAGATATATGATCATCAATTGTAATACGTTCAACGAGATCTGTTATAAAGACATAAATCTATCTATCATTGCTTAAGAAAACTGATTCTACATATAAGTAACCTGTATTATATATTTTTTATAATGGGATGAACTTAGATTGTAACACATAGTATATAAACTATGAATCTTAAACACAAATCAACAAATTTATATAAATAGAGTTTCAATATTACATTTCAGTTACCTTAACGGTTTCTTATATTGATGAATTTACAATATTATATTATATACTCGTACATTTAAATAATAGCCAAGTGAATTGTATCCTATTACCTGTATATCCTTTGGAGTGTTCATTAAAATTAATATTTAATCTATGACATATATATATTAAAAAAAAATTGTTTGACATAACCGAAAAAATTGAAAATAATTATGAAATTCTTATATCCAAACTTGTGTAAAACACATCGCTGCTTTGAAAAAATATTGACATAATTCAACACAGTGAATTCTAAAGGAAATCCAGTTTAAAATATTTAATTAAACCAATTGCATAGTTTTAAAATAAACTATTGACTATTAGCTTTAATAATTTGGTGTATTATTTTAAAAATAAGACACATGTATGTTTAAATACTATAATGAGCTATTTGCAGTGTTTCACTGTAAGGAGCCTATTGTCCTTTCTGACTATCTATCCAACAAATTTTATTTACTCAGTTTTCGTGTGAAAGCACGACAGACACAGACAGAGTTACTTTCGCATTTTTAATATTAGTTAGAATTGTTATTTTACACCCTTCAGGGTAGAACTTTTACTGTCGTATTTATTTTATATCGAATCAACAGCTGAAACAAGTTCTAGCTTCTAGCTCTAAAATGACGATTCTTTCATCCCTTACAACCCTTTTTTTCTCTTTTATACATTGCCTGTCTTTTCTTAGGCTGTAGACTATCTGCGTACCAAATTTCATTTAAATCAGTAGTGTGAAAGTGCGACAGATAAGAGTTACTGTCGTATTCATAACATTAGTGACTATCCTGGCTTTTGCTGCCCTTTATAAAAATATTGGATTGTTTGATTTTTCATTCAGAGCAGAGATAGGCTTAACAATGTAATCATAATTTTTTCATTATATAATGTAGAAATTGTAACTTTTTTAGTTTCTTTAAACTTTTGCCATATAACCAGTGTTCCATTGTTTAACATCAGAAAGTATGAATAAATAATACATTACATCTTCGACTACCTTTAAGTTCTGCTCCTGCTGCTTACGACTAGTAGCAAGTTCTGCTCTTATAAATAAAAATAATGACCAATATTGCCCAAATGCAAGGCAGTATAGGCGTAAAAGTAATTTTCCTAAAATAATAAGATTTATTTTGCCTATTTGTAATGTATTTTTCAAGGATTTCATTTCCCAGAGATATCGTTTACTCCTGCTATTACTTTATCAATACATTCTAACTTTTATAGAGTCCTTTATCGTGAGGTTTTATTGTCCAAGGGTATGTCGTGCGGTCTTAGCAGACACCAATTTCTTGTCAACGATTAAGCCGAAAATGCTTTAAAAATTCTAAATTTTCGTATCAATCTTAATATCACATATCTTTCTGTTATTACTGGAAAATATTTTACATGGTGCGACATTGTTTACTACCTGGCAATCTTTATTTATAAGATATTTTATGTTCACTGTTCTACTTGCAATTAACCATCACTGTTGCCCTTATAACACAGGGTGTAATTCTATCGAGCTGTGAAAAATTGACTATTTTAATAATATCTTCGTTAAGTGATAAGGTTTTCTTGATCTTTATAACGTCTATTGTTTTAGTGTTGTATAATTTTGTACTTAATATAAGTGTAATTTTCTTAATTAGCTTTGTGTCTACAGGTATAAAATGAATGTTTGTATAGAGATAATGTTGAACATTAAATCCATTAAGAACATTAACCCTCCCCATAGGACGGTGACTGTCAATTTTATGTATGATTGAAATAACAAACGTTTAAGAAAAAAAGTTGTCTTATTTTCGGTTTCCTTTTCTAAAACTAGAAATGATTATCTTTTAGCGGACCTTTTGTCTTATTCTGTGGATGTGGTTAATTTCAGGTAACCAAGCTAAATATAACAGCTTCATTGGTAAGCATATTTGACTAAAAATCATATTATTTTGAATCGTATAAAATAGATAAACTCAAAACAATTATGAATCACGAAATATATAGAAACACTCATATCCTTCCTAATATACTACGACATCAAAGAACTTCTTAAAATCAAAAGCTATGAGGGCTCTTTCGGAGACGAATCCACGTTAAACTCATTTGGATAAACTTTTTAATAATCAATAATCGTCAATAGAAACTGATACCTGGTTTTTCTGGTAAGAAATTCAAAATGAAGAAGTTGGGTAGAGTATTATACTAATAAAGTCCTTTTTTATCTAGTATTACATATGTTTGTCGGGGTGCGATAGTCTATGGAACGCTGTGTTGGAATGCAATAGTCTCTGGAACATTGGCGCCATCTGTCTGTCGGCGTGAGACAGAGTCAATAAGTGACAACCCGGCGCGCGTCTCGGAAGTTCTCAGGTGACGGCTCGCCGGTGCGGTCGACTTTTGAAACTGTCGCGTTCCTAGCTGTGTGTAAATTGATATCGGGAACATTATAATCTGAGTTACTTAATAAAGTGTTTGATTGCACCAACATTACCAATCAACTCCGACAGTATGGAAACCGAATTATGGATGCCACTAATGACGATGTCGGCGGAGAACCCTACGCCCCTATGCTTTATGCTTCTCTCCTTCTCTCTTATTCTCCGATATGTATATACTTTTTATCGCACCACCTACTTTCTATTAATAAGAGTTTCCGATAACAAAGGTTGTCTATTAGAGAGTTCTTTTACTATAAGACCTCTTTTGCATGCTGTGATGCCTTTACTACAACTTGATATTTTCTCCAAAAATGAATTTATCCCTCTATAAGTCGTATTGCAATTTTCCTCCTAAGGTTAATTGTGTGTTATAAAATGAGTTCGTGCATAAACTTATCCATATTTTCAACGCAAAAGTATAATCTCTATATGTGATTGGTTGCTAGATCATTCTGTAAACGGAGGAATATTATCTTAATGTGCAGATCTTCTTATATTTTCAATAACCGTAGTAAATTATTATTTTTCATACTCTTTTAAAATAGCACGTATGTTTTACTTATTTCAAATTGTTGTATTGTCACGTTTATATTCAAAACTTCTAACAATATTGAAAATCATTTACGAAGTTATACCACGAAGGTGTTCAAAACCAACAACAATTTATTGTTTTTTCGAATAATATCTACAGTGAACTGTAGATGTTTTTAAACGTAGAAGATTAAAACGCGTTATATCAATATTGATGTATTTTATTTGAACATATTATGACTATATAAAATTGAAAACGACTTAGTTTTGGAAAAGTTGCACGTACTCCAAATGTATTAATAATAATAGACTATTATATATTTGTAACGTTTTAAATACTTGTAATTGCTATTTATTAACGAAAGGTGTTTCAAAGATTTCTTATTGAAAACTAGCTGTTCCCCTTGGTGTTATCTATGTAGTTCTCGATTCCACGAGAATATGCAGACACCCGTTCTTAGTGTGAGTCTACGTCTTAATTATGAAATTTCACAGTTTGATCCCTTACAGCTCATATACCCCGTTCCAGTGGTAATATAATGCAAATGCGTTCTTAGTAACTGTCTACGTCGTGAACGAAATATGAGTGCCGAATTTTATATATTTAAATTGTAGATATCCCAGTAATTTCATGTGTTTTTCTGATATTTTAATAAAAATGTCTGTCTCGCTGGAGAAATTAGAAAATTGCATTTTCTAGTTTGTCTGTAACTGGACTGGTGGGAGACTTCGGTCATGGCTATTTACTACTCTGCCAGTAAAAACGTACCGCTAAGCTAAGTGGTTCGATACGATGCTGTGTAGAAACCATAAGAGGTAAAATTGCCTCTTACCAGATTAGCACATTTTCATTTTAGAATGTATTATCACTGTCAAGTGCTAACCTGTCCACAATTAAAAATATTAATAATGCGTACGTACAAAGTACACATGTTAGAAGTAGAACTTCTTTGACAAACTAATTTTTAAGTCTTGTTTATATTTATAGAAATCTAACACTTTACATTTCCGAGACTCAGAGGGAGGGAAAAAGGAAGATGTGTTAGGAATTTAATTGTCATTGAAATATTTTATTGAAATTCAAATGACGATATGTTAATATAAATACCACTAATTTTTTTTTTTAAATGTAATTTAGAAAAGAGAATTTATGAAAAATTTTATATTAAATTATTATATGAGGAGTTAAAATGCCACATGTTATTTATAAATTTTAAAACTATCTAACCTTCAAACGAATTAGCATAAAAAACGCTGCACATCTTCTTGACGCGAATCCATGCGTTTCATCCATAATAAAATTATCCTCATGCACCTAAAGAAGTTTCACTTCACAAGAGAATTCTGCTATCAAATCAGTGATCAGTGATCATTAAAATCGATTCTGCATTCTAAATGGTGTGACGAATATGACATTGTTTTTTAAAATTTACAAATTAGTGGTTTAGTATTGTCATAAAATCAAAATCAAAATATTATTTATTCAAGTAGGCTGAAAAAGCGCTTTTGAATCACTTTTGAGTCTGTCCATTGGTAAAAAATCTACCACCGGTTCGGAAAGTTGACGATACTTTATTATACGTCTATATTGGCAATACAATTGTTTATTACCTTTTTAAAGCAAAAATACCTATTATGATTCATTTTGGTGTAAAAATAGCCCACGAATCGTGGAGCCGAATTAACTATTTTGTTATTTATTCCAATTAACATAAACAGAATCTATTCCTATATAAAAAATCAGTATGAAAACTAATAAAGGAAATATAAATAAGCAGTAAAAGCACAGTAGGTTATTGTTCAAAACTGTTTAATATGTACCATTACATAATACATTAATAATATTATTGTCATCCTACAAATATTACATCGCCAGGTTTCGGTGAAGACGACCAAGATGAAATTACGGCTTAACGGTGGCTTAAATGTTGTTCCTTCAGTAAATGCAGACAAATCCAGATTATGTAGTTATATCTGTGAAGGCCTTTCACTATCGAAACTTCCTCATATATATAAAGAACCTACGACACAATATAACACCTACAACAAATATAACGGTTGGAGTAACATTAAATCGCATTAAATGCGATTACCTACATATATTCCATAGGTTCTTATAAATTACTAATAAATTTTGGTAATAATACCGATTTTTTCGAGATCATTATCATTATGGTGCTGCCGCGTTGCTGTTAATAAATGTTTATAAACATTAGTAAACATTTTAGCAAACACTTGATCATGATGTTTAAAAACGTTTTCATGTTAGGTAATATTAGTCAACATTTCTAAACCAAATTGTTAGATAACAATGCGTATCAAATAAAATCATTTGTTACTAAACATATATGCAGGCCGACAGCAGGGTATGCGGAGAGTGCGGGGGCCCGTTCAGTCCAAACTGCGAGCCGAAGCCATGTTTTCAAGTGTTATAAATGTTTGTAAACATTTCTAACAGTGAAGGCCACTCAAAATATGTAACATTTGAAAACATTTTTAAACAGCAGTGTGGCAGCATCATTACTTTCTAAACATCATTTATTAATGCATTAATTTCGGAATCCTATTTCAAAATCCTTTTTAACTCATAGTGAAAAAGGGGATATAGCCTTATGTTTAATTCGCTGATTTTCGAATAAAACATACTAATTAATGACGAATGTTACCATAATTGTAAATTTAAATATAAATACGTAATAACAAAAAAAAAACACTACAATGATACTGACTTATCGTTATAAACGTTGATGTCCAGACAAACTTTGGGTTGCAAATATTGCTGACAAATAAAAGGGTAAAGGAAGCTTGGTGATATGTAACATAATGAAAAGACATATGTGATTTACGTAATAAATATATATACAAGGTATTAGGTGACTGCTTTCGAAAACGAAGACAAGCTAGTACTAATGATAGTTTCATAAGTAATACCAAAATTACAAGTATCAGCTGTTTTTAATTTTGCGTTGCATTGCTGGTTTTTATAGTAATGTATTTTTTATGATCGTTTAATTTAGCTGTACTAATATGATGGAGCATAAAAAATGCTATGTCAATTAAAATGTTTTAATAATATTTTTTGAAGCACTAGCCTAATCTAACACCTTGTAAATCATTATACAGTGGTTTTAAAATCAAAAGTATGTATAAAATAAATAAAAATAAAATTATTTTAATTCGGGTTGAGCCCCATAGAAATATTTACATTTAAATTTCACTCACAAAACTAAAATGTAAATACAAAGTCATAAAATGCAATTAAATATATAAATGAGATTTAAATTTATATAAAATAATATAATATAATAAATTTTTATATTATATATACCTTTACATAGTAGAAAAAAATTATTATCTAGTCTCTAGCCGAATTATTTATTTATAGCCGAATATAGGTATTTTTGGATAGAGACAGGTAATATTTATATATGGCTGTTAAGAATTGCTAAGATTTAGCTTCTCTTATCATTATATACATATAATTCTTGTGTGCGTATGTGTCACTGAACTGCTCTTAAATGGCTGGGCCGATTTAGTTGAAATTTTTGTGCCTTCAGGTTGATTCTAGAATGGTTTAGATTGACACAATCGGGAACAGCTAGTATTATAAATATAAGAGAAGTTAAATCTATTGCTCATTTGTAACTTAGTTTTTTAAGGGTATTTTAGAATGCGTTGTAGCGAAACTTCTGCATACGAAAAGATAATACGTAAACGTACGTTTCAAACAATTTGAAAGTAATGAATAAATTAAAGTAAAGTAATAAAATAAATAAAACTATTTGACACTTTCATGTCATAAAATAAGAATATATTCTCTATTCGGGCAAACGTAGACAATTATTATAAGAAATTTGTCATTTGTGTGACTTTTTTATGTAATTGAAGGTAAGAAATAAAAACAAAAAGAAAAACAAAGAAAACTTTCATTCGTGTCTTTATTACATTGTCTATTCGTAAAATAATCTAAATTAGCATCACAATTATTAGCGCTGATTCTAAGGACAAATACTTTGTAAATAAATCGATAAAAACATAATAAAACAAATAAACTTAAAATTTTAATACATGAAGAGTCAAATCCGATATTTTAATTTGATTAAAGCACATATAGTACCAAATAACGCTAAATAAATACAAATATTTTTAACAACGAAAACAGTCTTCTACAATCATTTTTGTAGGTCGCTTTCTATATATTCATAATATTTTGTTATTTCATTTAATTAATAATAATAACGGAAAAAATTTTCATAAAAATTAGATGTGTTTCGGTTTATACATAATAAAAGCAATGAACTAATTAAATACCTACTAACTTTCAACTACAAATGCATTTCCTTTTTACTAAAAGGAAAATATTTTTTTAATACATGGCATTTAATTAAAATATCTGGTAATTCTGTGTGTTTTTAATTTGAAAAAGCTATGGCGATAAAGTCGAAGCCTTTTGTATTAATAGATCTTTGAATATATTTAATTTAAATCAAGCGTAAATCTTCAGATTTCATGAAGAAACATTTACATTACAAAAAAAATAACTTGCTATGTGGAGGTACGTGCGTTTAAAACCTGTTATTTTTTTATTTATCTCTTTAAAGGGAAATGCACAAGTTTTAAATCATATAGCCATGAAAGCAGATGAATGACGTTAACATTATTCAAATACAGAATATATCTGAATACAAAATTGCCAATATTAAAACGGTATGTTTACCAACTTACCATATAAACACCACAGTTAAACAACATTAAAGTCCTTTTAAGATTTAACTTTGTTTCAATTTAAAAAAAAAAATGCTGAAAATGGGAAATTCAAATTTTTGCTTAATTTTTTAAATAAAGCCAGTTATGTATTTGATCTCATAAAAGCACAAATATAGGCAATAATGTTAACAAAGGAATCCAATAAATGTGAAAATTCAAATTCTTTTAAAATATCAAAAAAAGTTTTAGCAACAATATTTATAAGAAGCCTTCGAATCAAATTATTATGATATTTTCAGTTTGATACCAACAGAAAACTCTGATGATTAAAACAAAACCCGCGACTTAATATTAAAGTTTTTTAGAGTACAGATTAAAATATAGTACAGTTTAAAAGTTATATAAACACAATAATATGTCATATAAATAATTATAATACATCGTTATAATATATATAAACGCCAAATAGTTGACCGTAACAATTTCAGACGCGATTTATTTTTTTGGATAGATCCATTTCCCGCGCATTTTTATATTACAAAATGGCGACAAGCAGTCGTTTACGGGCGCTATATCACGAAGCGACAAAATCAAATCCTTTAAATCAAAGTTTTTAATAAATAATAATTACTAGGACTATTGCATCAAAATCTTTGACTACAACGTCACTTACGTATCTGTGATGCATTCTACGTGTCTATGAAATTTTGTTTATAGTAGGTATGAAACCTTCAACGACATTCACTAATATTTTAAATTTAATAACACTAGAGATAACATTAGAAATTTCAAACAAAAGGACTAGGGTTTAAAAACATAAACGCGATATTTTAAGTCGTACTAACGACTGTGAGAATACTAGAGGCAATTTATAACCAAGTTATACACACATTCTATAAACAACACGAGGGTATATAGAAAAGTAAAATATATACACAAGAAAACTCCTATTTATACAAAATCCAATGGATAAAAAGCTTCGCAACACACAGATTTTTCGGAACAGCTAAATAACGATTATATGTCCCATACTTTGAAAAAAATATAAACCGGCAAAGACCTTAACATCGGATTTCCAACGTCATAGTTTAGGAACTAAATATTCGATCACAGAACTCTGCTAGCCTGACTTCCTGACTATTTTCAACTGCCTAAGCATAGTTTACATGTTTATGTATTTAATGCATTATTTTTAACTCATAAAAAAATGACTAAAAATAAAAATGTATCAGTTTAGACTTTTAGTGAAGGTAGTTAGAAACTTGTCCTAAGACGTTACCAAACGAAAAGCGGACTATATATACTGTGTCAGCTGTTATAGTTGAATCGTATAAATCTGACTGTTTTATTTGAGGTTGTAGAGATTACAACTTCGAAAAAACAGTAAAATTATAAAATACTAGAACACGCTTTGCATTATGAACTCCCGGTTAAATTAAGTTACTAAATGAGTGAAAACTATGCTTAAAGCAAATATTGACCCTTATAAAATTAAATGACCCTTTGAAAGAAACAACACTAATCATCTGAATAAGCAGAGATCCATTTAGGAATTGTATTGAAAAAGGTATAGAAATCAGTCAGTATATCTACCTAAGAGGACTAAAAGGCTATAGAAATCAAAATTAAAGCTTATAAAAACAATTCGCGCCCATTTCATCGACATTGCCACAATACTATATATAATAAGACATAACAAGTAAATTGTAACTTGACCTCAATCTTACAACATTACAATAATTCCTAATAGTACAATAAGTTAGCTAACATATAATCAAACCAACCAAGTTCGCAAACTTCTACAAATAGATGGCGCTGACTGATTGGACGCAGGCTTACCAACCGTACTAACCGAACAATTGCTTTTGGGAATTAGCTGAATCAACTTTTTTGTGATTATATCCGCCTAACCTTTAAAAAATTAAGTGCCTTTTCGAAAATCAACTCGAATCGAATACAATTCAGACAATCTCTTTATAAGAAACAGAATTTATCTCTAGGGATATTATAGGATACATTTTGTCTCCTAGCCCTAGGACTAATGTACATATACAAAATTAAAGGATTATTGTTCATCATTTGCGAACTTCAGAAAACTATTTAAAGTTTCAGTTGAAAACATATTTACTTATAAATCTGTTTAACCATATATGGATGGCGACAATTACAACATTTATTGTAACAAACTCCTATTTGAGTCTTTTTCATTGTTTTTTTTTCTGCAAGTTATATACATTTTATATCCGTTTTAACATATTTGGCTTTTGAGCGGTTCACACGTGAGAACTTACTATTGTTAAAAACTTTAAACAGGGCTGTCAACACATTCGAGTATTTGCAATTGGTAAGTTGGTAAGCCTTACTATACACGAGGTATTTAAACCGGTGTGTAATTCCCAACCGGTTTATAAAAGATCTGGCCGGTAAATATACGACGGAGGATTTCTTTCAATAAAAGACCCTTCTCTTTCTTTATTTTGGCGAGGAAGCCACGATTCTCGTTGGCACGTCGCGATAAATATGGCAGGACCTCGAGAACTGGTCCATAGGGGACGTATTTGTATGCTGAGTAACCAGCTTGACCTGAAATAAAACGTTATTATAAGTTTACAACACATTGTCATATAAATTAGATTGTCAAGAAAGTAATTTTGGTGATTATACATGTAATGGTGCTTAAACTATAATAAACTTTGTCATTAGCGTTCTTCTGTCTGTCTTAAATGTTTTTTTTTAATGTGGGGTCTGTGTTAAGGTATCCGTTTAAAGCCATCTGAATCTTGGAAGGAAAAAGTGAAACCTCTTTGGCAAACTAATTTTTAAGTCTTGTTTATTTTTATACAAATCTAATTTTTTCCATTTCCGAGATTTAAGAGGGAGAGAAAAAGGAAGATATGTTAAGAATTTAATTTTCATTAAAATATTACGTGTCGAAAATTAATACAAATAATATATTGAAATCTCAAATGACGATTTCAAAATCATTAATTAAACTTTGCTTTTGAATTTACAATTTAAGAAAAAGAATTTATGAAATATTTTTATTTTATGAAAAATAGGATATTAAATTATGAAATGAAGAGTGGCAAATTAATTTAAATGAAATGCCACATGTTATTTGTAAATATTAAAAGTACCTAACCTTCAAACGAATTAGCATAAAAATCGCTGCATATCTTCGTGGCGATAATCACGCGTTTCATCCGTAAAAATTTTACCTAAAGTTTCACTTCAATAAATAGCGAAAATTTCAAATAACCTATACATATAAAACAAACAAATGCAAAGATTAATTACCGAGTGGGAATGTGATGTGGTCGCACATTCCTAGGAGTTGCCCGAAGCAAACCACTTTAGCATCAGGTTTGATGTCGTGTTCCTTCATCAGCTGAATGGCATATCGCACTGTGTCCTCATTATGTGATGCCACCATTATTCCCAGACTGTCCTTTTGCTCATTCTAGAATAGAGGGAAGAATAAAATCTTAAAATTTGTTGTATCGTTAGACAAATACGAAAAAACGTATTAGATAATGAAGTTTTTATTTATGAAAGCGGGAACCGTGTCTATCCCCACCATTTTTTGTGCATCCCACAGGTTAATGTGTGTATCATCATCATACAGATTAGATACATAATTACAAATATTTATTATTAGCAATAATCAATGTTACAAAATAAAAATACAAAAAATAGACACCCATATGAGTTTGTTTTGGATTCTATACATCTTTGTTATTGTAATCATGAAATTTTTATTCCCTAAGTTTATTTGTAGAACTTACATACCTATTAATAATAATCCATAAATACTTCACGCGTTTCAGTCACTTATAAATGAATAATTAATAACTCGTTTTGATTATTAATATATTTTTTCATAGCATTATTTTTACATGATTTAATGTCATGTGGGGGATTTTAACATAAATAAAATGAATAAATTAATATATATAATATTTGTTTAATAAGATGGAACATGGAAGTGTGCGTAATATCAATTTATTTTCACTTTGTCGGACATAACTCATGCAAAAGAGTAGATACAATTATTAAGAAATGACTAAAGAATTCCAGAAAAAATAGTTTTATACTAATTTTAAATTTACAGTTGAATAAATTTAAATCCTTTATTAAAAAAACCGTAGTATAATTTGAAAGATTACTTGGCCGTTAAAAAAGCGTGGCATTATATGAATTTCTCTAATATTTCTATGAAATAAATTAATTTTTTTCTTGACATGAGGTCCTGGGTTTGAGTCCCGGGTCGTGCTAATTAAAAAATGAACAATATGTTTTCTATTAAGATTTTCCCAATATTTGCCCGAAGTTGGGAAGTTGTCGATGTGATCTACCCCCGTGCCTCGGAGAGGACGTTAAGCCGTTGATTCTACGTCTGATCTCTCTGCGGTCGTGTCGGTTTCCCATGACATCGGACTATAAGAGTGACAGAATAGAGAGTGCATTTGTGTATCCGCAGTGGAGCAGCGTGGTGGGTCTATAGGCTCTAATAACCCTCTCTCGTATGAGTGAAGAGGCCTGTGCCCAGCAGTGGGACGTTGTTGGACTGCTACTTACTTACTTTTAATATCGTATCATATCATTCGTATATTGTACACAATACGTGCAAGAATTATTCGAAAGAATTTTCTAATTTTTTTAATGAATTAATCAAGATACTTTTTTACCTTTACTCTGCTAAGGATTTCCTTGAGGCATCTGTGGAAAGACGTAGTTGTCGCGTCAACGCTCTCGCACGTGGGATCCTCGTAACCCATTGCAGCGGCTCGGGCACGTTCCTATTAATTGAATAATAATCCATATAAAACACAATTAAAGTGCGTGTGTACAAAGTACACACATGTGAGTAGTGAAACTTCTTTGGCAAACAAATTGTTAAGTCTTATATTTACACAAAGCTAAAACTTTACGATTTTTGAGACTTAGAGGGAGGGCAAAATGAAGATGTGTCAGGAATTTAATTGTCATTAAAATATTAAAAGTATCGAAAATTAATACAAGTAATTTATTGAAATTTCAAATGATGATTAGAAATTGTTAATTATTTTTCAATTTAAAATTTCGAAAAGAGAATTTATGAAATAATTAAAAATATTCTTTTATATTTTAAGAAAAATTGTTTATTATATTATTAAACAAGTGGCACATTAATATGCCACATGTTATTTGTAAATATTAAAACTACCTAACCTTCAAACGAATTAGTACAAAAAACTTCTTCGTGATGTTAATCACGCGTTTTATCAGTAAACAATTAAACCTCATGAATCTAAAGAAATTTCACTTCATAAACCAGTAACACATAAGTCAATTTATATTTGAATCCACAACCTTTATTCTGACATTTTTTATATTATTGTGAAATGGAAATCACTTTTGACGTGGCAACGTCTGCACACACGAAAAAACATGACTTATTGGCACGCTCCGGCTGAGTTCAGCGTGCAAGAAAAACCGCGGAAAAAGCGATAGAGAGATGCGATCTGCCTTCCATTGTCTATTACAACAACAATCTCTACGTCCCTCGGAGAGCTTGTTAAGCCGTTAATCTAGCCCCTGATCTCTCTTCGGTCGTGACGGATTGCCTTCCTATCGGACTAAGAGAGTGAAGGAATAGAGAGTGCTCTTGTGTTAGCGCATACACTTGTGTAATATGAGTATGCCTGTCAACCCGCAGTTGAGCGGCGTAATGGGTCTATGCTCTAAAAGCCGTCTCTCCTATGACTGAAGAGGCTAGTGCCCACCAGTGGGACCTCTTTTCATATATTAACATTTTGACTAAAATGTATTTCTTTCATAAAAATTACAATAGTAACATCTATTAGGCCTTTTTTTAAGCATAATAAATACCTGTAACAGAAGACCACACTCTTCCGTGTTATTTTAATATATTCCTATGTATGTATTTGTGTCTACGTGTGTGTGTCTGAATTATTAACGTGAAAGTTTTCTCAGTGTGGTATGTATTAATGTTTCTAATAAATAACGGATTTCCCTATATTACCGAGACTATCTAGTAAGTATAAAATAAATAATACATACTTGTTCGATGTAAGCACCTCGTACAAGTTTCGCTCCCCAATAGAAGTTCTGCCTCTCGGCCTGCTCCAAGTCCGTTACAATCTCATTGTACGTATTCTTTAGGTAGGTTTGATACGTATTGAATACTAGGAATTTATTCTGAAAGATAACATTTATTATTAGTTTCGTCATCAAATACATTTTAACATATAAAAAAATAAGTAGTACGTATAAAATCAAAGCACTTCATTATCACCTCGCATGCTTACTGGCACATTGTATTTCCCAAAACAAAAACATGTTTTTATAAATAATAATATGCAAAAAGTTTACGTCTAAATAAAGGGTCAAAACATGTTTTTCTTTTTTCATTTCTTCTCTACTTCATATTATCCTTTGAATTAAAAATGATTAGAAGAAACCGTAAAAACAGTCAAGTTGCATTTTAGATATCTTGACGTTTTGTAATTTTCACAATTATCTTCCCATATATCATCGATTTTTAATCTATATATCTTTGACATAGCTTATAAAACATGATGCATGAAAAATGATATAAATAATTTCTCCTTCAAACACTATTTTTGAAAACAGTTTTATACGTGACTCTTTATAAGTAGGAAACTTCTTGATAAAGCTTCCACTTATGTCCTGTGGTCATAAGCATACACATTTTTTTTGCAGTATGTAATGATTATGCAAGGTTATAGCGCCCAACCCATCGTAAACTGTATTGTCACTTACAATCGGGTGAGATTACAGACAAGCGCTAAGCTGTTATCAACAAAACAATACCAATCCTTACTTTATTATATCTCCTCATCATCTCCAAACAGATCCTCGAAATAGCCGGTTGGAAGTATGTCTGTTCAGCGTCTATCATGATCCTCACGTCGTGATCATTGGCCACTTTTATAATATTGTTCAATCGCCGCAACATATTCCTGAACATTTCCTCCTCTTTCGGTGAGATCTGAGAGATTAAGCGACGCATCTGGCCTGTCTTCGGATCAGGAACCCGAAAAGAGTCGGACAAGCCCATGTCTTTGTCCAAAATATTAGACCACGGGAACAGATGGACGATACTATAAAATAAACAAAATCAACCATAAGCAATCTATATATAAAACACAAAATGTTTCATACGAACATGGTTTTGGATCACTAAACTCACTTTTCGCAATATCAAAAGGTCAAGAGGTATTGCTTATCTCACATTCCGAAGGAATGGGAATTACTATATAATTTTTACTTAAAATTTTTGTTTATTCTATTGAAACGCGTACTTTTAGGTTCACGAGTTACATCATATTGCAATAGGAAAACTTTGCCGTTAATCCTTTAAATATAAAATTAAAAAGTTTATGTGTAGCAAAACGACTAAAAGAGCGTAAAATATAATCAATGGGTAAGATGAAACTCCTAAAAAACCGTAAGCACTACTTTTAAAAAACTGAGAAGTAATGAGCTAGCGTAAGATTCCCATAGTTAAGGATGGAAAAAATCAAGAGGGTTTTATCTCAAACATCACACTATGGATATGTTAAAACTTCATATTTACTAGAAATATCCATTATATGTATGAAATTAATGTATATTCTATAATATTATCTTTCTAAAACCCAAGACCCTAGCGAGTTTACCTTTTCTATTATTATTATTGAAAGTACTGACCGATCCCACGGAAACAAATGCAGCACACTGAAATATATCGTCTCTCTTTAGTACGTAACAGCCTTTTAACGTCCCACTGCTGGGCACAGACCCATAAACATTTTTACTACCATATATCTACAGATATCATTACTATAATATTTGTCCAAAATTTTAAATTACAATTTCTACCCGAAAATTTCTGAACTAGCGAGAACATTTTTATTGAGAACATATCAATAAACACAAATTGGCCTTTTTATAATTGAATATGACAAAACATGCCGATTAAATACTGTATGAAAGTAGTCATTTAATTTTAGCAAAAATCTATTCTTTAAAGTAGTTTGTTAGCTATATTAATTTTGTAAAAATAAATATTTTATTTCAACAAATGCTCGATTCGTAGGAGTTTTATCTTACTAATCCATTCAACAGAGAGAAATTAACAGTTTGCATTTATACAGTGAAGTTTTAGTATAAAATTCTTCTGCCAAGTATGACAGTGAGATAGGATGGAATGTAGTTGCCTCTTTCTGTGAGCCCTCATTTCTTTGAACGAGGCAATGGAGCGAGAACGGGAAGCTGCAACAGAAGCTGCTCCCCTTCGGAGGAGAAGGCTGGGCGACAGGAGGCGTCATTACGAACGCCTCTTATCTCTTCCTTGAACATCATCGGTTTCATCCGGGAATGTCAATGTAAATGCGCAAGAGAGCCTCTGACACTTCCAATTCAGGGTGAGGAGAGTTTCGTAGGATTTTAGTGGGAATTCTGGTCTTTCCGGCGAGTCCCACACTCTTTGAATCGTGGCAAGGGTGCACAAATGCATGTCCCAGCGGAAAAAAAGGAAAAAAATTCTGACATTTTTCATTTCACAAAGAAAATGTTCATATTTTTGCTCGTTACAGACTTTGAAACCATTTCACTAGAGAGGCAATAGTATTACAACACTAAGTTCACTCACTCTCACACTCAATCGTTCACTTATTGACAATATTAACAAGGTAATAGGAGGCATATAAAATAATAGTAGAAATTAAATTAAAAAGCAAAGTAATAGCAGTCACACGAGTATAAAGTGCACAATTCAACCAACAAGCCTGTTGTTATATATGATGGTTGTTTCAAAATTGCTAATATAAACACAATACTGACCCTTCTTTATCTGAGGTAATCTTCTTCATGAACTCCTGGACTTCGGGTTTCGTACTCAGATCTCCAAGATACCTCTGGAAGTCCTCAATTGTCTTGTGGTGTGTGAGTACGTTGCCTGTACCACCCGCAATTTGTTGCATGTAACTACGCGCCCTCATTATCACCTCGGATAATTGGAGCTGAAAAAGATAATAAAAATTAACATATTTGAAATGTATTTTCACAAAGAAAACACAATACCATACACACACACATATAGATTATATATATATGTCAATCGCTGACAATTATGTCAAACGCCATAAGGTTACATTAAAAAAGTTTATATAATCAAAATCACTAAAGAGGTCGATTACATTAGAAAAGTCACGGTATTATATGGTGATTGAGTTTTTCTTAAAATGTTTAATATCCAACGTTACTTTGTTAAATGTTTTCTTTACAACACAAAAATAATTTCGCAAACGATGGCAGTGTCAGTTTACTCAGATCGGCTCGAACAGAAGACCAGATTTTGATCGCGATTAAAATTGATTGCTGGATAGTTGCAATAAGGTCTATTTTTACATTTCATCTCTTTTTTACATTACACAAACAATTTTGTACAGGAAGATTTTTTTCTATTGATGCTAAGGTATTGTACAAGAAATTTGAATCATAAAGGAATATTTAATTAATACTTACGAGGAGTTGTGGTCTTCCAAGTGCTGTTAGTTTCACAGCCATTAATCCAGTACTTTTTGTTATTCCTGTGAAAAGAGAGATTATTACATTAAAAAATGTTCTCCTTGACCGAAATGCATACTGATAGATTATTTTATGAAATATAGTTGAATATGTTGGTAGCCTCGTTAATTTAGTGGTTAGCATGTTGGACTACAGATATGAGATCTTGGGTTCGAGTCCCGGTCAGACCTATTGAAAAATCGATATTGAGTTTTCTATTAATTTTCTCAATATTTGCCCGAAGTTGAGATGATAGCGGTGTACTCCATCCTGCCTCGGAGAGCACGTTGAGCTATCGATCCTGCGCCTGATCTGTCTCCGATCGTGTCGGATTTCCGTCATATAAGACTATGAGAGTGAAGAAATAGACAGTGCATGTGTTTACTATGCCTACTAATCAGTGGGGCAGCGTAGTGGGTCTATACTCAAAAACCCTCTTTCATATGAGTGAGGATGCCTGTGCCCAGTAGTGGGACTTTAATTGGCTGCTACTTACCATTCCTTTATGTTGGCAGCCATTAAAGTTAAGTTTCTTAAAAAGTTAAGTTAAAGACAGCGTTTACACTTTCCATGAGGTCAGAACACAGTCAAGGGCTAATCTATCAGCTATAATAAAAAATAAATACTTTTGTACATATTCTACCAGGACAAGGTCGTAAGTAAATCCGTGATGACCTCACCTAGGTCTTAAGCGCGTATAATACGATTTTCTTGATCAACTAACGTTGATCCAATAGTTTACCCGTCGCATGGTCTCAAAATAGACCGGTCTGTATAAATACGAATATGGAAAAATTAAACATCTTTTTAATTAATAGTAGCTTTCTTCCCAACTGTTTTTTTGTCGTAGTTTAGTTCTTGAGTGTTCCCTGATCTGATGGTAATAGATGATTCTAAGATGGAAACACGTAAACTGGTGAAAGACAATTTTCCTCTTAGGGACTCCACAGTCTAAACTCAAACAGAATCAGAAATGCAATATCCTAAATCTGCTCTGCCAAGAACCTGAGTCCACGGCCTGCATCACCATTACTATACCACCAATTATGCAAGTTCATTATACCGTGAAGAAACCGATAAAGATTCAATAGTTACTACGCTTTTAAACCAACTTTCATATAAGTTTACATTGAATTTCCATACGTAATTTCTATTTCTGTTTCAGTATCGAGTCGCGGTTTAATGAAAGCGAGAATTTGCACACAGTCTTTCGTTTTATACTTATTAGTTTATTTTAATCGTTAGGAAATGCATTTATAAACCACGACCCATGTATCAGGAGTGTAAGACTCGACGAGGGAGGAGACCTCGCAATACCAACTAAAACCCAATGGAACCCTCTTTATCTGTGAGCGAGACAGCAGAGGATCAACTTGCGGGGTTCTCCCTGTTATTCCAGATGAACCAGACTGAAGATTCAGCTGCAAAACCTTTCAATATTGTGGGCTTCCTTTAGATAGAATACAGTCTAACTGAAGAAGGCCACTACCATCCCACATTGGAGAGCATGGAATACCTACCATTGTGAAAAGATTAATAAAAATAATATGAAATGATGTACCAGCAACTGCATCTATGCTTCTCATGAAGGCTTCCATGTTCTTCTCACAAGAAGCTTCGTTTAAGTAGAAATATGTCCTGGCGCTGGTGACCTTATAACGTCTATCAGCGAATCGTTGCTCCACGTGGTACTGCTTGAGTTGTCCCTCTTCCTGCTCGTCACCGCATGTCGAGATTGAAGCGCTGATGTTTAAAACACACAGTTATTATTACGTTATTTTAGTACTAGAATACGGGGAGACAGTAAAACTATTAAAAAAAGAATCTATAGTACTATTTATAAAGAATAGTGTCCGCGAACGCATCGCGACTATAATCTCAAATCGAAACACAAATACACGCACTCATACACACACAAACACTAATACACACTCGCACACTTGTACGACGCGCATGCATACCTTCTTTTGTTTTCTATTTTATATTTGGGTAAAAAGTAAAATTGGAATTTTATTTTCGAGTTACGTTTAATTTAATATTTTCCATGTACACTTTTTGGGTAGGCACTGGCCTCTAAAATACAAATTTTCCTAATTTAGTAGTGAGGATGTCACAGAAAAATGTATTAAATGAATAACATAGGAGTTATCTATAGAAAAATTAACGCTCACTAAAATAAGTAGAAGCGCGTTTGTCACACGGAGGTTGGAACTTACTCGAAACTAAGCGTAATCAGGCAAAAGTTATCAATGTTGTATGTAAATAAATGTTTTCATTTCTTTATAATATCTGCATAACATGATATGGATATACGGTGGTGAAATGATATAATAAAATATTTATTTATTAGGTAATTCATAATATTTATTTACATACAACATTGATTACTTATGCCTGATTACACTCGGTATCGAGTAAGTTCCATCGTCGGTGTGACAAACGCGCTTCTATATATTTTAGTGCGCGTTAATTTTTCTGTTGATAACTCCTACGTTATTCATTTAAATTATTTGGCGTCTTTTATTGCTGATGATAAGTGAAGAAACAGTCTAAGATGGAAACGCGCTAGTCTAGTAAGAGGTAATTTACCTCTTATTGTTTCTACACAGCATCGTACCGGAACGCAAATCTCTTGCTTGGCGATAAGTCTTTGACGCAGACAAATAAGAAAATGTGATCTCCTTAATTCAACGGTGATCGAACCTAGGACCTCTGCGAGCAAAGCGAGTACTCGCATTACTACGCCAGCGAGGCCTTCAAATATGATCATAATGACTTCGGGAATCAGTTGGTGAATACGTGACGAGAGCGTTACGAAGAGTGTGATCAAGTGAATGGACTATATAATCTATATAACTTAATAATCTATATAATTAAAACATACTTTTATTTTATATATATAAATAATTTTAAGAGCATATAAAAAGATAATATACTGTGAGACGCTACTTTGATAATTGAATGAGAATTTCTTAAAACTAATATGAAATAGTGACAGATGCTTGAGAGTAACTGTGTAGACTAATTTTACATTTACCAAGAATACATAATCACCAACTTCAAAAACACTGCATTATCTTAATTACCATAACAGTAGCGTTTTTTCATTCTAATTTGAATTATTTATGACTTTAAGAATTTTCATTATTAGCTCATTAAAGCATCAAAACAAAGACCGATCGCTATTGTATGAAAATAGCTGCTCTCGAACGAAATTAACTTTTCACATTTCAAGGAGAAAAACACAATCCCTTGACCTCTTTTTTATCATCTATTTCTAACACAGCATAAGATACAAGGCGCACAAGTTCTAGGCTATGTGTCGAAAGGGAAACGTCTTTTATAACTATCTAATTAGAAACTAATTTCGTTTGCATAGTATACGATAACTCCAATGCCGTAAACGTAATAACATGTAGGTCATGCGGTAAATGACTATTTACATATTGAGTTTTTTTTTACCTGATAACCGAGCATGACGTTTATATACGTCAAACGTACTTTTCGCATACAGTTAGGACATATATAAACTTCATTGAAATATGAAAAACTAGCTGAAGCGCGCAACTGCGTCTGCATACCCTTAAATGTGGGTCTTAAAATACGACGACATCTATTCGATGCTTATGAAATTTTGCCTTTGTCCCCTCGCTTATTAAATCTCTGATATCTTCTAAGATATCCGTTTAAATGAAATGCTATCAAGGGCAGTTTTGATCTACATGAAATATAAAACGTATTTACTTGGATAAGGTATAATACAGTATTGTATAAAATAACTTGATAAATAACACATATTTTTTGTAATATGTAAAAGATTAAAATGGTTACTGTGGGTTATTCTATAGAGATAAATATATACTAATGCGAATATTTTATCTATCTGTTTAAGATATACAATTCCGTAACTCATGAATTTGATCTATCTAGTAAGATTCAGCCAGAATTTGCGATTTAAGCTCACATAAATTTGTTTGTTACGACACCACATTTACAAATCATTGAAATTTTTGAATTTTCTGTACTGTAATATGTTTATATTATACTTATTAATCTTCCTCTTGAATCACTATCTATTGCTGAAAACTGATTAAAATCAATTGAATAGTTTAAAATATCTGAGCAAAGAGACAGCTTAAGCGACTTCATTTTATACCATTATATGTAATGAAAAATATTGAATTAGATAAATACCACCAATTTGTTTATAAAATTAACATTATCTGTAGGTAAATATTATGTTTCAAATATTAATTACGTTCTACAAAAATACAAGTACACTAAATTCAACTAAACTATATTACCTCGAGAACATTAATATATTTAGCTAATTCCTACTACATATAATTGTTTATCTGTTACCTACTGAATAAATAACTAAAAAATAACGAATTTAAACCCAGCTATGACCAGATCTTGCAAGTTTCTTGGTCCATTTTTTAATAATTCCGCCAATCGCATTGTCGTGACGCTGCTTCTGTAAGGACATTAACTGTGTGGAATAGACATGTATTGTTAATCACGTCAAATAATATAAATAGCAAGCTAATAGACAAGTATCTTTTCTGAACGCCTAAGCCTTTAGAGGCAGTAAGAAATTAACATATTTCGTCACGAAGAAGACTGTAGATAATATTTCTAAAAATTAATCCTAACTCGTGCAACTTAAGGTTGATATTTCTTTAAAGAAGACTAAATATTTTGGAGTATAATGTATGCTCTATTTACAATTATTTATATATGTTACCGGAAATGTACGAAATCAGGGAATTGTATACAAATCTCAGGAGATGTGTACAATTCCGAATCTATTTAGGAAAAATATAAAATATTGTTTGAAAAACTATTTTGTACATAGATATCCTAGGAAATGTTTAAATTTCCTCGGAATTGTATATAATTCCAATATTGGTTAGTATTAGGAAATGTAACAAAGTAAAGGCTTTTTCTAATATAACACGATGTTAATAATATTTTGAAAATTTCAATAAAGAATGTGCCAAATCATGAGACGACGATTCAGAATTGAGACCTCTGTAACTCCGTAAAATTAACCAAATTGCAAATTTATCCAAGATATATAACAAATGGATTGCAGTAACTAAAATTGTAAAAGTGTGTTCTGTCCTGGACTCGTTCTTCCATTTTATACAAAGTGGGATAACAAGTTAAAATTCATTTAAGGAATAATTTGTTTATTTTGTATTTAAAAAAGGAGGTACGTACACATATCAGAAGTGAAACTTCTTTGGCAGACGAATTTTTAAGTCTTGTAACAGGAAAGGAAAAAGGAAGATATTTTAGGAATTTAATGAATCTCATTGTCATTAAAATATTAAGTGTTGAAAACTAATAAAAATAGTTCATTGAAATCTCAAATGACGAATTGTATATAAAAAACGACACGTGTGTTTGTTGTCAATATTGCAAATTATAAATTAAATTTTGCTTTGAATTTATAATTAAGAAAAGAGAATTTGCGAAATTTTTATGTTTGATGAAAAATAGTAAATTAAACTATTTAATTACGAGTGGCAAATTAAAACGCCACATGTTGTTTGTAAACATTAAAACTACTTAACCTTCAAACAAATTAGCATAAAAATTGCTGCACATTTTCATGACGGTAGTCACGCGCTGCAAGCGTAAATGCATGCGCTTAATGAAGTTTCATTTCAAAACGAAAATATATATTCGCGATTAGATATGTGTTATAGGTACCTATATATATTCACAATAATAAGTAATATTTTTTTGGACTAAAGTCCACAATTTACAATCAATGTATCTCTAAATTTTCTTATATTGACGACAAATTAAAAATAAATGAAAGCGTCATCCTCTAAGCATCATTATCTAATCTCAGGAAAGCCCGATTCTTATTGAAACTAATATTATGGACATTTTAAAAACGTTCAGTTGCAAATTTTTTTATTATCTTCGCATTTTTTCAAGGTAACAAGAACAGAATTCTCGTGGACATTAAAATGCCGGCACGTGATGCTTCAAACGGTGACAAACTGGCGTATACAAAACTATATTCAACATTGTTAGAAGATATTACCGACGTGAACAAGCACGACTTCGCTTTTATTAGCAAATATTAAACGATAACAATACTTTTGAAGTGAAACTTCTAAGAGTAAATTTTTACTGATGAAACGTGTGATTTGCAGCCTTATTTTATGCTAATTCGTTTAAAGGTTAGGTAGTTTTAATATTTACATATAACATGTGGCATTTTAATTTGACACTCGTCAGTTAATACTATTTCTCTTTTCTAAAATTTGAATACACAAACAATATTTAATGATTATTTATAATATTTACCAATAACACGTGGCATTTTTGTTTACAATTCGACATTAGAGATTTCAATAATTTATTTGTATTCATTTTCGACACGAAATATTTTAACGACAATTAAATCTGTCCCTCTAAGCCTCGGAAATCTAAATTTTCAGATTTGTATAAATATAAACAAGACTTAAACATTATTTTGCCAAAGAAGTTTCACTTTTGACACGTGTACTTTGTATTCACGCACTTTTTGAAGTTATACTTGGCGCGTTAGGGAAAAATGATGAGGGTAAATTTTTACGATGCACGCGCACACCGTCGCAAAAAAACCAACACCCTGAAGTTAGCTATAGTCAACATTTTAATTTTTTTTTTTATATTATATAATATTTTATTTATTTTATTATATTACTTGATTCAAAACGATCTTTATCTTGTTACGCCAAAGAAGTATAACTTCTAACGCATGTACATAAGTACACACACACACACACTTTTTTCATTGCTCACAGGTTAGCGCTCGACTGTGATCTCATCTCATGGTAAGTGATGCAAGCCGAAGGTTACATCAATCCAGATCAAGACAAATTAGAATATGCAATTTACAAAATATAGATATATTCTTGCACTAGTTACACTCCGTGGTAGTGCAAGTGTACAATCAGAGAAAATAAAATCAATTTCTACGCCATCCAGCTTAAACCCCTTAAACTAATTAATTAAAATATAATTGATTAAAATGAGCTTTCAATAGATGGCACTGTACAAATTTTCGCAATATAAATTATTTGAACTGATATTGTTACTATTATGTATTATCAGCTACTGAAAAATTGATAGATATATCGCATATTGAGCGAGCGTGATAGTAAGGTAGGGTAAGTAGCAGCCCATTAACGCTCACTGCTAGGCACAGGCCTCCTCACTCCTAGGAGAGAGAGGGTTTTTAGTGCATAGACCCACCACGCTGCTCCACTGCGGATTGGCAGGCATAGTACACAAGTGCAATCTCTATTTCTTCACTCTCATAGTCCGATGTGACGGAAATCCGACACGACCGGAGCGAGATCAGACGCAGGACCAACGGCTTAACGTGCTCTCCGAGGCACGGAGGTGGATCGCACAACCAACTTCCCAACTTCGGGCGAATATTGAGAAAACCTTAATAGAAAACTCAATATTATTTTTGAATTGGCCCGACCCGGGACTCGAACCCAGGACCCCATGTCTGTAGTCGAACATGCTAACCACCAGACCAATGAGTTATCACTGTGTAATAGTGACGTAGGAAATCATGTTACTCCATAAATTAACTTCGATTAATTACAAAAGTTTATTTGATTTTTACGTCCAAGAATGTTTTGTAATCACGGAATGTAATAAACTTATGGAAATTATTGAATGATACATCAAAACAATTTTATTTTCATTGATATCAAGTAAATTGAAGACAGACATTATATTAAGGCAGTGATATTAAGGTAAAACGCTAACCTACACAAGTTAAGCGTTTACCTTAATATCTGAAGAAGTAACGAGTAAGAAACTATTTACTTTTTAAAGTTTTCTTTTCTACACAGAATAGAAGAGCATAGACAACCATCAGTCGAGAACTAGACAAATTAAAATAACAATAACCAAAAGTTTATTTGCCAAGAATCGAACTCGCAATCTCTGGGAAAAAAAACCTATATAGTTACACTATTATGCCAGCAAGTTCGTGAATTCAATTTAGCCCTTTTATATTCTCTACTAATAAGACAACGAAAGACTGTCTTTATATTAAAACATAAGAACCAAATGCAATTTAATTTAAAGATATAACGTAAAGAGCTCTTATAGCTTATAAGAAAACAGAAAATTCACTATAAATAAATATTGAACATAATTATTACTTGAATATTCTTTACATTGCACTTAAAGATTATAATTATTCAGTCAATTTCTATTCTATCGTTAAGATACTATCAGTTTAAATTGTTCAAAGATTATTTCTATTTTATATAAACCAATTAAGTACTTAACATAGAACATTATTATTAAATATATGTACATCGAGATATGATATGTACCTCACTTCACGTTTCTCAGCCTCCTCTTGGGAAATGTCTTCCTCAACAGAATAATCAAGGATAGATTTCACACCGAATGAGCGCAACCTGAAATTAAAACATTACAAATTAATTTATATTTACAATGAACAATTAAACATCTGATAATAACATTCGCACACTAGCAAAGAAAATATTTTGAAATCGAAACCCAATAATAGATTGTTGCAAGATAGATCAATTTTCTATAGACCACAACCGCTTTGATTTGTATCTAACCGTATCGTCAGAGTTAGTTAAGAAATATATGAATAATATATATTATTAGCTGACCCAGCAAACATTGTTTTGCCTTATAATAACTTATCGCTATTGAAAAAGTGGGGATTGGTGATAGGAAGGTGAAAATATAGGGCCGTATGTATTTTTTATTTACACGCCCTAAAAAAATAGCCAAATAAGAAATTTAGGTGTGGATCACCCTTATCATTTAGGGGGATGAAAAAAAGATGTCCGACTATCTACCCTCGCTGATATTTACTAAAATCGGTCGAGCCGTTTCGAAATAATTCAACCTCCAAAACCATGACACGAGAATTTTATATATTAGATTTAGAGTACTCTTGACTTGGCCCTTATTTAAAATGTCCTAGATTTGGTCCAGGAATACTCTTCCCCTTCCAATTTTCCTATTCACTCTCGACGCATAAATCCTTTTTATCAATATCCTTTCATTCATTTTCTCTATGTGTCCAAATCATTATACACATTACATACAAGAAGATTACAACTATTCTATTATATGTATCTACTAAAATTGGTATGCACCATACAGTACCATATTTTTACAATCCACTTTATGTTATCATTAGTCTTGTTTCAAATTCAAAAGAAAACTTAAGTTTATGAGCAGAATAAGTATCACGTTTTGTTACATTAAATTCTAGCTAACTCACTAAATTTATAACATAAACTTTGCGACATCATTTCATTCGTTAACTAGTTTATCACACCTGGTAAGTATGTATATATTTGCGTGTTTTATGTGATAAGCGATAATCATTATTACTACAAATTACTAATTTAAATATAAAATTATTAATATCTAATAAATACGTATCTACGCCGGAAAGCAAACACGTAGTCAGAAACCAAAAATTATTCATCAGAACAGAAAAACTTTTACATTAAAACAAAAATATTTATAAGTTCTGTATTTATCGACTAGAGTTATCATTTTTGGATACTATATTATATTTTGTTGTATATTATATTTTGGATACTATCTTATATTATATTTTGTTGCTAAACAGATTGCCTATATTGGCATTATCATAAAGTTATTTTAAAACAATATTTTACGTCGATATATTCGTAAATGTTTAGGAGATAAAATTAATCGGGACAGATGGAAGTGTTTTAGTGGGAAATTTACTATCAGATAGCTGATTTTATGAGAAATTATGTAGACGATTTATATTCCGAAATTTTATGAGTATATAGTAACATTATTTTGTTTTAAACAAGGGGTTTTCAGGGAATTGGATTTGCTAATGGACTTACTGATTATTTCGACTTAAATAGGGTATAATTTATTAATGACGTTCGTTTTTTGGCTTGAAGAACACCAAAGTTTCAAGATTGGATTTTCGAATTATCAAGATTCAACATAAAGCGGTTCTATTTATAAAAACAATTGAATAACTTCAAAATCAACACATAGATTGTAATGTTACCTCTCAATAGTAGGCTTAATGTTATTCTGGTCTTCACCAGCGACGAACTGCCCGTAGAACGTAGCCTTCATAATGATCTCGAATAGCCTTTGTCCCACTACTTGCCGTAATCTCTTCATCAACTGTGTACAAGAAAGCTTAAATTAATTTAAGTCTTTGTGCAAATAGGATTATATAGTCTTTTTCCTATTTCACTCACAATCCCTAAATATATATTTATACTCTCCTTGCGTTGTCTTGTTCAAATTCACAATCAAATACATTTTTCAAACTTGTAGTGAGTAACACTTGAAGTTAATACAGTTATAAGTTAGGAATTGAGCGATTTCTTTTATTTTAGTTCATTTTAGTACAGTTATAAACGAATCTTTAAATAAATGAATATGTTAACAAAATATAACCCCAAGACCAGTTTCATTAAGGCAACAATCCAAAGATTATTTTAGACCTAGAGTCACTTATGAGAATACAGTTTAAACCAGGGGTCTGCAACCTTTTCTTATAGAAGAGCCACAAACGTTATGAGGATATTGGTGCCGGCTACAAATGTTATGTGGATATCGTGGCGGGTCACATTTTTTATATAAAATTTAACAAAGTGACTGCTTTCGCAATGAAGACAGTTACTATATACAAATTGCTCTATATTTCCACGGAATCTGAACTATACTGTTGGTAGGGGAGAATGGGGCGAGAAATCAACGTTTGAAAGATTTTTTTAAAAATTAGGGTTACTGCACGAAATGAGAGTCAGGTGACTTTCGCAACTTTGCATGTAGAAATACGTCATTTTTATTTGTTTTTAGATGCCTAAAGTACGAGTCATAACAATTGAAAAGGGTTCCTGATCTTCTGATAGCCTGGAAAAAGCTATAACACTTATTAATGCAGGGCCCTTCTATAAGAAATGCTGATAAGCTTCTGGGGATCACATTTTCAAGTCCCAAAAGAGGAAAAAGAAGTTCTATCTCAGAAAAGAAATATATATTCTTTTAATAACAATTTATTTATTTACCAAAAATACAATGTTTGTTACAAAATTTCTTTTTCTTATAATTAGTTTGGTGTATCCATATTACGTTCTGTAGCTGAACTAGGTGAAATTCGTGTTACAGCTGCCAGTGCTAACTCTCAATGGTGTATTGTTAAAAGCCCTTATTATATGTTGTGTTTCAAATATAATTTATTTTTGTTACTAAAATATTACTGAGTGCATATATATATATATATATATATTGTATGGTATTTTTCAGGCATAATATGCTCATAGATTAACTGTTTTTGTAGTGCATAACCGTATGTATGTGTAAAAATGTGCGTGGACATATATTATTGGTAATGCAGAAAATTGTTATTATTTTATGGCTATACATGTAATCAGACCGGGTAGCGTCAAATTTCGCCTTCTACGTGGGTAATACATTTAAATATGTAAATCCGCCTTATATTTTTGCCTCCATTCTTAAAACTTCAACAAGATGATTACGCGTCTTAAGTATAATACTAGAAATTGGTACATAACATTACCGTCATATCCAAATAATAATTTGGTAACCTATTCGTTACTATGTACAAACGTCCGCTTAGTAACAAGAGCAATGTGACTTTGAAATTCGTCAAGGTAAGTTGAAGGACGTTGCTCTAGGCAAAAACGTAGTTTAATTTACCTCACGTAAAATTCTGTTTGTTCTATTAGTCTACGCCCCCCTATTTATTTTTACTAGTTGTTTCTCGCAGGGTTACCCACGTACTTTTAAGGATTAGTTTTAAAAATGCCTTAACAAATAATTCAAAATTTTCGAAGAAATTTAGCTGTCGCGGATTATTTTTTTGGAAGCTATAAAGAGAAACAATTTTGCTATACACAATTTTTACGAAACTTTAACCGTTTATGCAGCGTACGCGGAGGAAGCTCTGAAAAGGAAGAAATCTGCAGATTTTGACACATTCTTAATTGGTAAAAAAGTAAGTAAGTAGCAGCCCATTACCGTCCCACTGCTGGGCACAGGCTTCCTCACTCCGAGGAGCGAGGGCTTTTAGAGCATAGACCCACCACGCTGCTCTACTGCAGATTTGAAGGCATAAAACACAAGTGCACTCTCTATTCCTTCACTCTCATAGTCCGATGTGACGGAAATCCGACAAGACCGGAGAGAGATCAGGCGCAGGACCGACGGCTTAACTGCTCTCCGAGGCACGGGGGTGGATCACACCGCCAAGTTCCCAACTTCGGGCAAATATTGAAAAAATCTCATCTCTCATAAAAGAAAACTCAATATTGAGTTTTGAATTGGCCCGACCTGGGATTCGAACCCAGAACCTCATGTCTGTAGTCGAACATGCTATCCACTAGACCAATCAGATAGATCTTAATTGGTGCTCCGCTCCAATTATTCATAGCGTGATGATATGTAGCCTGTGTCGCCTTCCTGGACGAAAGGACTATCTAACACAGAGAATTTCTCATATCGGAAAAGAAGCTCCTGAGATTAGTGCGACAAAGCAAACTCTTCAGCTTTATGGCGTTATTATACTTGTAGATTTATTTTATACACATTTCTGATATTTAATGCAATACTGCTTATTCATGCACTCAAGTTCATAAGCTTTCTTAGCGTATAGTGGACGAGATGTTGGAAAAACAGTATTGCCTTAACTGTAATCTCACCAGTGATGATACAGTCTAAGATGGAAGCGCGCTACCCTGGCAAGAGTTAATTTACTTGTTATTGTTTCAACCCAGCATTGTACCTATATAGACAGCCTATTTTAAGTTATTCTTCAAAATACTCTTAATAAGGCAAATGCCTGAAATCCTATTACGTAAAGCATATTTTTGTCGTAGTCTTGGCTGTAATCAATAATCTTTCACAAAGGGAGGCGTGTAACGGCGTAGAGGCTGCCAACTGTGCTTAATGTATCGCATATTTTAGATACTTGGCAAAAAGTGGTTTTTTTATGTTGCTCTATGAAACGAGTATTCTTAGAAATTTTTGGCAAAATTTACCTGAGACGTCATTAATTTTTAATATACACACTGAATATTTTTCTCGAGAGAATGACTAACTAGCTATATATAGATCTGATTGTTTCTAATGTTTTGATCTGTTGACCCGTAATATGAGAATGAAGAATAACTAACCGAGTGCATATATCACTGCGAAAACTAAGTTTTTCAAAATTTTACTTTATTCAAACCGGGAAAAATGATTTTATATGACCAAATGCTCTACTGTGACTTCAGCTTTTTTGACTTGTATCACAACTCTTTCAAAGCAGCGGAATGTCTAGAAACATATACGTATACTAACCATATCTCCCAAAACTAGTAATTGTCTAGATAAAATCTATAATCTCTGATATTCGCTACCATGACTGAAATTTGGAGAGATCATAAGTATTAAAAGCATATAACCCCAGGTGAGATTTAAAAATGCAATTAATAAATATCTAAGCAAGGTCAGTGATTAGAACACTACACCAAAATAAGCATCAAAAATACCTATACATTCATCGACATACCCAAAATAATCTAGAAAAATCCAAACATTTAATGTTGGAAATAACAATAGAATAATTAAAGTTTATCTTATAAAATAGTCTTACGTGTCTATTGACATTTAAAATAGACTATATCATCTATCAAAAGCAATAATAATCTTAGAAACTACCCGCCACGATGCAACGGCATTTTAACCCTTTTAAAAAGTATTTTTCGTTTAAAGAAGATAAAACTTTTTTAGATTCTTAAATGATGATACAGGTCAAAGGTATCTAAACTAATATTATAAAGAGAAAACATTTGTGTTTTGTAGGTAAGTATGTATGTATGTAACGTTTTCACACAAAAACTAAAAAAAATAGGGTTCCCTAAGAAAAAAGGCATTAATGTAACGTAAGGTGTAAAACAAAAATCTGTTATTGCGTGCGCTTCGAAAACTATGGATGATAGAACAAAAAAAATGTTCTACAATAATATAGAACGTATTAATATCTAGAATAAAATTCGTGATACCATATTTCCAACTACTGTAGTTATGCCACTATAACTACTTTTATGCATTTTAAAAGGTTATATAGGTGTCGACAATAACCAAACCATACTATTCATATGTATGTATTAATCCTTATCGTATTAAATGCTGTTACGGATAAAAAAATGTATAAGTTAGATAAATATTCGTTGTTAAGTAAAATCTGTATATTGATTAGATCGATGTGCACCAAATAAAATCTGATTAAAAGAGTTTAGTCTGCATTCCCTTTTTAACCGACTTCAAAAAAGGAGGAGGTTATCAATTCGTCTGTATTTTTTATTTATTTATGTCAAATCAAATCAAATCAAAAATATATTTATTCAAGTAGGCATATTACAGCACTTTTGAATCGTCAAATTATATATATATTTTTCCACACTCTGATTCTAATATACGTCTGATGATGGTACTCAAAATCGGCTTAAAATCTTAAGTTACGAGGGTTCCTTCGCGCCCTGATCCGAGAAGAACCCACAACAAATTCAGTCGGGTATCTTTTTTTTACCATCATCATTACAATAACATGTTATAGTTTACTATATTTTACTATATTTTAATTAAAATTAGAGCAATTCGTTCACTCCCAGGCGTTTCTGTCGTCTATGTAATCTTGCAACTTATAATACGATTTCTATCAACTTTCCTTTAACAAAGACTTTGAATTTATTAATTGACATCTTTAGAACGTCTTGTGGGAGTTTATTATAGAAACGTATACAGTTACCCTTAAATGAGTTGTTAATCTTATGCAGCCTACTAGAATTTATAACAAGTTTGTTTTGGTTTCGTAAGTTATATGATGTACATTCACTCTTTTTATTAAAAGAGTCAATGTTTTTATGTACGTACAACAAGTTTTCTAATATATATACGCAGTGAACTGTCATTATGTTAACTGCCTTGAATTTGTTTCTTAGCGACTCTCTTGGACCCATATTGTAAATCGCACGAACGGCCCTTTTCTGCAGCACAAATATTGCATCTATATCAGCAGCATTACCCCAAAGTAGAATACCGTATGACATAATGCTGTGAAAATAGCTGAAATATACCAGTCTGGCAGTATCAACATCTGTCAGACGACGAATTCTTTTTTTTTTATGCATTACTCAAGACATTTTATTTGTTATTTAGACTTTGAATTCAGAGTATGGTGATTTTGTCAATAGGATATCCCTCCACAAGTCAGATGTGAGGTAAGCATAGGTCTTTGCAATGGCAGCATAGGTTGCCTTTGCATAGTTGCCAAGAGTAACTACGTAAGCCGCAGAGCTGAGCCTGTTCGATAGACCACTTATATGGGCCCCCCACTGTAATTTGTTATCTAACGTAATGCCTAAGAAAACGGTATTGTCTACAAGGTCTAGTTCCTCATCTGTTCTGATGATGGCATCCATGTGAAAACCGGGTAAGTCTTAAATTTGCATTAGCATGTGCGCGACAAATGAACGAATAACTCAAGATCACGCCAACCGATTTTGATGATTCTTCTTTTATAGGAAAGGATTTACTTCAAGGGTTGTTGTGATAGTTTGGTTAGGTTCTAATGATGGAATCCATGACAAAGTGACGGAACTCTTCAGTTCTATGAAGCAAATGAACGGTACTCGGCAGAATCTTCTATAGACTATCTAGAAATTTGAGTTGCCTACCGTAACTTCGGTATGGTCGAGTGCTAGTCGTAGTTAAATATGAAGATCAATGAATCTCCTCAACGCCTTACAGTAAGGGTGCGGTTTATGGCAAAAAATATAAGTGTCTGTAATCAAATAGCAATGAGCTTACGTCGTAAAAATCAAAAAATAAATAATAATTATAACAAAAAAAGAACCTCCTTCATAACAAACTTACAGATATATTAATATGCTCTAAAAAGTAAGAAATAATTGCGTATTATTTTATAGTGTTCTTCGTATATTTGGAGTCTGTGTCATACAGCTAGGCTCAGGTCTCTATAGACCCACCACGCTGCTCCACTGCAGGTCGCTGCTGCACTTCACTCTCATAGTCCGATGAGATGGTAATACGGCACGACCGGAGATCAGGCGCAGGACCGACGGCTTGACGTACTCTCCAAGGCAGGTGGATGGGGCACACCGCCAACTTCGGGCAAATACTGAGAATTTCTTAACAGAAAACTCAATTTTCGAATTGGTCCAACCAACTCAAACCCTTGGTCGAAGACGACCTTTCGTTGAAGGGTATAGTTGGCACAATGCTCACTAGCAAAGGGGAGTGGAGGGCAGTGGCCTCCTTCTGCGAATCTGTTATTTCGTTTAAGGAAGCATATGAGAGGCAGAGGGAGGACTCTATAGACGCGTCACTTCTCCGGCGCAGGAGGTTGGGAGGTAAGAGGCGTAGATTTGCGTCTCTCCTATCCCCTTCCTAAATTTCCCAGCGGGAGTATTCCTGAGTAACATGGTAGATTGCGTCAACAGATCCTCTGATGCTCTACAAAAGGATGGAGAGGGTATCGCTGGGTTTTAGTTGTGTAATCTGGCTTACTGCCAGCGAGTCCCACGCTCCCGTTTAGATTTTGTGTGAACGTGAGTCCCAGCGTAAAAAAAAGATGGTACAATTCCAATGAGGCAGTCATTTTTGATAATCTTATCGTAAAAATCTATGTTTTATTTTGGGTAATAGATGTCATGATAAGATAGCAAATGTAAGTGTCATCGTTGAATTACTCGTTCGATCATAATAGATAATGCTCGTATACAATGTTACATACATATCCATATTTCATTGACTAAATAATGTAGACTACCTAATGCTATGGTGGATTAGATAAGATTTTTATCACTTAAAGATTTTTTTCCATTGGTTTGAGAACAATCCTCGTATTTACAGACGAATGATTATTACGTACATCCCGATTTCAAGTATATAATGAGAGCTTCTTAAGATGAAAACTTGGGTAAGTACGAAATAAGCCGGAGTTTATAACATTGAAGTAATGACCGCTTAAAAAACTCAAAATAAATATTGTTTCAGAAACTAACGCTAACCTTTTCCGAAAAAATCAGATACCCATTATCTTGTGAAACTTTGATTTAACAACTTTTTTTTTGACGTAAACTAGTCTAACAGTGAATATCGGGCTAAGTAAATGATGACCTAGTATTCGGCGACATAAATCAATATTTCAAAAAATATCGATACATGTATCCGATATTATCGCATAATCTATTATCGAATGTAATATCGATATATTTCATCCCATATATTACGAAATATCGTTTCACATTTCATTTTTGCTTTATATCTCAGTTCCATATGAACGACTATTTGCTTGCACAGAAGAGAAGCAGAAAAAGTTTATAAATCTTTCATATTAGTATGGTAAAAAAAAGATGCTGTTCTTTACGTGCAGATGCTAAGCATGGCTTTTGGGTCGTATGGTCTTTGATTCTTTTTTGTGTAAATAAACTTGATTTGTTTGTTCCCTCTTATGTGTTTTCACTCATAATTAACCTGATCCCTATTTAATATTATAGACTATTTAAATACAAGTAATTACTTAAAATATTTTTAAAATATCGATATATTTGTTCGATGTATGGCAAAGTATCGAAATAACACCACGATTTTTTTACGTAGATGTAGTGTACTAGTAGGTACATTAGTCTTATGTAGTTAATTCAGGTATTTTATGAAAGATTAATTCTTTGAAAGAATTCCCTAGACCAATCTCATTATGTTAACATAGAGATAGTAATCTATTATTGACTTAAAACATTTAAAATAAGAAAATTATTTGTTATTATAACGGTTCACGACTTTAAACATTTTTATGCTTACATTAACAGGTTTTTTTTTATTTCTGAAAGGTTTAGTTTCTTTGTATTCTCACCTGATGTTAAGCGATGACACAGTCTAAGATAGAAGCTCGCTGATCTATTATGAGGTTACCTTTTATGGTTTCTATACAGCACCGTACTAGAACACAATAGAGAGAGTAACTAGCCACATTAAGTCGGATTCCGACAAATTAGAAACTGCATTGCAATTTGCCCTGCCGGGTAACGAACCCAGGACCTCTGTTGCGAGACAAATATTCACACTTTTTTCGCTAGAGTAATTTAAATGTAAAAGATTGTTGATCAATAATCTCTAAGATGATAAGACTGAATTGCAGACATTTTCAGACTTTTCATGTGATAAGATTTATTTTTATCCGGTCACGAACTTGTAGAATGTTTTTTCGATAATCTACGATATCGACTCTGGAATGAAAACAAGTAGTAACACGCAATATATAAAATAAAGGTTTTTTTCCACACATGTCAAATTAAAATGACTGCAATGTTTACTTAATAAATTTATGAACATATATAAAACTTAATTCAATTCCATCGCCATCTAGCACGAACTTGTAACGTGAAAATAAATTTTCTACAGATAGTGATTTACAATTTTCGCAAAAGAAATTTAACCAATTTAAAAAAAAGTGTATTAAAATCAAGAGTCAACTATTAAATTTGTGAAGTGAATTGTCTAAGTGAATAAAGTATTTTTTTAACGATGTAAACTTTGAATAAGATATCTATTAAAGACACTTAAACTATGTAGATTAGTGAGGAACAAAAGGCGGTCTTATCGCTTTACACAGAGTTAGGAGTGTATAGGTAGGTGGTGAGAATAATAAATACACTACTTACATTCGTACATAAATATATATAAAATAGAATACATATACCATAATAATCTGAAAATAGAATACATAATAGTTTGCCTTGTAAGAAATGTAATATTTGTATTATTTATTATTATTAATTATACATTTTTAATTTCATTTTAATAACTTTTATATTGGACATGTTTTTTTCTTAAATTTAATTTCTTACTTTAATTAATGTTTAATTTTCATTTCGATGTTTAATATTAATAGTAATGTTTTATTTAAGTTTAATATTAATTTTAACTAACACTTTATGGATCTTTGTCGTCTGAAATAAATGAATTATTATATTATTATAATACATATCTATATGGGGAATATGAAGTAATGGCAGGAATTGAATGGTTGTGAACAGAAATGTGAGTTATCTAGTTCATTATCCGGTTTTCTTCAATTCAGAAGTAAGTGACATGTTGCATTTTATATATCCAATTGAATTATGTGCAGTCTACTAACACTTAACGGTAAAAAACGTTCTTAAATTCAAAGTCGTTTATTTAATTATCTTAGGACTAACGTGCAAGTATCGTTTCACGATTTTACTGTTTGCTTTTTTACAACGCTAAAATTATCATCATGTGACGATAGTACTGAACTAACTTCTCAAAATCGTGTTAATAGTCTTTTTATTTATCGAATCAGGTTCATTTATATTTTTTAAACTTTTAAGCGATGATACTTGATGCTAATAAATTTTTGAAGTGAAACTTCTTGACGCGAGAGGGTAAATTTTTCACGGATGAAACGCGTGATTAGCGTCAGGAAGCAGTGCAACGTTTTTTTATGCAAATTTGTTTGAAGGTTAAGTAGTTTTAATAGTTAAAAATAACATGTGGCATTTTAATTTGCCACTCGTCATTTAATATACTATTTTTTCATAATATTTCATAAATTCTCTTTTGTAAATTTGAAATTCACACACAAAATTTTATTAATAATTTGTAATATTGACAAAAGCGCGTGGCATTTTTATTTACAATTCGTCATTTGAGATTTCAATAAATTATTTTTAGTAATTCATTACTTTCATATCTTCCTTTTTCCCTCTCTCCAAGTCTCGGAAATCTAAAGTTCTAGATTCTATAAATATAAAAAAGCTCACATAAAAGGTTTTGGTTTCAATCATTTTAATGATTTAAAGAAGTTCGTGTTAGATTGGGTACGAGTTGTTGCTTCAAATTGTTTTTATATTAATGAATATGTAAGTACTTTAAAAATGGATCACTACGACTTCTTATCTTTTTTAACCTCGTTCAATATTTTTGCAATAACCTCATATCTTTTAAACTCGTACAAAAATTACAGTACTTATAATACTAAAAGTCATAACTTGTTCACTGGGTATTTTAGTCACACTATGGTCTCGTTTCTATTTAACTAAAGAAAGAATAACAGTATACTGTTACTTTTTATATGTGATTGGCAAAATGTAGGTGAATGAACTACTGACTGCAAAAAACACTAATACAAAAAATTGATCACTTGTTGACATACATTTACTATAACTCGCTTATTACAGCTGGTTCGTTGGTTTAAATTAAAATGTTTTTCACCTATATATATATATATATATATATATATATATATATATATATATAAAGCGATATCCAGATATCTATTGACTCATCGCGATATCTCTGGAACCATAAGGCATAGAGACTTGATATTTGGTAGGATTATTCCTTTTGCCCCGTAGAGGTCAGCTAAGAACGGTTTTTGCGAAGTTCCACCCGCAAGGGGGGTTGGGGGGTGTTAATTAAAACAGTCAAATTTTCACATTGAAAAAAATTCAAAATGCACATTTACAAACTATATCTTGTATGGTATGTAAAACTTGGTCAGAATTTTTTTTTGACATAATGGAAACTATCAAACGTAAATTTTAGGAAATTCCACCCTTAAAGGAGAGTTTTTTTTTCGAACTGTGTTTAGCTGTTAGCCCTACTGGCTTTTACAGCGTAACCGGGAGGAGGACGGGCTCTTAAGGAGGCCGCCACATTTCGAGTGCGAGCCCTGAAAAGGGCTCGCTCTCCGGGGAAACGCCGCTCCAAGGGCGTCTCCTGCGAGACCGAGCCTCGGCTTGGAGCGACGTTATCGCTGAAACATCACCTGAAAAGGAAGAATCAGAAGCGCCCCCGGGAACGTGGGTGAAGTCCACGTCCGGGTGACGTCAGAAATCGGGGACCTCGACTCCGCCGGCGGAATCGCTGTGTATCGCTTGTGTATGTGTCTGTCCCTACCTGGTAAGGTAGATTGTCGATAGTTATCGTATCGTCGGGGTCGTTAAGGACATATTTAGGCCGTCTCTTCCTAGGCGGAACGTTGAGACGGATCCTATAAGAGGACGCGTTAACCACTAGTGGGTTCCTATGATTTATGGCTCTCTCGAAATAATTTTCGGAGAGCTCTTTAAAATAACTCTTTATCGTGGGGAGTTCTAAGTCCCTATGTAGGGTGCGGACAGACATGTTTCTTATTTATTAAACAATTTGTATAATTAAATTGCTACCAAAAGAAAAAAAACATAGAGACGAATTATACAATCTTCTCCTTTTTTTGAAGTCGGTTAAAAAACATTCCACGCAGACAAAGTCGCGGGTTCAATTAGTTTATAATAATTCGATAGTTCCTATTTATAACGAGTCAACTTATCAACCTAAGTCCTCGCTTTTTTGTAAATCACATAGATTTTAAAATGTCATGTTGAAAACATATCAAAAGAAAATATAACGCACTAACATATAATTTGTCTTTGAAAGTGTCTTACAAAATTAGGAATTTATACTTGACTCGTTATACGTATGAGCCATCGATTTCTCCATGGATCATACAAAAACGCTTTTTTTGCGTTTACATATTTTAAAATTTGGATTGGATTGTATTTCCGAATCTCGTGGGAATATGAGAAAACCTATACCTAGTGATCGTCTACATTGCTAAATGATCAATTTGCTAAACCTCAAGACTGTGTGAGTTAACTTAGCTGTCTAAAACCATGTTCGCATTATTGCCTTCCCAATGAATCCTGTTCGGGAGACATCAGTTGGATATTTTATAAATATATACAAATAAAAGGTAGTAGACTATTTGATAATGGATAAATGACCATTTTCATTAATTATTATAATTTATTTTAACATATATTTTAAAACTAGACTGATATGCTCTAATTATACATTTGTATTTAATATCATCTTATTAAATTTCAAATGCCTTATGCTAATGACTATACAATAAATACGGTAATGTTAGGTATAACGGTATAAACACAGTCAGTTTAACTTCCCACTGCTTATTAACAAGTAATTACCAGACGCTTTGCTAGCAGGCTTCCAGGGATCGATGCTAGATAGGGCCCAAATTGTACTTTCCCGTGTGTCTGATAAGAAAAACCAACTCTTTTTGGATCATAACTGCTGTATATTTTCTATACGTTTCATAACAATAATACATATATATTTATTCTACTTAATGCAGTGAAAACCGTCTAAAAACAACATTAGTTTTTATATCATTACCTATCTGTCAAAATCCCGGACCACAGATTAATCCACCTTTCTTTTTACCACAGATTACTTATTTCTTGACTACAATTTGAAAATCATGACACTAGGTATGGACTGGTGGAGCGGATAGAGGGGTGTAATCCTACAGGCAAGACGTCTATCAAAAACTAGGCGTAAGCTAAAAAAGCACAAGCTTCGTCAATTTTTGGAGAGAGGATTTTTTAGAGTTGACCCATAACACTGCTCTACTGCGAGTTAGCAGGCTACACATACCCCAGGATATGCAGGTTTCCTCATGGGTTTTTTTAATCGATAATAACAATGGTAGATCGGAAAGCACAAACAAGCATCCACGTCTCTGTTTACAAAGAGTAACTTACTGCTTCGTGCCCAGGATTCGGATCCGCCACTTCTGTAAGCGAGATTCACGCGTCTCACCACTATTCAATGTTGTATTGTTAATAATGTTACATTAAACAATTAATTAAATATGCAGCAGTAACTTTTTACATATAACTCTTACTTCCTTAGTCAACGAGAGCCAATTTTACTCGAACGAGCGTTAAATAGCCGAACATAACGGCTCAGTCTCATTCTATACCCTCATAATAAAGGGCATAACGACATTTTACTTCGTTGAAAGTATTAAACAGCAATTGGGTAAGTAAAGTGTATTAAATAAAACTTTGTATTACGTGTAAGTACGTCAATTAAATAGTTTTTAATGTGTAGTACTTTCGGAGTGTCTGCATCGAATGATAAGACACGATTGTTTCAATGAATGAATCATTTCTACAACTCTGTTGACATTGTTAATTTGTAATACATATATTACGTCACATATACAATACGTTTATTGTGATTTACTATAAGTACGGAGATAGGATTCCCGAGTTGATAATGCGATAACAGAAACAACCGGATAGTTTTATGTGGATTCTTCTTAAAGTACATTGTCTCTCGGAAGTTTACCGAAAATACAAATATTTAACAATTTAGATTCAGCAGTAACTACTACTAGCAAAGACGTATGACAAAACTAGGTGTAAGCTCGACGAGAGAAGTCAAAAACAACAATATTTTTCTATGTTCATAAAGCACTAACCATATTTAGCACAAAAACGATAAAGTAGCAGTCAATTGACGTCCCACTTCTGGACAGAAGCCTTCTCAAACATAAGAGAGAGGGTTTTTAGAGCATAGACCCACTACGCTGCTTCACTGGGGATTGGCAGGCAATATATACCCCTAAGTTACTCCCGGGATATACAGGTTTCCTGCCGATGTTTTCCTTAATCAAAAACCATAATAATGGATTGAAAAGAACAATCATGCACGTACGTTTCATTTTTTAAAAGTGAAATTTTACGGTGGCTGTCCAGGATTCCATACGACTCACCACTAGGGAACCATTATGGCCCTATATATTGGGTTCAACTGCCTCGTTGGTCTAGTGGTTAACATGTTCGACTACAGACATGAGGTCCTGGGTCGGGCCAATTCAAAAATCAATATTGAGTTTTCTATTAAGATTTTCTCAATATTTGCCCGAAGTTAGGAAGTTGGCGGTGTGATCCATCCCCGTGCCTCGGAGAGCACGTTAAGCCGTCGGTCCTGCGCTTGATCTCTCTCCGGTCGTGTCGGATTCCCGTCACATCGCACTATGAGAGTGAAGTAATAGAGAGTGCACTTGTTGTGTACTATACCTACCAATCCGCAGTGGAGCAGCGTGGTGGGTCTATGCTTTAAAAACCCTCGCTCCTTGGAGTGAGGAGGCCTGTGCCCAGCAGTGGGACGTTAATGGGCTGCTACTTACTTACTTACTTTATATTGGGTTCAATTTTATATAATTATTCATAACGAAAATTTATCCCCAAGATTATAAGCGTGCCCGCCGGTATTACCCAGAAGTATTACCTCCTATAACATTTTGTATTAGGAAAATCCGTCAAGGTTTTCCTATATTATTTAATTGTTATATCAAGAGTGATGAATGTACGATGCAGTAGGCTTATTGAAATATTTTCCGGTTTTAATGTAGGTCTATGGCATATATATAACTTCCTTTCATAGGCTAAGTTCATCATGGCATTTATTCACTAGATAAATAGTCAGTCATTAAGACATATAATTAGTAGAAAAGCCGTAAACTCGGCCCAGGAATACAGAATCTTACAATCCAAAAGAGATGATGATTAAATTGTACGAGGATTAAAAACAAATTTTCAAACAATAACGTGGGATTTCAAGGAAAACAATTTGTAAAATCTTTATAAACGCATTAGTAATAATCGTAGACATCTACATTCGTATGAGACTGACTACATATTTTTTCTGAATAATCTGTCTAGCAGTAATTATTGTAATTTGTAATGTCATTTTTTAAACCTCATAAGGAAAAATCTCTTTATAAGAGACGCTAAATAGGAACAGGTAAATAAAGCTGTATCTGAACATAAGTTTCTTTTTAATTCTATTAGGTCATTTGGAAATTTATGTAATGATTTTAAGAAGCCCGTGCTAGATGGCGTAGGAATTTAAATATTTTATTCAAATTACTTGATTATTTGAAGAACCATTTTAATGCTATAATAAATTACGTAAAAGTTGCAGTCCAATAAAATTAAGTAGTTAATTAGTAAACTTATTTTTCTGTTATACAAATCCCACTATTCTTGAATGAAAAACAAACGAAAATATATAAAGAACGTGTCTATTTGAGTCATTACATAAGTATACTTGTGTAATAGAGGAGTAACAACTCTTGAATGTTCATTTTATGTCTAGCTCTCGTCTCCTCAACCTAACGGAATACGGAACTAACTGCGCATGCGCTCTTCTTCCACTATCAGGGCGAAAATCCATTTATTCATTCATGCCAACTCCAACGATAAATGAAATACATCAGTTATAAGTAAATCTTATTTAATTTGGACTCGTTTTCTTTAGTATTTTGGCTATATGAAAGCAAAATAGCTAACAATCATTCCACTAACACGACGGTGTGCTTGTGACGTAAGCGGTCTTTCAAACCGAATTGTCTCAGAAAATATTACAGCGTACATGTAAAAACCGGCCTTAAATTACACGAAAACGAAACGACTAGCGAATAGATCCACGTGCAACTATCCAATCAGTCAGTCTCCGAACGAATGTCTAGGGCCGTCGTCTCAGTTAATTTTAGTTATTTTCAAAGGTTACCGTACAAAAGCCGGTACCTAGTTATGTAAGAGTGTACAGCTGTTTATCGATTCACTCACCATGTCATTGTTCTCAACAATCCAGTTGAACGAGCATATTTGGTAGACTAGGTATGCTCGAACCAATTCGCTCGTTTTTTTGCTTTTGAACGCATCCTTAGGGCTGTTGAAGGTTAGGTCGAGTTCGTCACGGGTGGGTGGCGGTGCGGAGAGCATACGGACGCCTCGGGGCGCGTTCAAAGCCAGCCGGCGAAGCAGTGCCATGTTGAAGCTCCGCACACTGTTCTTACAAATCACACACGTTCGTCCACCGCCGCTAGCAACTGACAACTGGCTGACACTGATGACTGAACACAGAGTCACAGGCGTACTAGCGTTCGATACCGCGACTGAGTGCGCGCGCAAACGTTCCAATTATAAACCCCACGGAGGTGTGTCGCCGGTTTGTACGGTCATTGGTTGAAATTGTACCGGCCAGCGTGCGTCGCCGGTTTTTTGTGCAAACGTCATTTCATGCAGCTAGATAAGGGAACTGAACTCGGCCATTGACAGTTAGCACACTCCATTTACAATACATTGCTCCTTCATCCTATGAATTACATTTTTTTATGACGGCCTCGTTGGCGCAGGTGTGTGAGTACTCGCTTTGCTAGCAGAGATCCCGGGTTCGATCCCCGGTAGGACCAATTCAGGAAATTGTATTATCTTATCTGTCTGAGTCTGGACTGGAAGCATCGGCCGTGGCTAGTTACCACCCTACCAGCAAAGACGTACCGCCAAACAAAGAAATTTGTGTTTCGGTATGATGCTGTGTAGAAATGACAAGCGGTGTATAGCCTCTTACTAGATTAGCGGGCTTCCACCTTATATTGTATCGTCACTTACCATCAGGTGAGATCACACTCAAGCGCTAAACTGTCAACAATAAAAAAAATACAAATATCAGAAAAATCCAACTTCTATATCATGTTCTCACAGGCTTGATGCTCCTTGGAATTTCTTTCCCTGTCCAATAAAACATTGGACATCTGTCTATAATATGTGCAAGAAAATAAGCTAGTTACAATGCTGTTATCGCATTCCCTATATAATGTAATACATTACTCGGTTTCTCGATAATTACAATTCCGACAGGCTTGAACTCTGAAATACTATGGATATCTTATAAAATATGCACCTATATGGGAATATTACCACAATTTACTGCTTTATGCAGGAAGATGTGATGTCTTATTAGGGTATTAAACTGTTATTCCAAAATATTATTATCATTAGTAGTCAGGTTTTGATCCGTTACTCGAAGATAGTTGCCTAATGTTGGCTATCTTTATATTAATTATGAACTAACTACTCATATAGCCATCATAAAGTATACAAATACACGAGACCATTTACAATACATTGCTCCTTTTTTTCGTGAATTCCAAATATCAGAAAAAATCCAACATCAAAACATGGCCTGACTGGCTCGATGCTTCCTGAAATGATATCCATGTAGAAATTGATCATCCGTCCACAGTATTGTAGTAATATTTCCATCTAATTGGAAATATGACAATATACTGCAGAAAAGTAGACCAAATACAGTGCTGTTAATGCATTCTCTTTACAACGCAGTACATTGCTCCTTTTTTCGTGAATTACTAATATTAGAAAAATCTAACGTCAGATATTAAAATATGTACAACCATACTTGAGAATTTTAATAACTCTGACATTATTTACTTCTACGAGATGATATTATAACAGCTCAGGTTTATAAACACATCTCATCGTCTAAATTGATTTAAAGAGGGGACATTTCATTCATAGCGGAACATTTAAATTGCTTGACGTACAGCATAACCAGTGTAAAAAAACTCATATCACTAGATAAAATCAAAGCTTGTAAAAATTAAACGGTCATTTTAGTAAAATTGGTGGTGACAGGAATTATTATTATTTAAATATAAGTGCTAATGTCCCTTGTCTCGAACCAAGAACGATAGATAATGATGTAATGAATCTAATTTTTTTAGATAAACAAGTTGATCTACCCCAAGTACGGAAAATAGAAGGATTATTATAAAATTATGCTTTGCCATATAAAATATTATACTTACATGGACAGACATTGCATATCATAAGTTTTAGTTGCTATAAATGCAATGCTCATGGTTTTAAAGTAAATCTGAACTATAAACATATTTACTAAACTAGCTGACCCAGCAAACGTACCACGTCAGAATCGATAAATAAAAAAGCTGATTGATTTGCAGAATATTATATATAAATATTTGCAGAAAAAAATATTTGTAATTAACCTGAGCTTTACGCGCAAATTCCCGCCAAAGGCTGTAAAATATTATAGTTGCGATCAGAAATTAGTTGTCAATGTCAAAAACAAATTTAAAAAAAAATCAAAAAAAGTACCTGCATACTAAGTACACATGTCAGATGTGAAACTTCTTTGGCAAACTAATCTTTGAGTCTTGTTTATATTAATACAGCACTAAAACTTTAGATTTCCGAGACTTAGAGGGACGGAAAAAGGGAGGTTTTAGGAATTTAACTGTCATTAAAATATTATGTGTCGAAAATTAATACAACGTGTTTTTGTCATTATTAGAAACTATTAATTAAATCTTGTGTTTGAACTTAGAATTTAGAAACGAGAATTTATAAAATATTTTTATTTTATATTTTATGAAAGATATTACATTAAATTATTAGACGAGGAGTGGCAAATTAAAATGCCATATGTTATTTGTAACTATTAAAACTACGTAACCTTCCAACGAAATAGCATAAAAAAACGCTACACATATTTTTGACTCTAATCACTCATCTCTAGTCTTTCATCCGTAAAAAATTACCCTCATGCGCCTAAAGAAGTTTCACTTCAAAAGTATTCTTTTAAATTTAATATGATTTCTGAACGACGGGACGGGCATCAAACGTTAAATATCAAAAGCAAAAAAACTGGAAAAAAAAACTTCACACTCAAATTTTTTTACTACTTTACAAAAACAGTACTAAGAATTACAATTAGTACACATAGGATACCTTATTTAATTTCATTTTTGAACGACTTTTAACTTTAATTGATTTCCAAGCGTACATCAAATGTTTGATAGATAGATATAGTTTCTAAGGGAAAGCGAAACTGTCGTTTTTACTATATTCCAAGCACCAAAGATACCCAAGTCAGTCCAGAAGTTCTAGCTTTAGCGAGAGTAACGAATAGCATTTGATACATATATATATATATATATATATATATATATATATATATATAGATTAACATAAAATTCGTTTTATTAAGTTGTATTCGAATGACCATCACGGAGTTATGTTAGTTAATTCAATTATTTATTCTAACAAAATCTCTGCGAACAAAATTCTTGTAAATAAACTGTAAATACACAAGAGATTCTTTTTTTTACCATGCTTCTTCATACATCACTTGGATATGTTCGAAAAGTACGCTAATACGCTTAAAATGACTACATTTTTTTAAATAATGTATTTTATGTATACGTACGTATCACTAGTCCAGCTGATTTTCCTGTTTTTCACCAGTATTGACATAAAATAATGTGTAATTAAAATTAATTAGTATATACGTCATAAAACTTATGTATCATAGCATTGCTCAGCGAATTTGTAATACTGGATTGTTGAACTATCTAGTTAAACCGACTAATTTTTAACTCATTGGGCTTCATGGTTTTAAGAAACTTCTAAAATATTGTTGAAAGCCCTAAACTGTACTAATAATAATACAAATTTATAAATAAAATCTTTATTGCGTAGTCATGGAACTTAATTTAGGGAAAGTTCAGTCAATTAAAACATTTGCAGTCCATATTTTAATCCAATTGAACTGCCTCATTGGTCTAGTGTGGCATGTTCGGTCACAGACATTAGGTCCTGGGTTCGAGTTCCGGGCCAGGCCAATTCAAAAATTAAATATTGAATTTTCTATTGAGATTTTCTCAATATTTGCCCGAAATTGGGAAGTTGGCGGTGTTGAGCAGCTTGGTGGGTCTATGCTCTAAAAACCCTCTCTCCTATGAGGAGGCCTATGTCCAGCAGTGGGACGTTATTGGGCTGCTACTTACGTAATCCAAATTTAAAGGATATTCATTGTGTATTTCTAAATTCCATGTTTCTACTACTAATCCAGTCTCCTATAAATCTTGTGAAAATAAAAATAAATAAATAAGTTTAATTAAATATAAATAAATGTGGGCTTGTTGTCCGTAATCATTTTATCTTTATATTTTGTGTCATTTGCTCCTTCCTTTTTTTAATATCCTCCTTTTTGTTGTTTTCTGGATGTAATCTTTTTATAAGTGCTCTACTTTGTGTATAAATACACAAATCAGTAATGAATACTTCTTCTGTCACGCCAGCCGAATTACGAACTGCAGCTAGTGATTGACTAATATCTACACACTGGTGACATTACCATTTCAAATCTACATTAATATTTATATAAATCTACCAGAGATGGAAAGTATATATAATAATTCATGTCTAGGAAATATTCTTAGGAATTTGTCCCAATAATTATTCACTTCCTTTAAGTCGATAATAAACGCTGTATTGTACGTTGAATATCATTGGAACGACTTCTCTTATACGACGACCTATAGGATGCGAGTCTTACTCAAAAAAATTATGAGAAAATCAAAGATTTCACCTAGTAACGGGCAATTTATCTATTTATGGTTATCACATAGTTTCTGAAAGAACGCTAATCTTTTTAGCATTTTACTTACATTTCTAAAGTCACCTCACTTTAGCCGAAGTACCTTGTACTTTATATATACCTACACATATTCTATTGATGTAATCTCGCTGGTAACCTTCTAAATTCATATTGTTCGAACGGAATTAATTCTAAACTAAAATGTATAAATACACCACCAATCAGCTGGCTTTCTCGTGAAACCCAATCCAATTTCTATCCCATCCCGACTTTATTTCATGCAGGAGACGAAAAGGCACTCTTGAGAATCATTTCATCGGAAGGAAATGGGACAAATTGCTTATTTTATAATATAATTTAAGTGTCTGATGATAATTTCTATTAAATCATTAACCTTGTATTAAAATCCAATCATTAACCTTGTATTAAAATCCAATCATCAGCCTCGTTATATTAAAACTATTCGGCGCTGATTTTGTTATCAAGAGTACGAAACCTTAAAATTGATCGCTTATTTTACGTACGGCGTAAGCCATTAGCTTTGTCATGATCACAAAAGGCAGTTTTACATTTGTGTACTACATATCCGAACAACAGATATTCCAACACTACATATATTTATGTATTTTTTTATTTTATTGCTGACAGTTTAGCGTTTGACTGTGGTCTCACCTGATGGCATGTGATGATACAATCTAAGATGGTAGCGCGCTAATCTGCTAAAAGGTGATATACACCTAATGGTTTCTACACAGCATCGTACCGGAACACAAGTCTCTTTGTTTGAAGGTACGTTTTTGCTGTTAGGGTGGTAACTAGCCACGGCCGAAGCCTCCCACCAGTCCAGGCTCAGACGAATTAGAAAACACAATTTCCTAAATTCGTCCCACCGGGGATCGAACCCGGGACCTCTGCTAGCAAAGCGAATACTCGCACCACTGCGCCAACGAGGCCATCAAAATTTACACACTTCCATTTTTTTAAATAGTTTTTTACATTATATTTACTCAGAAATATTGTATTATGTAAATATAATAAATAGACTAGAATATACATTACGTGATACATATAATAATCTTTGTAAAATAATTATCAACGGACGGACAGATCCGTACACGTGATTTTTATATATGTAGCAATGCGTAGGCGCCGTCGCCGTTTTTCAAGTACCTAGCTCGCCCCATAAGGACTACCATATGGGCATCGTGTCGCAGGTAGCTAACACCACCACGTCTTGAAACCACGTTCCAGTCATATTTGTTTCTCGGTGAAGTTAACTCGCGTTGCTACTCGTATAATTATCGACATAATAATTATAATAGTCTCCTTTATCCTAAAAACCAGCTTACCCTAGTTGTCTTTTAAGTCCTTCATTACTACCTTTCTGGCTTCAACATAAAAGTGAAAGTGCCTTATTGGTATAATATTTATTCATTTTTCAAGTAGACTTAGGCAACGGATGTGTATCGGAAAATACAGCATGATGCTAACTCAATTCAATGATTCGATCGATAAGGGCTTCTTGAAAATCACGATAAACGTTCATGCATCATTTCAGTTTCTACACAAAAATAATTACTAGAATATGTAAGTGGGGAAAACTATCTAAGTAGGTTTAGGGATATACCCAATTATGTGCAAAAATTAAGGTTGCTAATTAAGATATATTTTTTTTAAGTGAGCAATAAAAAGATACTTTATTGCACCCATTAATAAAAAACGAAATTACGGGAAAACTTTAATAATATTTTAAGAACTACAGTTGCACGCTACAGGCGGTCTTATTGGTTAAGCAATTTCTTAAAAGAACTTTTGGGTAAAAGAAAATGTGGATAAAAATTCGGTGATTGCTTTTAAAAAATGCTTCTTCAAATGCTCAAAATGATTCTTTTATAACTGGATATCTCAATTTGGTATATTTTTTTGTTTCCCTAATTTTTGTGCGAAGTGAATATCAATCGGAATAATGGATATGTATTGGAAAATAATTACTTATAATCCCTTACAACCCTCCAGGCATTTGTATTTTAGTTTTGTGCAGTAAAATAGGGACACATTCGTCACGACGCACAGTATTATTCATACTGCCATTTTTTTATTAAATGATTCTTGTTAAATTAGATGACTTGTCCCACTAAAATAAATGACACACACCATTTTAAGATGTTGAACCATTAAGAATAGTGCATTGACTTGTTGATATTGTAACCTGTCAAATATATCTGCTTTATTGGGAGCAGTAACTTATAGTATTGTAGCATTATTCACCTTAACAATGTTTGGATTGTTGGATATCTACTAATAATTCTAATAACGTCATCTTTACTTTTTTTTTTGCTATAGATAAGAGAAGAAATTATAACTGTTTTAGATTAATAATTTAAAAACCGAAATTTAAGTTAAGGACATAGCAAAGGTAAAAACGTAAAAGTAAAGTAGCAGCCCATTAACATTCCACTGCTGGGGACAGGCCTCTTTACTCGTAGGAGTCGGTTTTTGAACATAGACCTACCACGCTGCTCCACTGCGGGTTGACAAGGGATAGTACTCAAGTACTCCATTCAAACGGCAATCCGACACTCGAACCCAGGACCTCATGTCTGTAGCCGAATTTGACTGATTTATACACTTTTTCATTGTGAAATAGTTGTAGATATTATATTTACCTAAAAATATTGGATTATAGAAATATACTAGAGTATATACTATGCGATACATATACCTTAGTTAAATAATTATCAACGGACACACAGGTCCGTACATCATTTATATATACGCAGCAATGCCTAGTCGCTATCACCGCTTTTCAAGTACCTCGCTCGCCCCATAGGTACTCCCATATGGAACACATCTTGTCGCAGGTAGCTAACACAACTACGTCTTAAAATCACAACTCTGGTCATATTTGTACTCGGTAAAATTAATGCGTGTTGCTATCCATATAATTATCAACATAATAATTATAAGTCTCCTTTATCCTGACAACCAGCAGACCCTACCCTTCTGACATTAAAATGAAAGTGAAATGCCTTACTGGTGTGATCTTTATTCATCTTACCTATCCACCCCACTTCGCATTAGATTTATAGTTTATCAATGGAATTTACTTTTATTAAAACATTATATTGAAATCCACAAAATAGATACTGTGTCATCACAAAATTATATTATCTCATTTGATTGATTCATAGTGGCAACACTACATTTATTTATATTTATACACTTTTACATTGTGAAATAGTTTTAGATATTACATTTAACTGGTGTAATCTTTATTCATCTTACCCAACCACCCCACTTCGCATTAGATTTATAAGTTACTATAATTTTTAAACGTCTCTCCTGTAAAATGTGCATATTAGGTTCGTTTCTTTCTTTCAAGACAGCAAAATGTACAACCATATGAGCTGGTCTACTAAATATACACTATTACGCCATTGTCTACATCAGATATGATAAGATTATTGGTTACATGAAAAACGTTTCTTTTTTCCTTCATAGTTTTTGGTGTTATAAAATTCGGAAATACCCTTTCCGGTAACATTCTTGGAATATTAACAATCATTCATTTATTGTTTACAAAATAATCATGAGAATTCTTACAAAAATTATTTCATTTTTTGAGTCATTGTCAATTATCTATTAGTCGGCTAGTATGTAATTAGCTGATCGTTGCCATTTGACAAACTTGCACTTAATATTATGTAGAATTTTGAAAATATGCATCCTCATAATTTTAACAGATTGGGTACTGCTGTTACTGTTGTCGACAAAATCGGTGCATCAAACTTATCCTCATATTCTTATAAACTTTAAAGAGTACTTACAACAAAAGTAACGGCGACAAATAGTGACCTGTCTATTGTTTTCTTTTGAATTTTCTATACAGGGCATCATATAGTGCCAGAAGCGTGGGAACTGATTGAGAACTGTATCCCGGTTGATAACTTTTATAATATCCAAAGATAAAAACTTCAAAAATGGAAAATTAGCGTGCCAATTTGACTCGCTGTAGTGTGACTCGACGGATCAATAAGAAATTCACCAGCTTAGCTAATATTTTATTCGAATATTTCAAATAAAAATTAGTGTTATCACTAACGGCTGGTCAAGACAACTCCCGCCCCTGATGATATTGTTTCCACGCCAGGAGTGACCCTTCACAGTGAAGGGTCACTCGTTCTGGCCCCGCCGTCTGTTTGTGTTACAAAAAGCTACTCTCGTTACTTGTCCCAGGTAATGATTTAGCTTAAATATGAGAAACAATTTAAAAAAAGCTTTTTATTTTAAATTACAATGTATTTTACACTAGTGATGGCAGCAGAAGTATCAAGGTGTGAAATGAAAAGCAGCTTCAAACTTAGTATTAGGCCTTTTCGCAGCGATGTTCCATATATTTCATAGCCAATTTTTTTTTTAAAGTACAACTATAAGGCGCATGGGTAAAATTTTTATGAATGAAACGCATGATTAGCGTCACGAAGACTTGCAGCCTTTTGTATGCTAATTCGTTTGAAGGTTAGGTAGTTTTAATATTATAAGGTGGTTAGTTTACAAATAACATGTGACATTTTTATTTACAACTCATTTGAGATTTCAATATATAATTTGTATTAATTTTCGACACTTAAATTCCATACCATATCTTTTTTCCATCCCTCTAAGTGTCGGAAATCTAGATTTAGATTTGTATAAATATAAACAAGACCTAAAAATTTGTTTGTCAAAAAAGTTCCACTTCCGACTCATATGTACATATACACAATGTGTACTTTGTACGTACACACTTTTTTTTCTGTAAACGTAGCTACATTTTTTTGAGAATATCTACCTTTATTATTTTTAGCTATCGACGGTCCTCAAGTATAATCGGTAGACTTATATTTTAGACATTTTGTTATTTCGGTGATTATATCACCCCATTCATCAGCCTTTTTAAAATATTTTTTTTTATTAAATCATGCTTAAAAATCACATCATTAGTACCAAAAGGTGGAACAGGACTAGTTAATTTCTGTACGTAGGGTCCGTCGATAAGCTTTAAAGCTGCATGTTAAATCAAAGTTATATCTGTATGAAATCTTTCATTGATTTTGGGAGTACGCTTGGTGATGCGTAACTAGAGCGTTACGAAGTCTGATCGGGTGTGGCAAACGGAAGTTGAGAGGAAGATATATGTTAGTGGAAATGGAAACAGAGAGGTGCGAGCAGATATTTTCTTTATCTCATAGGCAGTTACGTTTCGATTATCTAAGACAGTGTGCTATTAAACTTTTACATAATATTTAAACATTTGCACGGTCTAACTGATATTACATATAAATGCGTCACTGTTATATGTAACGTTAATTAAATTTACTGAGTCTTTATGCTTAAAACGCTAACACAAACTGTCATTTTCTAACATTTACTATAAAATATGTGTCCTTGAAAAAACCGAAATATTTCTAAGCTTAAAATGCTGATTTAAGCCAATTGCTTATCTTTTTTCAATAATGAGTTTAAGTCGACTATTGACATATTAACACATATATATATATATATATATAATCGTGGTATGTACCCCTAACTAATATATTTTAAATATGTTGATGACCCATGAAAGTTTCTGTTTAAAACATTTGATTTTATATAACAAATAGAGAGTGAAATAAAAGAACACATCATCGGTGAATAGCATCTTTTCTTACTTTATAGTATATATTTAAAATAATATATAGTTGACTAATACAACACGACCACTATAAAAAGGCACCAAGTTGCTATCATTAACGCCAGAGTCACAGGCCAAGTTAGAGTGGTCGAACTATGTGTGGTAAAACAAAACGCATCTAAATATCTTACAAATACATATAGTATCTATTTATTAATAGGTTATCCCAAAACGATCTATTATATGTACAATTATATATTTTATGATATTGTGATTGCCGTGTCCTTTTTCCTACTCATACAATTGTTATCAACGAATGCATTCATAAAAAATAAATTTAATAAAAAAATATATACGCTGCCATAACACATTAAAAAAAATCCATACATTCTTTATTATAAATATTAATTCATTGTATAATATTAACTAGCTTTACTAAAGAATTTTGTACGGTATAAGATACCTTTTGAAAAGTTAAAAAAAAATCAATTTATTACATAACATGTAAAAAAAAAGCAAATACAACATAAAAAACTGTCGCCGCTTGTAGTGGTTTAGTGGTTTGTCTTAATACCATTTAATGTTAAAGGGCGACACCGTGTTGTTTTAAGTGTATACCTAAATTAAGTGTTGCCAGTAAAAGAGCAATAAAACTGTATTTAACGTTCTTTTTAAAGTCATATTACAAATTTGCATTTATAATTCAATTTAATATCCGATATATTAAATTAACAAAAACATAACAAAGTTACGTTTAAACAGTGCAATTATCTTGATATATTTTTTATATAGCTTCATAAAAGCTTGATAAAAATTTTTTTGTTTAATATATCGTAAGCGCAAATCGTTTGAAAATATTGTTTTTGATATTAAAAAACCCCAAACACTTGATATGTGTTGTTATTCTCATTCAAACAAACGCGGTACCGTAAGAGCGAAAAAATGTAAGTTTTTTTTTTCACACTGACAAACGTTAATGTAGTTAACTTTAAAATCACTTAACCACATTTGAAAATTATCCAATTTTCGTAATATCTAATTGGAAGAGTTAATTATACAACCTATATGTTAAAATAGCTTAAACTCATTACTCGACTTCCTATTTCCAGTCAGTCAGTTTATCACAACTTCACTAGAATACTCGAATTATAAACTCAACAATTGATTGCATTAAAATATTATCACGTTTCTGTAATGCTCTATTTAAAATTACTTTGATAGAGTTTACTTAGAAATGTGTCAGTTAATCCATGTCATTGATTTTTTAAAATATAATTGCAATTAGTTTTCCTGTTTTAATGAATGTTTACAATTAACCATGTTAAATATATATAAAAATGCCCTTTTTCACCTGCTTTCCCAAAACTTTACGTGTCCACTAAGTACATTTAATTGGGCACAAGTGTGATTTTTCACTTATAATTATTTAAAATTTTATATTTATTGAAATAAAAAGCCAAAAACTATTTGACTTAGTTGAGATTCGTCACTCTATTAAAATGAATTTAAAATATACAATATTATAAAAAAAAAAATAAGGGACTAATCACTTCCTATCACAGAACAGAAGGAAGTGATTATACAATATATAACAATTCCTTCTCTTTCACCAGACAAGACTCTTTAAAAAGAGTAACTTATATTATAATATCCATTCCAAATGTATGCAACTTTTAAAATTTCTTGAGTAAAATTACTAGTTTTCCGTAAAATAAAAGCTGCTATCTCGTAAATTCAAGATGAAAGTATTCAATATTCATATTTGATTAAAGATTTACACGTGGGAATTCTGTACTACATTATATATATTTTACTAATTAATTGGGAAAACATTGTTTAAAAGAGTAACTAATGAGCTTCTTGGCGGTTTATTCTCAGTAGAAACATTAGGCGCCTGTGAGATTCCCAACTATCGATCAAGTCAAAAATGAATGTGAGAAAGTATATAAAAAGACGATTTGATTTAATTTAAAACCCAATCATAGACCGCGAATACGCGCTTTGCTAAAAGAATATTTGAACTTAAATAAAGATAATTTGAGTAAACAATGAAAAAATGTATGTCTATTCCTAAAGCTGTTTATTTCGAATTCTACCGTTCATTTATAAACGATAATCATGATAAGCTTGTTACAGAATTTGTATTACGATATAGGTAATCAAACAGAAAATAATTTTTTCGACAATTTGACACGGAATATAAAAAAATCATGTTTTCGACATTATCAAAAACTGAAGAATTAATCGCTATTAATGAATATCGTTATCACTTTCAAAACGTTAATTTCTTATACGAGCACATACATATATACAAAGCCAATTGCGCCATTACTTTTCAATTTGTACAAAAATATCGGGACAGACACACGTCACTTACGAGTTACGACATTCTTATGCTATATGTATATACAAACGTCTTGGTGTTACTAATTTTTTTTATTATACTAATTATACTCTCCGTTAAAATCTAAGGTATAAAAATTTTTCTTCCCACTCAAATTACAACGCGATACATTCAGCTATCAAATGAAAAATAATAATTCACACACACTTAGCGTTTACATTTAATTTCATAATTATTGTTATTATAGGCACATACGAACATTTAAGAGTGCCGAGCTTCATTTACTACCAACTACATTTAGAATGAGCGAGGGGTTTAGTCCTACAGTTAAATCGGCCTTCATTCAATACCGCTATACATTAAAAAATATATATCACGGGGCCAATAACATCTCATTAAAACAACAAAATCTCACTACTTTCCACAACAATTATATATACAGTCGAACCTGGATAAGAGAGAGTAATTTCTGGTCTGGTCACGTCATTTTGAGCCACTAAAACTGTTTTAAGAGACCGAAACCCCATTAAAAGAGTCGTGAATCCTCAAGTATTTGTGCTTTTGGACCTCTATAACTGAGACTGGTATTTGTCGTCTTTAAACGACAGTCGAGCTATTTATTTATATTTATTGTACATCGTAAATTTATGACTAAAATTTTGGAGAGATTAGGTAATTACGTCCAACGTCATGGCTAAAAGAAAAATGAAAGTGTTATCTCCTAGTGTAAAACTTGAGCGTGTAAAATCACGAGTTGAAATTTAAAACGAGATTGATTTGTGACCAGATTCCATTTGCTATAAAATTATTATATCAAAACATGGATCAAACAACTTATATGCCGCATTTTTACTGTATCTGTTTAACCTCTATAAGTGAGAATGGTAATTTCTTCACCTCTATAAGCTAGTAACACGGTTAAGAGAGAAAGATGGCGGTCCCTTAAACACTCTCTTATCCAGGTTTGAGTCCATAACTATATGATATTTGTGATCGTTCATTACAATAAATACATTTTATTACTCTTAAAGTAGAAAAATACCAATGTAAACATATCTAAAATAAGTATTTTATTAATAAATGCCTGGCTAATTAACAACGGAATATATTCGCATATGCACGACAGCTGCTCCACGTTCTATAATCGGGATTATTATTAACTAGTATATGGAAAACACCGACGATAAATAAATAATTGTTGTTAGTATAAGAACCCAACACAAGTTAGTAACCTTTAAAGGTTATTTCGCTGGTCCCTATTAAGAAAGTCGGATCTACATAAACACAAAATTTTCAGGGGAGATATTTTGTTAATAAAACTTGTAACCGTGATTTCTTAAATTTGCGTCATGTATACTACGAGATATGCTTTCACGCTTGACGTGATATAGGAATCATGAACATTTACGACTATCGAATAGTAAATGTGAAAGTCATGTTACGCACAAGTTTTGTATGGGAATTTAAGCAGCGCTGTCAGTGAGCGTATTTGGACTTAACAATCCTTATTACGAACCCATTTGACGTTTAAAGTCAAGTGCCAATGTAGTTCCTATAACCGTACGCGCATAAGACATGGAGACTGCTATCAACTTATAGTTTAAGGTACAATTTTGACGAAATAATAATTTAGTGCCGGGATAATAAAGTATCACAGAAAAAGTCGTGATTGGGGTAATCAGATTTTATCACTGAAAACACCCTCTTAAAAATTATCTTTGTAAGTCCGACTTTCTTAAAAGGAACTAGCGATTTGTTTTATACTTGAATTGAAAGCGCGATAAAAAGTAATGAATTGCATATAATACAATGTATTTCTTTTTTATCATATAACGATTAATATATATTAACCCTTACGGAACAGTCAAATTAAATTGTGCGTTTTTCAAGTCGCATTAAAACCTCGCCGGTGCTATAATGTAAGCACTCGCTTCGCTATAAAAGGTTACATTTTCTAATTTGTCAGGATATGGACTGGTGAGGGGAGACTTTGGCCATGGCTACTTACAACCCTCCCAGTAAAAACGTGCCAACAACCAAAGGAAACTTAGTTCTGTTTCGAATTTATCACGCGGATTCTACAATCCGTGTGATAAATTCCCTTTTACCACACAGCTGTTTAAAAATGTTTGCATACGTTTTCACATTTATTATGATGTTTTGAGTGCTCCTACATTGATAAAAAAAAGTTTACAAACATTTATAATACTTAATATGATATCGGGTCGCAGTTTAAAACAATTTTGTTAAGAAATGTTTACTAACATTACCTAAGATGAACACATTTTCTTACATTGTAATCAAATGTTTGTTAGAGTATGTATACAAACTTTTTTAAACAGCAGTGTGATAGCACCATCATAGTCAATCGTATAATTTAATTTTTTGACGTGTTTCCGGACGCTATTTTGAAAAATTTTCAACATAAATAACAACAAAATATGTACGACATAAAAGTATATATTTCGTCGTAGTTTTTGCGACGCTCCGAAAGGGTACAAAGAAAATCGGTTCTAAAGAACTTATCATTGAAACTCTCCTGTAAAATTATGATGATATTGAATATTGATTCACTAAATATATATGGCCCAACGATACGAATTAAAGGAAGTCTTTAAAATTGCAAATTTACAAATACACTTACAAATAAACCGTGTCATCGTTAGTACGATTGATATAATATTAATTAATGTACAATTTGTGAATTAATTATCATCCCATTTGTTTAGCGTCAAACGCTATATTATGCGTTTAATTAGCAGCTTATTGTAGCGTTTTCCTATACTTTTCTCCATCCAAATTGCAAGAGATAAATTATTAAAGTATCTGATATTACACGTGAAAATTAAGCAAGATATCAATTTCTATGCAAATTATCTAAGCCTATTGCAATATAAGATAAAACAATATTCAGACGCAACTTGAACATGAACTAGTATGATACTAGTTCATGTTTTAATAATTTTAATAAGTAATATTAATAGTAAAGTTATGCCCTTATAAATGTTGAACGACTTTATGGTATAGTAAAAAAAGTAGCGCCCTCTATTACAAGTTTTGAAAACTACGACGTTTCTCACTGGTGCCATTTTATAAAATGCTATTTAACATTAATTACGACTGAAAAATGAACTATTCATTGAATATTAAAAAGTACAACGAAATTCTGTTTCTTTTTTGTTAATATTCACAATAAGTTGAACTCGATATTACAAAATCAGATCACAACCTATTCGACAATCTGGTATAACAGAAACGAAGTTACTATCAGACCTAATTGTCGATTTTAAAACTGTAAGACACTAATAGGCATGTCTTTACGAATTAGGTTACACATCGACAGTTGCTACGTATTCGTCAACTTGCATTTTAGACATTTTAACGTTTTTGTTATTTCGATAATTACATTGTCCCATTTATCGACCTAGATCCTGTTTTGTTTTTAAAATAATATAGCTTAAAACATATATCTATTAACACTTGATGTTGAAACCCTGACTTACAAAATTAAGATTTCATATACTTTAGAGTTTATAGGTAGGAGCCGTCGATAAGACCCAGCAAAGTTGTAATTTGTCTCTCGAGTTTGCATGGATTAATGTATCAGGAAACACTATTAAACGAGTATTAAAAGAAACCTACTTGCAAAAGAATTAATCGTAAAGGATTTCTGGTTACACAATAAATAAAATAATGTTAACACAATAAAATGATTAGCAATCACGTACACTATCTGGCCTTTTTCCAACGTCCACTATACATTACGATTCGAATTTTCGAAATTTCGACAGTTCGACCTAAAATTAATAGGAATTGAAGCGGAAACGCTCCTTTCTCTAGCGGTCCTCCGTCGAAGCACTTTCTAGAGGGCCCGCATACAGTCCTTTCACTGCCCGGGAATAATATTGGCAATTTATTGTCCGTCTGACACCCTCACGAGGCAATGAACTCAACAATTACCTGCGAAGAAAGCATACACAATGTCGGTATTTATTTTATTTAAAAATGAAACAACACCTTATAACAAATATTAGGAACCCGTATTTCTTAGGTAAATGAAATGTTGTTAACCCCCTCGATCAAACGCAGTATGCGTTTCATCGAGGGGGTTAACAAAAATATAATAAAAATATTCGTTTATCACGCCCGCACGAATAGCACCTTTGAATTAGTAGTCTGTCCGATGATAACAAATCTACTACCGATTCGGAAAGTTGATTCTGCTCAGAAGAACCCGAGAAACTCAATAGTTACTCTTTTAAATATAGTTTTGTAGATTACAAGGTATACCACCTTCTTTTTGTGTGAAAATGGAAAGTCCAAACATTTTTATAGCTTAAATAATATTTATCATATGCCTTTATTTTTTATAATATGCCTTTTGTAAAAGAATGTTTTTGATACATTTCTTAAAAAGGGAAATCCAAAGTGGTTGCAAGTTATAAATATATATATATATTTTATTTATTTTTTTAATTACGACAGACAAACTTGCTGGCTTATACAAGAAGACTTTGAAAAAATATAACACATTGAAACAGAACACTTAAAAACACTTAGCTGTTCAGGTGAAAATGTAATTTTGAAATTCCTTTTATTTGTTTTTTTTTTTTGCATTGTATTATTTCAGTTCTTAGGAATCAAGTTATTGTTGTGAACCAGATAAGAATTATAGTATGAAAAAACATAATAATAATTAATTCTAACTTTCAAGTATCAAATTTTTAGCGCACATTAGAAACAATACATTACTGTCAAAGTATTATTTATTACGGAATTTCGTGCTTAAATTAGCTCCTGTAACTTGTAATTCTACGAAAATAAGCTAAGAGCCCCGCCGCCCGCATAACACAAACAAAAATATTTTCAAATTCGTTAGTCACCCGATAGGTACCTAACAAAAGGTCACGCGCACATTGAAAGATTACAAAAATCCATTGAAATTGTTATAATATGTGATTTACTATTGTTTTATTCGTAGTGTTGTTTAGTGTAAAAAAACGCAAACACAAGGAACGCAGCGCTGATAAATTTCATTCATCGTAATGTCATACTACTATACAGCATGACTTGATACTTAGGTAACTTTTGACATTATACATTTTTAATTTTAATTTCATTTTTACATTGAAAATTTAAAAACATTTTTAAATGAATGGGCAATCTCTTCTGAAAGTATGGTTTTTATTTTCACACTTTTTTAAAAATATAATTGTATATATCACACCAAGTTTTTTGAAAGCGAGTTTGGCTTTCGACTTCCAAGCGATCACGGAATTGTACTTCATTCAAAATTTCGATGGCGAGGATACAATGCTTTTGCATACTGTGTGAAGACTTCTGGAGGGCCTTTATATCAACTCACCTAATCAGAGTCAGATTCATCGTTAACACTTGAACGCAACTTGGACAGAGTGCGTCGCGCTGCTGGTGTGCCATCTTCCTCGTCGGAGGAGATAACTATGCGTTGTCGCGGCTTCACTCCCGTCGCCCCGCGTGTCATTCTTCGTGCACATCCTTCTTCGCCTATTGTAATGGAGATAGATTTTTTTATAAGTTTATCTCATTTTAAACATAGAAATATGCAATGTATTTTGGCTAATGTTTTATAGTTATTAACTTATGTAAAGTGAAACTTCTTTAGGCGCATGAGGGTAAAATTTTTACGGACGAAATGCGTGATTAGCGTCACGAAGATCTGCAGCGCTTTTTATGCAAATTCGTTTGAAGGTAATGTTACTTTCAATATTATAAACAACATGTGGCATTTTAATTTTACAATTCTTCAATTCAATTGATTTCCATAAATTATTTGTACACTAACACTTTTAACATTGTAATGACAATCAAATTCCTAACATATCTACCTTTTCCCTCCAAGTCTCGGAAATCTAAAGTTTTAGATTTGTATAAATAAAAACAAGACTTAAAAATTTGTTTGCCAAAGAAGTTTCACTTCTGATATGTGTACTTTGTACGCACGCACATTTAATATTTTTTTGATTATGTATTTGTATTTAATATCTAGGCCTTAATTATTATCTTTTATATTAAATGAAATTTCATAATAATATCAACTTCCTTTGACACATAATTTCATGTAATCTGACTTTATGTATAACTGTGATGGCCTTTTATAAGTGGTACACATTTAAATTTACTTTAGTTCTTTTGTCTAAATAATAAAATGTATATTATGTAACTGCTCTGGGCTGGCCAAAATAAAATAAAATACAATATATTTAAATAAAAATCTCAGTATAAATCCTCTCTAATATGACAAAAGTAAACAATTTTAAGCAAAAATGAAATTTGGTTTACAGATAGGCTACTTTTATAACGTTAAGAACGTAGACGCCCATTATGAACGAGTTTCTCCATATTCCCGCGGAATCCTGATATATAAGGGAAAAACGATCACTGACAGAGACATCTCCAAAAATATTCACTAAATTGAATTCAGCATATATATTATCCTCTCGCGACGTAGTTTCTTACTAAGAACATGTTTTCCCTTATACCGACAAGATCCGGATCTAAACAAAACTTACTGAGAACTTTTCTTTACTATTCACCGTTTGATTTGACATTCGTCATAAATGGTTCTTTCGCGACATAGATTTGCGGGTTTTCCGTTATTCCGACGGAATCAGCTTTGCGCAAGTAATAACAACGCGGGGAAAGGTATGTATAATTTTTTTAAATTCCAATCTAAAAGTTATCTTTCTCTACTTGTTACATTCCAGTAGCTAAGTCCTTTTTCCTCCCGATAACCTAGCAATTGTTTATCGAAATTTCAAATACGAAACGTTAGTTACATTTTAAGTATTGATTGAAAAATCTGAAAACGATCGATTTTTTCATCCCAGTATGAAAAAAAAACCGAATATACACCACAGGAGAAAGGTATGGCACTATCACCCACGATTTTCACGAATTCCTGGGTAAGAATGCGCTATTTTTCCCTCTAGGTCCAACATAAACTGTTTTTAGATTTTACCTTCAGTTTCTTTTTGCTTCGTAGCCTTTGCATCTTTCTTGGCTTGTTTTTCTTGTTCCTTCTTGTCCATCTTAGCTTGTTTGAGCGCCTTACACTTCTCCAGCGTCGGTTTGCCTTCTAAACCCGCCGTTACTAGTAAATCGTGCATCTTCGCTACTCGCTCTTTATTCTTTGTGCAACCTTAAATAAATATAAAACAATTTATGAAAAATACGTGAAATTATTTGTTCATTATATAAATTAATAATATCAATCATGTGTTCTTACAAAATACTAATTTTCATCTAAGACCTGATAAGACGATTTTGAATTGACAGCAGGTATCAATTAGTAATTATATAAAATTAATTATTCATTGTGCAATCCCATGTTCTTATTGTAGACTGATTGTCAAGGAGATCGGTTAAGCTGTTCTTGAGTTATATAGACAAATCATTTTACCCAGCAGGATTAAATTACTTTCATATAATATTGTTATACATAATGATGGGAATCAATATACTACTATAATAATCTCTCTTTTTTTATGACAGATCTGGACTAGTCTGAGACTTGGGTCGTGGCTACTTACCACCCGGTATTAACGTGCCGCCGAGCAAAAAATTGCTTTCCGATGTGATGCTGTGTAGAAATCATAAAAGCCCAAGCCTCCTACCAGCCCAAACTCAGACAAACTAGAAAATGCGAATTTCTAAATTTGTTCTGCTACAAATCAAACCCAGGAACTTTGATAAAAAGTAAAAAAAAGTAAGTAGCAGCCCTTTAACGTCCCACTGCTGGGCACAGGCCTCCTAACTCCAAGGAGCGAGGGTTTTTAGAGCATAGACCCACCACGCTGCTCCACTGCGGATTGGCAGGCATAGTACACAACAAGTGTACTCTCTATTCCTTCACTCTCATAGTCCGATGTGACGGGAATCCGACACGACCGGAGAGAGATCAGGCGCAGGACCGACGGCTTAACGTGCTCTCCGAGGCACGGGGGTGGATCACACCGCCAACTTCCCAACTTCGGGCAAATATTGAGAAAATCTTAATAGAAAACTCAATATTGATTTTTGAATTGGCCCGACCCGGGACTCGAACCCAGGACCTCATGTCTGTAGTCGAACATGCTAACCACTAGACCAATGAGGCAGGCAGGAACTTTGATAGCTAAGCGAATACTCGCACATTTGATACCATAATTAGACGAATAAACTCACCTTCCACTAATTTCTTGTAATCGAACCGAATACCGGCTGCTTTACAGAACTTCTTCATGTCTGTGATGCCTGGTTGTCGAAGTTCAGGCGGTACAGGTGGCCGGCCACGTCTCCCTGGTGTTGCAGTACCAGGTGTCTTCGGACTTGTTGACTTGGAGCCCTTCGGCCGTCCAGGGCCGCGTTTTAGTGGTGTGTCCTACAATTAGTAGAAATGAAACCTTATAGACTACCTCTCGATGGCATATTGCGAGAACTAATGCCTTTTTTGGACCTAACTCTCATTATTGCAACTTGGTAGGTGTAGACCGAAAACCTCACTCTAACGAATGGATCTATGCCGAACAGAGGGACCTTAATAGATTATTACTCTACTTTTACCTTATTATTAAATTCTCTAGGTTTTTCAGGCTTATTATAACAAACATGTGCAATTTTGCACACAATTAACTAAAAGCTAAAATTCTTGAAGCTACAATTAGTAGGATTTAATTGTATAAATGTTTCATAACCTAAAACTATACCTATGAAATATTTTTCAACATTACTTTGAGAAGACCCCGCATAAACACAATCAGGTCTAGAAAATCTTTAATCTATCTCAATTGTATTAAACAAATATATTTATGTGAACTGTAAAATCCAATTTATCAAAATACATACTATTTCATTGTTCTCCCGAGTCAGCTAAACAAAACAGATTATTTAAAAATTAATCACCCAACGAAAAAAAATTAAATAATAGATTTTTATGAAACTGTGATATATTTTGGTAGAATATAATAAAAAATCGACCTCACGAAACCATTAAAATTTTAAAGATACAATCAAATTATAAATAATTGTAATTAACTTAAAATTATTAATATATCAATTTCACTTACATCATCACTATCCTCTGACCCACTCTCAGAAGATCCTGAGGAATCTTCGGAGGACGACGAATCCACTGTCGTAACCTGCAAATTAGATCATATTTACTATGAAATTTTCTTCTTAAACCTCTCTGGCCTTAGCATCACAAAATTACGCGTGATCTGAACGGGGGTAATAAACGACCCCAGTTCAGTTGTATGAAAATTTGAAACAATGTCGTACATTTCTCTCACTCTTCGCGTTTATTTTAATGTAATAAATAACACGTACGAGTTTTTTGGTATCAAAAAGAATATTTACGAACGACTTGAGCTGTCGACAATAAAAATAAAATTAAAAGGTTTCTTTCCAATGCTTTTATGATTACAAAGAAAATAAGGGAACATAGATGGGGGATTTCAAATCCCCTGCTTAGGGTCGCCTAGGTTAAGATTGGTCTTAAGTACGACTGAGAACTTTGTAGTTTCTAACATATGTATAAAAAAAAAGCTTATACTCGCTTTATTTACTTTAATTACAGAGAAGTCGTGCATCTTGTGTTTCACGCTACAAAGAAATGTTACTCACCTCATTGGACATAACACCTCTGGCTTGTAGTTTGGCCGCGGCTAATTTAGCAGCGGCTGCTTTTTGAGCAGCTATATGTGCGGCTTGTATAGCCAGCTTCTCTCTCTCCGCGTTCGCGTCATAATAATTGTATAGAACCGAGAGCGGCACAGGAACATCACCGAAGTACACCTCGTTAGGTATGTGCGATGAGTCTAAACAGTCGTCGCTCCATCGCCTATTAAAAATAAACTTAAGATATTTACTTTTATACCAGTGCATAATATGACCAATCTAAATAATCCAAGAGAGGTGGTAAAAATTAAAAGTCACTGTCTGTTTTCTTAGATCCTTAATTACTTACTAATGAACAGATACAAATGAAGTTTTCCAAAATAGATGAAGTGATCCAAGAGACATGTTTATATGTATAATACGTACGTATTATAGCACAGAAAAGCCAGTAAAATTCAAAAATTTCTAATGGGAAGTTGAAGTAAACATTTCTTTGTGTGCTTAAATAATTGCAAACGCTAGTCAAACCTTATGAGATAGATCAAGTTTATTTGCCAGAAATTGTATAAAAAAAGCTCGCGATTGTATATATAAATATCTAAAGGACAACCCACAGTAACAATTTTTATTTTTACATATTACAAAAAAGTATGTGTTACTACCAAAGCTATTTCATATAATACAGTAGTATTCCTCCTTATCCAATTAAATACATTCTATATTTATAGTTTCATTAATATGAATACTTTAGAAGATATCAGAGATTTAAAAAGCGGCAGTACAGCGGCTAGCGGGCGCAAATGTAGTAAAGTAATTTAAGCATCAAACAGATTTAAGTTGCAGACGCAATTGCGCGGTTCAGGTAATAAATAAAAAAAATTTACCTTCGGAATTGTATCCCGGAGAAATCTTTCCTGAACGGTCTTATGGCATACTGATATCCTGAAGGAGCTCGCGGTCTACCGATGGGGACAGGTCTAGCTGCAGGAGGAGGGGGACCCCTAGGGGGAGTGGCTCCAGGTATGGGAGGGGATAGCTTAACTGGTGTGCCTGGTGGCTTCGGTTTGTTCGTCGACCCTTTAGGACGACCTCGTTTTTTCGGCTGTGAAAGGAGAACATTAGATTAAGTTAAGTACTCTAGAGGTCCTGGAATTAATTCACGGCAAGGCAAATTTAGGAATTTACATTTTCTAATGAGAGGGTTCGGCCGAGGCTGGTTACCACATATACCAGCAAACAAATGCAGCCAACCATTAAAATAATTAATCTTTCACTACTTTGCTGTGTAGAAACCACAAAGATAAAATTCGTCTTACCAAATTAACGCGTTTTCATATTAGACTGTATCGTCACTTAGCATCAGGCATAATTACAATCAAACACAATTTTTTTTACTATTTACAAACAACTATGCACTTGAGACTTTATAACCGAACTAAATGACGCCAGACAAGGGTTCTAACGCGTCTTAGCAAGAATCCACTCCACTAAAATTATATTTATTGAAGTTTAAAAAATTAGTAAACCTCTAAGCCTGGTGTAGTAATCTTCCCCGGAGGTAAGCCCGTTTTCGGACCTTCTGGACTACCAAACGATTTTCTATCCTCTTCGCTGGAATTAAGCATAAGAAATCAGTTTTAAAGTGAAAATTTAGATTTATATCAAATAGCACTAAAATTCCGCTGCAAATTTCAATGGTAACAGGGTATTAAAAATTACATTTTTATTATCAATTAGCGAGTCTGGTTTGCCAACTAAAACTTGTTGTTTAGCATTTTAATTTATATAAATGTTAATCGAATTTTCTGAAACAATTTGAATCACCAGTTATTGGAATAAATATGGTCTACTGACCAGGGATTCACAAAGTAGTCGTTACTGACAAGTTGTGGTCACAATGGATTTCTTAGGGCTGAACATAACCAAAAACTATCAGTTAATAATTAACACAAGTTCTCATGTGTAACTTAGAAGAAACTGGACCAATTTGTTATAAGAATGACTAATATTTTAGGAAGAAATATTGTTATACTATTCAGAAACCTCAACCTAGATTACACAATATCTTATTTTTATTGTGTCTGTCAATTTATTTTGTTAAACTTAATCAGTAAAGGATGACACATTTACTTCTACTCTCTTAACCATGCACAAGAAAATTTTATTGATATTTTGTTTTAAGAAGTTTCAAAATGGTTTGCCATGAGGGTTTGAGATATCAGTTCACATTTGGAAAAGGAGTCTCTTCTTGCTTGAAAAACCTAGCTTTATTTTATAAATAAACACGTAGAGAACTTAAAATGTGTTGGTTGCCATTGCACACTTGGCCCAAATAATATTTTACTAAGTTTCTTTGTTTATAACTTATATTAATTATTTATATACACAATTAAAGTTAATTTTTTCGGCAAGTTACAACTGCCTTTTTGAAATTTGCAGAAAATTGGGGTATATTGGGAATATACTTACAATGAATTCTGTAAATCATTAATTAGCCTTACCTTTTATCCGAGGGTGGCCCTGAAGGGTCCTTGGAGTGTGGAATCTCCTTGGCAGACTCTGATAAGCCTTCAGGTTTAGATGAATCTAACAACAAAAATAAAATTGAACCAATTGTAGATTTTTGTAATTAGAAACTAGCGAGTTTTAGTTGTATATCCTCTTAAATACAGGAACACATCTTTGAGTTAAATTAATCACTAATGGCTGAGTGTGAAAGTTTAGATGACTTCAACACTGATTAGCAGTTATACAAGTATACTTATATACTTAATTATACAGTGTATATGACTAAACTTCTAAATAGCTGAATCTATTTTGATGAAAGAAAACTTTTTACACTATGGAAAGTAATATTCCTTTAGTGTATTAAAACACTGTAAGTAGATATACTTACCCACTGGTTCGTCAGGTTCGATTCTGGCTGTCTGGCTGTCCTCTGAAAAGATTATTAATATTTATAAATTTACATTGCCTCTCAGTTAATGTATATCAGCTTTTTTTTATTACTGACAGTTACCGCTTGACTGTGACTTTACCTGATGATAAGTGATGATACATTCTGAGACGGAAGCAAGCTAATCTGTTAAGAGGCGACATACCTCATCTGATTTCTACACAGCATCGTACCAGAACACAAATCTCTTTGTTTGGCGGTACATCTTTGCTGGTAGGGTGGTAACTAGACACGGCCGAAGACTCCCACCAGTCCAGACTCAGGCAAATTAGAAAATACAAATTCCCAAATTCGCGCTACCGGGGATCGAACCCGAGCGCTCTGCTGGCAAAGCGAGTACTCGCACCACCAACGAGATCATAAACGCTACCTGGTGGCGAAAATTTCTTCAAAATCGACCCTACTGTTTCAAATGTTAGCAGTAACATAAGAGTGAACAGTAGGTCTATGATGATTTTCACTTTTGAGTGGCAGATAGCAAATGGTATAGTAACAGTATACTGGATTACGAAATTTGTTTTCCCTGAAACAGCTGGCTCTCTCTCTATAAAACTTCCACTAGCAGACAGATAACTTTATGCATGCATATACATGCTAATATTTCTCGAATATAGGATGTCAATAGGAAATTCTTTTGACTTGCCTAATCTCTAAAATAACTAAATGGTGGGAATAAAATAGCTTTGTATCCTAATGGTTATCCAGGTATATCTCAGTTGGCCACATTTTACAGTAGCAGTAAAGGGTTTAGTAACATTAATAAAATTACTGATAATCATTCATATTGGTTATTCATATTTCACAACAGTGTCAGTTAAATAAAAAGATATCACATAGTAAAAACATTTACCTTTACATGGATCTGTGGTTTTAGCGACGTCTATTGATTTTGCAGTTGCGACTTCTACAACAATAAAAAGAAATCCTAAGTGAACAGCATCAATGTCCTTCAACCTAATTTATGTTGCAGGACCCCTATTGGGGTTGAAACTATATTTCACTGTGATTTTTTGACGTTACTAACAGTGCTCTACTTGATATGAAAGTTTACATTGAAATGAAATATTTTGAATACAATATTCTGTGCAAAAATATGGATATTACCAACCAATACAACCGATTTTAGAACCAATAGTTTTCTAAAATATAAAAAAAACTGAGAATTTATTACTCTTTAAGATATTTGTTACGTTTGCCCAAATTGCCAGTATTGAAGGTTTACATTCAAATATAAATATTATATTGTTAACAAAAATACTAATATTATACATATTAACCTATATTTACCTATTACCTATTAATATTTTTCAAAGATTTTAAAAATCTGTTGAGAGTTTTTAATCCTTAAGATATTTAGCACATATTATTCCTAGTATATATCTATTGACATGGTGCGAGTTGGCATAATTGCTAGGGTTGAAAGCTTATATATCAATATATAATTGTATATGACGACAATGATATAAAAAAGAATTGAGAATTTATTAAAATATTTGGAACATAATATTAAATGTGTATTAGTATAGGTAAGGCAAGTAGCAGTCATATGAGAGAGGGTTTTTAGAGCATAGACCCACCATGCTGCACCACTGTGGATAGGCAGGCATAGTATACAAGTGCATTCTCTATTCCTTCACTCTCATAGGCCGATGTGATGGTAAATCCGACACGGCCGGACAGATCAGGCGCAGGACCGACGGCTTAACGTACTCTCCGAGACAAGGGATTGGCAAATATTCAGGATATCTTAATAGAAAACTCAATATCGATTTTTTAACTGGGCCAACCCAGTACACGAACCCAAGACCTCATGTCTGTAGTCGAACATGCTTACCGCTCGATATACAAAGTACAGTACAGGTATAGGTACAGTGGCAGAATTGCTATCAATACTTAATTTAAGAAAAGTCAAACAAATTTTTATAAAGGAAACTTACTTTCCTAACAATGAATTGACAAATAAAAAAGTATTAATTATTTAGTATTAAAGTATATATATTGTTTTGTTGTTTATATCACCTTATTTCATAAAATCATATATCTATTAAAAGATGTTGCATTTAAAATGATATTACGAGTACATAAGATAATACAGTACATATACATACAGTACATATTGATGTAAAGAGTGAATGTGAACTAAAAGAAGGAACTGAATACAAGAAAACATCTCACCACATGGTTTTTCAGTATCAGCTCTAAGAGGTAACTCGTCTGGTTTGAAGATGTCAGTTTTAATTTTAATTTTCGGTTGCTCCATTTCACTCACCTGTAAATAAGCAATCTCTGTTATTCATTTCACAATAATATAATATTTAACAATTTTATATACATAACTTCACTTCTATATATAGGCTAATAATTTAAATAATGAATGTGCACATGCTGCTCCACTCCACATGTTTCCTCATTCCTGTTGCTTAAGATTTGATTTGATAAGGCAAGCAAAAGCTTATTCAAGTCACACTGCCGGTCACAGCCCTCTGTACTCATGGGAGTGAGGGAATTAAGAGCATAGACCCACCACACTGGTACTGTGCTACACATACCCTAACAATTGCTCTCAGGATATACATGTCTCCTCACAATGTTTTCCTTCACTGAATAGCACCATGATTGATTGAAAAGGAAAATCAAGCATGCAAGTTTCTAGTTATATAGAAGGGCCTAGAGGTGCCTGCCCAATATTCGAACCTGAGACATGTCTGAATGAGATCCAATGAGAATCCGCACATTTCTCCACTATCATGACCTAGATTATTATAATCTAGATATATAAATGATAAACATTTTAATACATGTTTAATTTTGTTCGGATTTTATACATCCATTTCACTGAAGGAATGTTTTATCAGATAAATCGATTACCATGTAAATCTATCATGAAATTGCAAAAAAGTGTGGGAGCAAATTAATTGCTCTAATCGACATAGAATGAATATAAATATATATATATCTCTTGTAATCATGATGACAAAAATCATCATCATAAATTTTACAATGGAAATTTTGAGAGAATTCATGGCAAACAAACTAGAATATTGTGTAAGCTACCTGTGGGTGACATGACATTTAAAGTATTAATAGTTTATAATTATAAAAAAAAAATATTTTTACATTTGTAATAAAAAATTATATTTTTGGATATTATTTTCATTCATTAATTAGTTGAATGATTTACATTTTTTGGTAAACAGAAAAATGTTATTATTTATGGTTAAGGAATTTGTAAAACATACTCCCCACTTTACATACATACCATCATTTCATTCTCTGGATGTGGCCTTTTATGTGTATCGGTGGGTTCGAGTTTAATTTCCGGTTTGAGCTGTTTGACATCAAGTGGTTTCTGTGTGTCTATTGGTGGCAGTAAATGAGATTGTGGTGGCCATGCTGGTTTGTGTATACTGACATCACCATATCCTTGTACTAAAAAATAATAATTAATGTTATTAATAATAATAAAAGACACACTTGATTGAAATGAGCCTGTGGCTTCCTACCCAGGAAAGTTCAAAATATATTTTGATTCTTAAATACAATCCAGAAGTACCTACCTTCTTACACATACTTATTACATAGTACATTAGTACATTGTTGATATATATTATAGTTATATTTACAGAATTATAATGATAAAAAATAAACAATTTGCATTCCAACTTAAATGTTAGGAGGCCATTTAAAATCTATTCTGGTTAAATAAACAATTACAAATGATTTCTTTTATTATATTATTATAAATTAACTAGAATATGTTTAAGAAAGGCACCCAATGGAAAATAGATGAGCACTCAAACAAGCTTGTACCCATAAAAAAATATTATTGTCAGAATATTAGAGTTGTAATATGTATCTAGTAATTGAAAAAAAAAAAAAACTATATATGTATAAATATATATATAGTAAAGTTGCAAAATATCCTCAGCTCTTTAATTTAACACAAAAAAATTATTGAGTAATATACAATATTAACTTATGGCAAAAATATTTATCAAAACTATTTCATAATTGTGTAATAGTTTAAGTCAAGAAAAGTTTAAAACTTAATGAAAAGCTAAACAAAATAAAATTCATCCCTATTTTAATAGAGAAACTATTTGCTCACTTGTTGTTTGTGTCAGTTTTCAATAATATAAATGTGTTTTTATTTACTTATTAAAATATGACTGTGTTATTTTAACATGCATCTATAACAATTTTGAATGTATATAGGAAAGAAAAAAAGGACTGCTTTAGTAGCAGTCCTTTTTTTCTTTCCTATATACATTCAAAATAAATTTAGCTTATATTTTTATACAAAAACAAGACAATTATTTAACAATTAAAGTATCAATCCCTTGAATAAAATATTCTTAAGTTTATTTACAATTTCCATAACAATTAGTGTTATAAAAGTTTTATACATACCCATATGTGATTGTGCCATATGAAGCTGTGCCTGAGGTTGCTGAGGCGGGAAACTTTGATGATGCGCGTAATTTTGGTGCGCGGGAGGGGCATATGATAAATTCTGCGGCGCATAGCCCCCAGGAGGTGGAGGTCCATAAGCAGCAAACGCATCCGGTGGCGGATAATGTGTATTATACGCACTTGCGTATGGTTGATACGGTATTTGATGGCCATTATCTAAAACAAATTGTCAATGACTTAGAATGTCGAGCGCGAATTCCCGCGGACAAAAATATACAACACAACATACCTATGTAATTAAGCGGTAATCCGTTCCCCTGGACAACGCCGTGTCCCGGCTCACCCTCCATTCGCAATCGCTTCTGATTCATAGCTCTTTCTGCATCATAATTCATCTTGATCACTAAAATTATAAATCACTTACAATATCACTGAACGCAGTCACACAAAGGCACCTCCACGCATCTTCGTTATAACAAATTAGTATTAAATAAACTGTTTCGTGTTAACTATGACAGACGCCAACCGGACGCTAGCTCTAAACACAGGTTATATGCTTGGTAAAAGCAAACATAAGCGTACCTTTGTTACAGGCGAATTATTATTGATTTTAATTAATATAATCACTTGGGGTATTGTTTTCAATAAATTGGACCATATTATAGTACAGTATTGAGTCAAAATAACTGTTGCATATAAAATATGCACTAAATTATGAGCATTAGTGACAGTAAAATTAGAAAAAAAACACAAAGTGAAGCCAAGTTCGGTCCAGTAGTTGTTTAACTTTTTTTATATTATCTACAGATGTACCTACTCATAGGCAATGAGTGCCTAGGTACAAGGTAAAATTAAAACAAAATATTAGTTTAACATACTACTTACATTTTAATACTTCAAATGCATTTTAAATACTTCTGCTAGAAATAAAAAAAATATTACCACATTTAAAGTTAGTGCAACATAATATAGCTACGAGACATACTTTGAACTGAAAAATGATTTATCAACTACCAATATATTTTATAATATAATTTATGGGTATAAAGAAAATAAATATCGACACATTACTTAAATCTATGTTTTAAATAATTGTTATTAAAATTGCTAATGCAGCTATTTTTTTAGAATTGATATTCACCTTTTATTTGTAAAAAGAAGTTTTGTTATACCTTTATCATGAAAGAAACAAAAGTAATAATGTCGACAAGTAGCTTATACAACACTTCCCTGCACTAAGTTAAATCTCTACATCTTTCCATCCCCGACATTTACCATATAAACACCTAACCATTTAGTAACTATAAAATGAGTATTTAATTTATTCAAGAGACGCATCGCACCCTAAAATTATTGGCAGATAATTCTATTTATAACCTACATATCTAGTCATTATAAGTCCATTTTTAAAAAGAGGAATACAATTTAAATAAAGTTTTATTTTAATTGCATTGTGTATATTTCTGAAGTAGATCTGAAATAGAGAAATAAGGGGCCGATTTGATTTCAGTTTTGTTGTTTACACTAAGTGTTCAATTACAGCTTCCACAGTACATTTATATTTTGCGCGTCACAATAAAGTATTGACCATATTTTGAAGTGAACCTTCTTTAGCACAGTAGTGATTTGAAAATATAATGAAACAAAAATGCGAAACCAAAATGAATATGTTATTCATACACCTTATAACAATCCAAACAATCCTAAAGCTCTATATTCATCTCATTCTCTACTTTTCTGAGGTTTAACTACTGCCGTGTGTGAATTGCACACATACATTATTTTTGCTTTATCTTTTAAAGTACATTAATCTGTAATTTATAGAGTGATGAGTATAGCAGAGTATACACTATAGAATAGACAAGTTTTCCTTTCAGTTATTTCGTCTTGTGTAAATGATCCAAGTTAAACAAAATTTGAATGCACATTAATATAGTGTTTACTTAATTTTCCTACTCAAAAATTATTACGGGTATCTTCCAAGACGAGAGTGGTGACGTGTTATGTTCATAAATTTATATATTTATAAATTTAGTGATTGTTTGAAAACTGATTAAAACTTGGTAAGCAAGCATTTTATATTTACCCCAGCCATGTTTTTTTTATTATTGAAATCTATATATTGAAAGATATATTATAAATAAAAATACTGAAATCTAAACAAAATAACACATGAAAAGTCACCGTTTTTAAATATCTCTTTTCAGCATAAAATAAGTGTTATAGACGAGAACTTTTTATTTTATATAGTTGTGTTCAAAACCCAATGTTATAATTTTTATTATTATAAAAATCCTAATTATAAAAACAAATATTTTTTGGAAAAAAAAAGAAAATTATTGACCTTGATGAGGTTGTGAACAATTAACAATAGTTCAATTATGATAGCTGTCCCCTACGATATGGGAATATAGGGAAATGCATAATTAGCAACTGTTCATAAAGCGAAATGAGTTTTTTCTAGTCAATCGCGACTTTTCGTGAGTTTAATAGTTTAGTAAATATCTTCACATTATTGTTTTTGTATTGAAACCGGTTTGGGTTCCTATCAGTTTTATCGTTTTCAAGATTTCGTAATGAAAGAATAAGTAATAAAATAAGCTTGAAATGCCTGGACTTTCTCATTTTTGAAAGCTTAGCTTACTTTAGTTCTTACAACAGCATCAGTAAAAGTGCTGTCAAAATTGTCCTAGCATTTTTATAAATAATGGGAGCAAATAAACTTCTCATACAGGTAAGGAGCATTCCCATTTGTCACTCAAATATGAGTAAGAATCATTTCAATGATTAAAGGGAATGGACAGGAATACAAAGTGTCTTTGTAAATACTCACGCTTTTATATCATGTCTTTTGACATTACAAACTGAAAGTTATGTGACAGTGTTTTTAAGTTATTTAATTTTACAAAATTTTTCAGTTTCCCTTAAAAAGAAAATCAAATCATGTTTAAAATGGAGGATATATCTATTCCACAATCAGATAACCAAGATATTGATCTGTTGTAAGTTTATTTTTTTTATCTTACAATATGTTTTCACTTAAAAATATTTCCAATTTCCAACAGTGTAGGTGGTTTAATGTGTAAATACTTGTTTTACTACTAGAGGCCCCACATTAAATCACTGAAAGGGCAACTCTGGGGTAGAAACATTTAAGTAGTAAATTACCTGTTCGTATTGTGTTAGCACTACCATTTTACACCTTTATCCCTTACTATTAGGTGAGATTATATTCAAACACTAATCAGTCAGCAATAACAAACATCAGAGGGAATTTATATTTTTTTCTGGTTTATTTCTATACAAAAGGCTTTTTAGTAAAAAATATTTACAGAGGAAATATGTTATTATTATTTAATTAACATGTGAAGTTAAATAATATTTTTTTAGGACTCTAGGAAGTGAGGACTTTCTACATGTTGTTGGATCGGATTTAAATCTTTCCAGCTATCTAATAAGTGACCAGCATACAGAAGAAACAGTAGATGTAGCTGAATTAAAATGCACCCCACTGGTGAATCTTCCTGTTAGTACCACTCAAAGCTTTTAATTTATATCAATTACAGACAGGTTGATCTTAATTTACCAAGGCACTATTATAATTTGCTCCAAAATTAAATTTTTAGATATACATTTCTCATTCATTATAGAGATTTTCGTAATTTTGATGTATAGCATCAAAATTACGAAAATTTAAGAAAACACTTTTTTCAATCGCAAATAACACTACTCTTTCGTGCATGATGACATTGACAGCTTTGCTGGTGCAATGTTAATGTTTTCATTTCTGTTGTAGTAGACTTAGGTTATTAGGATAGATTATTTGTTAGGTTAGAGTAGACTTGGGGCCCGAAGGTGCTGGAGTGGCGACCCCGCACCGGGCGGCGCAGTGTAGGGAGACCCCCCACAAGGTGGACCGACGACATAAAGAGGGTCGCCGATAGCCGCTGGAGCCAGGCGGCGCAAGATCGGGCCTTGTGGAGATCATTACGTGAGACCTATGTCCAGCAGTGGACGTCCATCGGTTGAAGCGACGACGACGACGAGACTTAGGTTTGATTCTGGTTGGGCTTTAAGGAATTCCTATATCTAATTTGTTCAGGTCTGGATTTGTGTGAGGCTTTGACCATGGTAATAGTACCCCATCAGCCAAAGATGTGGCGCCAAGTAAAAAATTTGACATTCCTCTATGATACTGTGTAGAAACCATAAGAGATAAATTACCTCTTACCAGGTTAGAGCTCTTCCATCTTAGACTGTATTATTACTTACCATCAGGCAAGTAAAGTATTAACCTGTAGCAATAAAAAACATTGGTTTTCATTTATATTATTATTACAGATATCGCCACGTGGTCCACCTGAAAGAAAGAATGATTCTAAAAAATGCAATTTTTCTGTTGAGATTGATGGGGCACATACACAAAGAAAAAAATTTTTGGTAAATGTGTCTCTTCCCAATTTTTACTGTTTTTTAATCCTCTTTCTTCATAAGGACTTATGTATTTTAAATAATACATGCCAGCCCCATCCTTAGCCTTATCACCTAAAAATCAAAACCACACTTCAATTAATATAACTAAAATAAAACGTCATTCTTTCATAGAATCACTTATAAATGTATATCTACTTTAAAATAAAAATGACTGGAAATTAAAAAAAAAGATTATGAAATATCACTTCAATTCAAACAATGTTTTTTTTGTAAAAATATTCATTTGGTTAGAAATAAAACTTAGAGAATTCTTGAAGTAGTTTTCTGTAGAGTTTGTTTTATTTACCCATAAATGGTTTACAAAATAGTACTTAAACTAATATACAAAATAGCACTAAACACAGAAATTGCTGAATTAAGTCTTTTTAATTTAAATATATTTGAATCTTCTAAGATAAGCATTTTCATGAAATGCTGTTAAGGACAGTTTTGATCTACATGGTATATGCAACATATACATATAATGTATTTAATTGTATAAGCAATAACAACATATACACATAATTTAATTGGATAAGCAATAATATTATATTGTATAAAATAGCTTGGTAACAAAAATATTTTTTTGTAATATGTAAAAAATGTTTACTGTTGGTTATCTTTAGTTATAAATATATTTTTTTCTTGCTCCAACTTTATTTTAGTTTAGTATGTTTTTTGTGGTTTTTGTATGAATAAAGACTTATTTATTTATTTATATACTGTCACAGAATTTTGATATTTTATTTTAAGATATAAAATTCACATTAATTTGATCTATGTCGAAACTCAAAAATATGATTCTTATAACATCACACTGTATGTAGTATACATATCTTCCTCTTGAACCACTCGATCTATTGCGAAAAACTAATTTTACATCTACCTTTATGTGATAATATTCAATATAAATGTCATTGACTCCAATGACAATCGTAATATTTTTTTCAGTACTCACATTTATTGAATAGAATATATGTAGAAATGGGTTGTAACTTCTCTGTAAACTTCAATTGGGATGTGACCAAAGTGCCAAACCGGGCTATGTATATACGGGCCACTGTCGTCTTCTCCGACCCTGATCAAGCGGAGAAGCGGGTCGAGCGATGTTTTCAGCATTCCCATGTTTCTTCAAATGCTGGTATGTTATTCAGTTTAAATTACATAAAGACCATAATCCACACATAAAGTTCCCATCAAATTACGCACGCATACAAACGCACACACGCATGCATCTCACACAAAATTTATCATAAAAATTGATTATTTGTTAGGATAATTGTTAATGTTATTTAATTGAAAGTGACTATATTTATGTCTTTAAACTTTACATAAATGTAATTTTAAAGTGTCGGAATAGTATGTTACACACCTAGAGAGTAGGGCATTTTCGTCCGGGAAGTTTGAAAATTACGGCTAAGGATGCCCTATTTTCTGCCGTGGTGGTGATTGGGATGAAAAGGGCGTTTTACATTTGGATAAACAAATGATTGCAAGGTTATCGGGAGGGAAAGTTAGGCGTATGTGCGCCAGTAGAATGTAACCGGGAGAGAACGAGGCACTTTTCCCCCATACAGAAGTCTAAATGTCATCTTTTCATCAGGCAATGAGAATAATGTAGGTACTTTAAAGGATCCACTGGTCATGGGTTTAGTAGCGAAATATCTCAAAAAATGTAGTTTCAAGTAAAAAAAAAATGCCTTATTAATTAATCTGATGTTGTAATAAGCCTATAATTTTATTCTTATTTAAAAAGTATTTTATAACAATGCTGTTTTGATTTATCTCATTTATTAGACATGCGCAATGGTTTTTTCCTATCAATTAATCTTTGAGATATTTTTTTTATTGCGATATTTTTTAAAGCGCAATGACTCTGATTATTCGTACGTTGTTGCAGCATTTTTTTATGAATCGATTGGAGACCTACAGCGAAATAACGCTAAAAATGTTGTTTTGCCCTACATTGACGTAAAAGGCATCATCTAACAGGATAATTTGAAAATGATATAACAACCCGACATTTTATATAGTTACTTATTCTAATAGAAACAACAAAAACTCACGTTTTTATAAGTATATACACAATCGTACTTGGATAAGCGTGAGTTTAAGGAATAACCTGTTAATCGCGTTTATAAGGGTTTCTCTCTAACCCGAGTATCAAACTTATAGAGCTACGGTAATGGCCATTTTGTACGATATCGGTATTTTTAAATGATAGTAGCCAGGGCATCTTAAACTTAAACAAGATCTTCAAACTTTGGTTATTACCCATTGATAGAAGCAACTGCCAAATTTTCGCAATGACAAACAGTAACTAAATTCTCCAAGAGAGGACAAGTACCAGTTTCAAAGGTCCATACACAGATACCTGAGAGTCCACGACTCTCTTATCAATGTTTCTATTTCTTATAGAGGATTTAGAGGTTAATAATGAGGGAACCAGATAATTATTCTCTTTTATGGAGGTTTCTCGTGTACTCGGGTTCGACTGTATATAATAATTGTCTTAAATGTAATTTAAGCGAAACTACTTTAGGCGCATGAGGGTAAAATTTTTACGGATGAAAGGCGTGAAATATTTACTACGAATTGGCATAAAAAACGCTGCACATTTTCGTGACGCTAAAATAGGCAGCGCTTTTTATGCTAATTCGTTTGAAGGTTAGGGAGTTTTAATATTTACAAATAACATGTGGCATTTTAATTTGCCACTCATCATTTTATAATATAATATATTATTAATAATTTAATAAATAAAAAGAATATTTTATCAATAATTTTTAATATTGACAAAAACCAAGTGGCATTTCTATTTACAATTCATCATTTGAGATTTCAATAAATTATTTGTATCGATTTTCAACACTTTATATTTTAATGACAATTAAATGACTATCTACTTATTTCCCTCACTCAAAGTCTGAAATCAAAATTTTTAGATTTGTATAAATTTATACAAGACTCAGAAATTAGTTTGCCAAAGAAGTTTCACTTCTGACACTTTGTAAGCACTATTCACTCGTTAAGCATTTATAATATTTTTTCTCTTTAGAAACAACACAGCAAGTGATCGTCAATAACGTGCTTAGATCTGCGCGTGATATGAATGACCCTAACGTTTTTTACTGCGGCAATCCCAACGAGTCAGACTGTTGGTACTCTGTTGTAGTACTTCTTAATGGACCGACAGGACACGCGTACCATTTCGTATGCAAGAACAGTTGCTCTTCGGGCATAAACAGGCGGCCCATCGATATAATTTTCACCCTTGAAGATTCTAGGTATTTATTAATACATTTTCACTCGGTTTAGCATTTCACAGCATTAGATTAGGCAACCAGGTGTCTGAAAACTACTGCAATGCGGCCCGCGTGAGAGCTATTCCACACGTGCTGCACATGAGACTAACAATAAATGTGCTTAAATAGTGCAAAGCATGATTTTACCCAAAAAAAAAATGTGTTTATTATGACCAATATTCTCATAACATTTGAGACCTCATAACGAAAGGTTGCTGAACTCATGTGTTAGACGAATAATGACACAATACAAAATTTTCTAAATATTGGGCTAGGTATTTTCTAGGATCCAAAACCATGGCACTACATAATTTAATTGTCATTGGTTGATTTAAATATTATTTATTAATCAAAATGGATTACTATTATAGTAAAAAAAATTGATTTTGTTGAAATAATAAAATGTCAAATGGGCCTCCTATAAAATTATCTTCTTTTAATATGTGTTACTACTATTTCAAAAAATAAAAAGTAGTGTAATTTTTTTGAGTCATACTGAAGGTCAAAAAGGACGCTACGGAAAAACAAAATGTCATTATGTCATTGTTTGATTTAAACATTTTGTTTAATTTACAAATGGCTCTCCATTAAAATTTACATTTTTTTTATAATTGTGTTAAAAACTTACATTATATTTTTTTTAATTTTTGTCGTTATTCTTCTTAAGCAGCGACATATTTTTTTAAAATGTTATTTTGCTATCATTTATAAAATAATTCCGTTGGAGCAAGGTGGACAATAGTGAAAAAATCTCAATCAATCGAAAAATAATCTTTAATTTGTAGCCCTTTGTTATCATTATTTTCTAGTCAATTTGTCATATTATTTCCAATTCACGACCACCAAATAAATTTTAGCATTCCATGAGTACATTTGTACCCGGTTCTGAGAACAACCTATAAATAATTCTTTTTTTTGTTCTCATTACCCGCCATTAATACCACATACTATCGGATGAGACTTTAGTCGAGCTTTAACCTGTCAGTAATAAAACAATTTTTTAGTGGTTATGTCTATGGGAGGCAAAATGTGGGCACAAGGGTTTGTTCGTGTCCACGTAGAGACAAAAAGCAACAAGAGGAAGAGTTCCAAGCGGCCGGCGGGAAACGACCGATGCAAGCCAAGGAGAAACCGTCTAAAAAAATCAAGTTGGAAGTTGTTGATACTGTTGAAAATGCAATCGTAACAATACCGGAGGTAAGTTAAGAAAGGAGCCTTCTTTTGATGGTGGATATTAATGTAGGTATGTGTATGTATAATGCGTGTGCTTGTATGTGTGTGGTGTGTGAAAAGTGAATTTGTGTGTGTACACTTCTAGGCACAGACTTAAATATTTTGATCAATTTTCAAATGATTCCCTTGAAAAATTAATTATATCACTATTTTAGTTTTTTTTGTATATTAGTTTTTTTTAATTATGTCACTATTCTTCCAAAGCAGTCATATATAAAGATATGATTCAAGTTATATAACTTTAAACTTGCTAGCTGACTCTTGAAATCCATTTCAACTGCATCCCAATTTAATATATATTGATTGGTTCTATTGAAAATATTTCATCGAAATGGAATGGAACCAAAAGCATGTTTAATGGATTGTTTATTTTTAAATGTACTAATATGCATTTGTTATAAGTTTTATTTATGTATTTTTACACTTTTGTACATCATACACTATACAAAAGAGGCACAAGTACTAAAAAAGCAAATGTGCAAAAAGGTGATCTTAAATCTAATCATACAACATCAGCAGACAACCTTAAGCAGAATGAAACGGTTCGAAAGTAGGTGCAGAAAGAAATCATACAAACTAATATGAAACGAAGTAAACATATAATATTTAAATAAAATATACTTACACATACAAAAACCTTTGTGTTTAAGGGAATTCCATTTAATCGACTATATTTTCTATCAAATTATTAACCTTACCATTTATAATTCATGAATTAACCGCGTTATATTGGGACAGAGTGTTTGCAAAGAAAATGTTGTGGAATGGATTTCAAGTGAAGCAAGCTATAAACTTCCTTCTAAGATAGGTTCGCTAATACGTTCCTTTGATCTCTCTAGTTTCAGATGGTTGGTGCACGTTCAGCTTTAACCACAATGAAATTAGCATATAACCTATTAGACCAACTGCGTGCCTCCAACCAATTGCAAATGCAGCCGGTGGATGATATTGATACCTGTGCGGCGAATATTAAAAAAATTATTACACAAATAGAGCGTGAATACAAGATAAGTGTTCTTTAACCAGATTTTAAATGGTATGCAATACTGCACATTATAACGATGAACGGATGGAGTTATCTAATACTGCGTCTGGGGACACTGAAATGCGGGCCCTAAAGTACAGTGACATCTATTTGAAGGTTATGTGACTTCGCCACACCCCTACAACCGGAACGAAAAGATCGATCCGCTTTTTAATCACTGATTTCTTCTAAGAATACATTTTAATAAAATGCTTTTGACTTGTCAAAGTCCGGGTGCATTAAGCGATGTCGTAAAAAAAACGGTCTTACTCTACCAGTGACATACGATGTTGTGTGTTCTGAACCTTATCTGAGGGTGATAAAGCCCATTTTTGATTGCAAATTGGGTGTCTATGGATTCATAGTGAAATTATGTACAAAATAAACGGTTGACAGGTTAACGGTAGTTTAGATCTACATGAAACATACAACGTATCACATTTTTAAATTGGATAACGAATAATACTATATTTTATAAAATAGCTTTGTAAATGATACGTATTTTTTTAAAGGTACGTAAGAAATTAAAAGTAAGTTGCAGCCCATTAACGTACCATTACTGGGCACAGGCCTCCTCACTAGTATGAGAGAGGGTTTTTAGAGCACTCTCTATTCCTTTACTATATATATATTCCTTTACTCTTATAATCCAATGTGACAGGAATCCGACACGATTGGAGAGAGATCGGGAGCAGGACCGACATCTTAACATGCTCTCCGAGGCACGAGAGTGGATCTCACCGCCAACTTCGGGCAAATATTAAGAAAATCTTAATAGAAAACTCAATGTCGATTTTGAATTGGCTCGACCCGGGACTCGTGCCCAGGACCTCATGTCTGTAGTCGAACATGCTAACCACTAGACGAATGAGGCAGCCTTTTAATATGTAAAAGAAAGAAATTGTTTTGGTGGGTTATCCTTTAGAGATAAATGTGCAGTATCGCAGACTTATTTATCGATATTTTGAAGGTATATATTTCCGGAGAACATTAATTTGATCTATCTGGTAAGATTTAGCCAGCAAGACTTGCGGTTTTTCTGTACTATAATATGTATGTATTAGACACATACACCTTCATCGTGCTATCTTTTGCTGTAAGCTGCATTAAAATCCACTGAATGGTTTCAACAACCTAAGCAAACAAACAGCGGAAGCGACTTTATAACATGTAAAAATGACTACGACTTGTTCACTTCATCACGTGACATCGATATGATGTTGTTTGTATTGCATACATGCGTTTAAAAAACATCTCGTTCTAATAGGCTTAGAGCTTTTAATATAACTACACCAGTTATCTTTTTTATGATTAGACATAGTTAACGTAATTTTTTTATTAGGCCTTACTTTTTTATACTACATTTATTAGGATTAAGTTTTAGTAATCTGTAGGTTATAAGTACAAGTTTTTAACGTGACAACTTCTCATAAAACGCCGCACGAAAGAAAAGCATGACTTCCTTGTCACGTTCCGCCATTAAACATGCGATAGAGAGTCGTTATCGGTCTAATTCGATTGTTGAATTACAACAACAATTTTTCATGAATGTTTTCTTATTGCGCTATCACGTCAAATTATCTTTACAGACAACGAATTTGTTTTTTTGTTATAAATCTTTAATTCCTAAATTAGTGTTACTTACTGATTGAATGATTTATCGATTCGCTGCTTTAGCAGAAGCCCCTTAAGACTTAGTTCCCGCCTGTCCTGAGATTTATACTTGAAACATTTTAAAAACCAATGGTGTTTTGATTAAAACATTAAGGTGCTTTTAGTTTTTAAAAATGGCAGTGCCATATATACTTATATAAAGACCAGCAGAACATGTCGATTAGCTTTATATTAATTTGATTTTATTTTATTTTTTGCGATTATAACTCATTATGAAATAGCTAGGCTAATGGAATCTTACTGTATAAAAGATCTTTTGGGAGGATATGGGTAAATTTTGATGGACAGTAAAGAAAACTCACATTTTCATCATCATTTTTATAAAATTAATCATGCTGAATTGTTTTTCCTTATACTTCTACCACAATTAGTGGTTACGGCATTCAAATGGGATTTCTTTTAGACTTAAATTTGCTAATTTTGATGCTGTAAACTAATATCACTATTCAGAAATCTCTTATTTTATGATTGTTCCATTTTATAATACATGTCGGTTATTTTAGAGTATTCCATTTTACATACATATGTCATTTATTTAAAATTGCGTTTAGGTTATATTTTTGTCATTTTTGGCAGTAGCATTTAACATACATATCGGTTATTTTTGAGCGATCCATTTTACATACAAATGTCATTTAAAAAAAAATTACGTTTAGCTTACCTATCTGTCATGTTTGGCAGTAATATATAGCATACACGTCGGTTATTATTGAGAGATCCATTTTACTTAAAAGTATAATTTTTTGTGAAAGGCCTTTCGCTTATATAAATGCCTCATTTAGCATACTTATGCGTCATTTTCCGAGACCTTTTGATCTTGAATATTTCATCGGTAATATATGACAATATTCATGTGAAGTGGGTTTCATTTCTTCAGTTTTAAATAATAAACCATAAAATGGTGATAAAACAATGGCCTCTATCCGCCTATAGTTTGACTAGCATAACCCGCCGAATTACTTAATATACTTCAATGCCATTGTTTCATTCTACATGACAATAAATATTTACTTTAGGTAAAACTTTCAACACTGGCAGAGATTATTCCTTAAAAATAAGTATATGATGAAACCTTATTTTCTATATTATATTGCATTTATCTTAATTTTTATTAAAAGTGTTAATTGGTACTTAGTCAAAAAAACCCAGTCCTATTTGTTTGTGAAACTATATTTTCTATTGTCTTCCAAATCTGGTAAAATAATACACAAGTGCTTTTAATATTTTATATCTTTAAGATTATGTAAAATATTTGTGAATATTTTTAGAGGTATTTTAAACAAAGTGAAATAATCATTGTTATGGTTATTTCATTTTGTATGTTAACTTTTTACATTCTAGTAAATAGATTGTGATTTTGTCAATTTAATTGCGGCCTTACGATATTTTAACAGTTATTATGGGTATTATAGGTAAAATAATTATGTTGAAAATGTTCATACTGATTGAAATAATTGATAATAAATTTTGTTTATTACCTTTGATTTGTTTTTTTTTTTTTTAACTTAAACATCTTATCCATTAAATACACATCCAAAACAATGACAAATGTTCAGATTTATCTTTAGAGTTAGATTTTTGTGATCATTGGAAATGAAAGTTTTGAATAGTATTCAATATCAAGAAAAAGAACAATGTTATTTCTATATGTTATATTGTATGCATATATACATTGTAGGAGGCTGTAGTGCTTTAATATTGATAGGATTGTTTTTTATTTTACAAGACTTATAATTTTAAAACGTTATATGTTTTATACATTTAAATGTAACTTACTGATCTGTTGAATTCCTAACTCTTGGGAATTAAAATGAGATAGACATCCTATTAATCACTTTTGAAATATTTTTTTTAATGTGACATATATATATTAATATAAATTTTATTCAGTCTTATTATTAAAGTTCTTTTTTTTAAACTTTAAAACACTTGAAATGAACTCTTTAAATAATTATTTATTAGTTAAATTTAAATTATAATCATATTTGCAAAAATTGCATAGCACTATTTATTGAAAGCTCAGTTAAGGGTTTAGTGCTAAGAAATATACAGTAATTGCCTATAATTTTTTTTAAATTTTATATTCCTTGTTCAATAGTAATATCATTTTCGTAAATTAACTGTTTGCTGTTAAGTATAGAGTGCAAAGGATCACTCGTAACTTAGGATTCTAAGTTGTTCTCTAATATCATCATCAGTCATACATTCAAAATAATATGTAGAACAATATTTGATAATTAAAAAGAGTTGTATAAATCTATTTCAATAAAACGCCTTAATTTTTTTATAAGTGCCAATGGTAGTAATGAAAGATTGTTTTTGTTTTTCAAACATATATTTAGAGTAGTTTCAAATGACCAGTAACTTTATTAATGACATCTTTAGGTGCTGGACCAACACCAAGCACTGTAATAGAATTGGGGGCAATTTGTGTTCTCCCAGCATCTCTTATTAATGAAGTTATTAGTCCCATTTTTTTAGCATTGTCTGCAATTAGTTTGATCTCATCTACGGAATCTGTTTTGAGGGCTACTTTGGCTTGACCAGTCATTTGCCAGCTTTTCAAACCTTCAGGATCTCTTTTTAAAGCTTTTTCATAGGCTCCAACAGCTGCATGACTACATTGTGCTGCAATTTTTCCTTTGCTCATGCCAAGGTCTGTTCTCACAACTAACACTAATTTGTATTCAGCATTTGATACAATCTAGAAAGGTAAAGTTTATGATCTTACATAATAAATATGAGAATGTAATTGTGAAGTGCAGAAGATTATAACATAATAATACCATGTTTTGACAGTCTCGCTGCTGTAATATTGTGGGGACTTGCAAAGCTAAGATACATAGATCCTTGGTACAATTTCCAGAGGGTTTGGGAAATAGTCAGCGACCATGGTTGCTGACTATGGGCCTCATGCGGAAGCTCAGAGTCACTCAGCGTGCGATGGAGAGGGCTATGCTCAGAGTTTCTCTACGTGATCAAATCAGAAATGAAGAGATCCGTAGTAGAACCAGAGTCACCGACATAGTCCTGCGAATCGCGAACCTGAAGTGGCAATGGGCGGGGCACATAGTCCGAAGGACCGATGGACGTTGGGGGCCAAAGGTGCTGGAGTGGCGACCCCGCACCGGACGGCGCAGTGTAGGGAGACCCCCCACAAGGTGGACCGACGACATAAAGAGGGTCGCCGGTAGCCGCTGGAGCCAGGCGGCGCAAGATCGGGCCTTGTGGACGTCATTACGTGAGACCTATGTCCAGCAGTGGACGTCCATCGGTTGAAGCGACGACGACGACGACGACGAAATTTAGGAAATTGTATTTTTTTAATTTGTCTAGGTCCTCAGTTGTGGAAAGTTTGAAGTATGGCTAGTTAAAAGTCTGTCAGGAAAGTTATGCAACCAAGCATGATAAATTATCTCTTAGCATGTTAAGACATTCTCATCTTAGACTATTATCATTTACCACCAAGTCACATTATAATGTATTGCTATTTGGTGAGCAATAAAAATATGTTAGAATACAACAAACATTGTATAGAGTTGAAATTTAAGTAAAGAAAATGTTATTATGGAATAGGTTTGAGGAAATCGGGATTAAAATACTAAAAGAAACAAATTGGTAAAAATGATAATTTAAAAAAAATATCTATTTTTATTTGTAAATCAAGGTAAATATACTTATTTTATAAAAATATGGTTGATTTCCAAATGAAATTGGAACGAATCTAAAGTATAAGAATATCAATCATTAATTGAAAATTAATATATTTCATAGCTACGGAAATACGTACCTTTTTCACAGCCTGTGCATTCTTCATGAAAAACCTAAGATGTTTTCTTAGTGCAAATATTGATAAACCTAAACAAAGACCGCATCCCAAGCCCGAAAGGAAAGATAAATTAAAACTCATTTTTCGTTGAAGCGAAATGATTATTAACTTATAGGGGCAACCATAACAAATATTTTGCTGTGAAAACAGATGTTTTCATTAATTAAAGAAAATCAAAAAAGTAATACCAATTTTATAACCTGCAATATGAAATGACAATTCAATATGACAGATACTTTTTAAAATCGATGTTCTATTAATATTAGAGGCAAAAGTTTTGCCCCAACTTGAATCATAGGTTTGGTATGCACAGATAACTTCATAAAACAATATGAATCGTCACAGATTAAATATAATTTTAATGTATAGTTAAAATGAAAATTATCCCCTAGCAACGAATTTGTTTATTTTATATTGAATTTTATTCCCCTAAAAACAGATTTCGTTGTTAAATTTTAAAACATATCTGCTGCAAAATGAAGAAATCTACTAAAGATTTGGCTCCTATTGCCATACCTCATGGACCTCCTGTGGAGTCTACTGCAGAATACTATAAGTCTTTAATGGAAAGCTCCAGCATGGTGAAGTACGTCTTTGATATGTTTTGTAAATACCTGGAGGATGCATTTACACATGGCTTAACCCAACAATACTTTCGAGGTTCAATTTCCCTTACACAACTTATTATTACCATTATTAATTCCGTATTTTAAAAAAATAATTCCAAAAGATTTTTCTAATGTTCAGTTCTTTGCATTTCCCCATATACGAGCAAGGGTTCGGTATGCGTTGCGACTTTTTAATTTTCTTCACAAATTTTCCATTCAATCGACTGAATCACAAACGCATGGAGAATGAACACTGACATTTGTAGACTTGTTGCCAATATGATATTGACTAGCAATAATAAGGAAAAGTTTACATTCATTCTTGAAGTCAACTTTAAAGGTCTAAAATTGTACTTTTTTTGAATCGTTTAAGACTGGGCTTGCGCATTGAATTGCTGATGTCTTCTTGCTTGAAAATTACCATTTAAATTAAAGGAGAGCCTAGGAGCAGAGTGATATACTCGCTCATATGCAATAACAACTAATCATGGTAGTTTAAATAAATAAAATAATGGTAGCGTATTAGTATATTAAAGATCTTGTTAAAACTTGAGATTTTGTATAATAGAAAGTATCCAGTATGGGATGTAGCGCGCCCTACACCACAAGTTCTGATGGAACAGGCGCGAAGGGATTTGATGGAAGCTGACGAGAAACTTGCCTTGAAGAGGGACGAAGAACGAGCAAACAGAGCCTTAATGGATAATAAATGGCAGGAGCTCCGAGAAAAGGAACTCCTTTTAAAGGAATCTTTTATAAGCTTCAACAAGGTTTGATTATAACACGATAATTCGAAATGTTTTAGCATTTTTTCGACATGTTACAAAATAACCAAATATTTTACTCCCACGGTTTCATTTGATTAATAAACTGCTTAATTTGTTAGACAGAGTTATTTATGTTCAAGTTTAACCTGATAACGATTGGGTATAGTTTAGTTAGATATTACCTGCACGACTTTTGCTGCCTACAGGATCATCTATAAAATTGGTATGCCACGAGAATAAATACTTGGCCCTTTTTAGTTCTTAATATATATACAAGATTTTCCATATCACATTAAAAGCCAGTGTGATATGTGCTTATGATACTTCTGTTTTTAAAGTTGATGAAAATTAAAGTTTTCTCCAAAATCTCTCCCGCCGTTTTAGATACTAGCGGAATCAACCAGGCTGTTTTAATTTTTATTGCTTAAAATTGCCTAACTTAATGGGTATATAGATGGAGTGTTATGATCGAAATAACGACATTATAGAAATAATTTTTATTAAAACTTTACATAGAAGACTTAAAACTTATTACGGAGGTGTTGGTTAAAAAGAAAAAAAATTGGGTTGAAAAGGGTTTATAGAAAATTAGAAACTATGGCATGAAGCTCCATTTCAGGCGAGCACATATTTTTATTTATTTATCAGTACTAGCAGACCCGACAGACTTCGTTCTGATGAAATGATTTGGAATGTGGTTTAACGAATGATTTTCGAACTGTAATTACAGCAGTACTAAATATCTTTAGCTCTTACATTTTTGTGATTATTCAATTGATTTTGTACTTCCTGTGACGATAATAAAGTGCAAATTGACAGTGAGTACTTGTAATTTATTATGTACTTTATTGAATAGCAATAAAGGTCAAATTGACTTTATTTAATTAAAATACTTACAAAACGTATGTATGGGAAACGAAAAAGGGCTGTTTTTACCGTTAAAACCGTTAAAACCATCCTTGGACTTCAAAAAACATTTAAAAAAAGAATTGTCACAATTGACCTAGGCGTTGTGAGTTATGCGCTTACCAATACATTTTGCGATTCATTGTTATATTATAAATTTGAAAAAAAAATGGTAAAGGGTTGATGGTAATCAAAAAAATGAATAGCCTAAATTCTTCTACTATTAATTCAGCGTCGAATGGTCATGGTCTCATGCCGATCGGTCCAGTAGTTTTCAAGTTTATCGATAACAAAGAAAAAAAAGTTGCTTATACATATATAGATTATATAAAATATCTATTTGTTATATATCATACTAGCTGAACCCGCGACTTCGTCTGTAGGGAATGTTTGTTTGTTTGAGTGGATTATGATTTTGATACATTCCCCAACATACCAAAAACTGTTTTATCAAATTTCACAGTTGTAAGAACTAGGGATTAAAAAATATTAATTTTGTAAAACCCCCGAACTGCCCTTTCAGGGGAGAATTTCCTAAAATTTACTTTTGATAGTTTCCATTACGTCAAAAACAATTCTGTTCAAGTTTAATCAACTAAACCGCAGTTCATTAGAGAAAATCAAGAGAAACGCGATCGAGCAGAACGTAAGATGGAAGCCGATAATGAAGTTCTCGAACGGAAGACCCGAGAAACAGAGGCAATGAGGCAGCGAGTCGTAGAAATGGAGGAAGTTAAAGAGCTCATGGAGAAACAAGTTCGGGACTACACAATTTATGAGGTTAAATCATAATGGTCTTTACTGCCTTTTATTAAAATGATATACAGCAATGTTATAATCGAATATTTTTAGAACGGATTTAATGTTACTTTCGTGTTTTGTTTTGTAAAATAAATGGCTTTGTTTTTTTCACTAACAGATATAGCAGCTTCGCAAAACAATTTCAAAGAAGAAATGAAAAAAAAATTCCGGACCCATAAAGTGCGCCTAAAATTTTTTTATATATAAAGAAATAAATTAGTCCAATAATTCGGTACAAAGACAAAAATGTAATATTTTCCGATATGTTAACATTTTTCCAGGAAGCATTTTTGGAGTATAATTAAACGTTTCTTTCTTTCTTCCCCTTTTCCGTTTAACTCTGTATAAACATACAGACATACAGGTGAAACTAATAAAGCGCTTTAAGATTCCATTATTTCTATTGTCTGAAATGAAAGTATAAAAATTAGTGTTAAGGCTCACTCTATGTTAAATTAATCAAGCACGGGATTTCGTTCGCAAATCGGCTCGCGTGACTTCCTATTGAAACCGATATGTCTTTATATAATTGCGTGTGTATGTCACTGAGCGCCTTCAAAATCGCTGAACCGAATATATTGAACTTTTGTGTTTTCTCAGATAAATTCGAGAATGGTTCAGATTGACAATTCCTTCCTTGAATTTAACCTAATATCTCCACGGAATCATTAACAACGCGGGTAACACCACCGCAAACAACTAGTAAATCATAGATTAGATACAATCTTATATACTCAAAGAAAAGAACTTTCATGTTTAGTAATATTTTTGCAGGATTATCTTATGTCTGTGGTACATAACTACCCCGAGTTTAAGCAGCCGCTAGACGTACTCAATCGATACGAGGCATTGGGTAAGAAAAGAGCAATGATTAAATATATTACATTTTTTATGTGTGTTACTAAATATGTAATCCTAATTCCCAATTCAGCATAGTTTTTGTTCTCTTATATAGTATCTCTATCTATTTCTTCTTCAAGCTGGAGGTAGCATTGAGGCTCAATCACAGTTTTTCATTATTTCAGTCTCAGTCTCAAAAAATAAAAACTATTATAAAAGTAACATTTTTTTCGCTATAATTGGATTTTTTAAATCGTTAATAATGCTCTGTATAATTTTAATTGCACAAAGTGCAAAAGGCGGACTTATCTTAACTATAAAGCTTTATCTACAGGTGAACCTTTCTTTTTTTAAGAAAAGTCATTAAAATCAAGTGCATTACAGTGACAGGAAATTATATATGAATCCATTGTTCGTTTCAGAACTGCTTTTGCGCGGGGTCACAGTCAGGCTCTCGGTACACTAATGTACAATAAAATAAACAAGAACCTAAACATATATTTTCTGTCATTCCATAGAATGTAAGAAAAGATTAACTTCATGGCAAAAAACAATTAATCAAAGGGAAACAGAGGACCTACATAAAATTGTACAGTAATATTAGAACTTGACAACAAACATTAATTCATACACAAACATGCACACACACACACACACACACCTGCTTCCAAATGCATGCTCATTATAATTACTAACAGTTTTTACTAACACTTCCATTATATATACATAAATAAATGTTAAATATTGTTTCGAATCATTGCACCGTATAAATTATCCGGCGGAAGGTACAGACACTCGTAGCACAAGTTTACTTAGTACGAGTGTTTACCATTTCTGTCTTAAACAATTATTGTAAAAGTTTTATACAACAATGCTATACTATTGTAATAACTTAGTGGCACGATAAATATTTATTTATTTAACATGAAATAAACGAGGTTGCTTTAGTCCACACGACAGAAGTAAAACTATTACAAAAAACACCAACTCACATTAACTTTCATTCTCTCCACTCTTTAAATATATACAACTTGTACTATACTAATAATTACTTCACTACTTGAATTTAAACAATTAAGCACTATTTCTCTCGAAAACAACTACAACACAAGGCAGCTCGAAATACTATATCTTTACACAGTTGTTCCGCTCGTCAAAGTTAGCTCGTATTGCATAACATTTCGTAATATTGCACAAAGTTTTTTGGTATTTTCAAGTGTTGCCACTATATTACTATTGTTTATGTTATAGTATAAATTCTTCTTTATAAAGCTGCAGCAAAGAGTACACTAGCTGAACGACAAGAAAGAGACTTGGAGATGTTAGAGAACGCCCGCCAAGAGATCGCCGCATTGACCGAAGAGAAGAAGCTCTTTATCATGGGCCTAAACAATACCCTCGCTGATCTAAGAGTAAACTCAAATATTAAACTATTATACTAACTAAATATGTGTATATATATATATATATATATATATATATATATATATATCATTTTTAGCTTCTATATCTATATACAAACTTTGTTTTGTCCCTCCATTTTTTGAAACACGCAAATTCTCGACAGTATTAGGTATATTAATTTCTAATCCAGTCTTAAGGCCACAAACTTGGCATAACGATATTTGTACTTACTTCGAATTAATTTTCTGTTTTTATAGCATTTTTCGATCGATAACTGCCTGTATGTGTGTATACGTGAGCCTATAAGCGGAATACCACTCACTGAATTATCACATCTTCGAAACTGTAGGTCCGATGAACTCGGCTTAGTAGATGCTTACTTCGAACAATTAGTCGATATATAGTGAAAAACCATGTACAACTATTGTCCAGATTGACTTGCTAGCTCTTTCTTGCTAAGTGTTTCCTAATAATTCCATGAGTTTGTGGTACATGAGCAAAAAACAATCATCAGATTAGCTTGCCTCATTGGCCTAGTGGTCAGTTTGTTTGGCTAAAAACATAAGATTCTGGGTTCGAGTCCTAGGTCGGGCAAAATAAAAAAAAAAACGATATTAAGAAAAAAATTCTCATCATTTGCCCGAATTTGGGAAGTTGGTTAAGCCGTCGGTCCTGCGCCTTATTACTCCGATTGTGTTGGAGTCCCGTCCCATCAGACTATGAGAGAAATAGTCTTGTGTTAACGTATACCCTTATGTAGCATGCCCGCCAACCCGCAGTGGAGCAGCATGGTAGATCTATGCTCTAAAAACCCTCCCACCTATGAGTGAGGAGGCCTGTGCCCTGCAATGGGACTCATGGGAGTTAATGGGCTCACATTCTGCGCTGGTCACAAATACCATGTACGAGGACATATACACCTACAAACAATGTTATGACTGGCACTTAATTTTACAATTAGATTCAAACATATCAACGGCTCCTACGTATAAATGGACAAATTGCATTATATACATTTTTATACCTAGATAGCATCACGCCTCGTTCCCATAGGGGTAGGCAGACACAACATCCTTCCACTTGCCACGATCCTTGCATATTTCCTTCGCTTCTTTCATTCTCATTAAACCTTTCATACAAGTTTGTCGGTTTAGAGTACTTTTGACTTGGCCCTTATTTAAAATGTCCTGGATTTGATCCAGGAACGTTCGGCTTGGTCTTCCCCTTCCAACTTATCGTAGTTTTTATATCATATATCTACTAAAACATGATGCCTTAAATACATATCATTTCCAACTTGACTTTATAGCTAGGGTCGTCGATATATTGATTCTAATAAGGATTGTAACCTGTTTTATTGCGTAATAAATAAAATACAATAAACCCATGGTTTCAGTGGCGCTATGATAAGGTTCGTAACCGAGTGATTAAATGGGAGTTAGCTTTACACCGTCTTAAGGAAACTGCGGCGAAACGTCACGTTGAACTATGTCACGTGCGGTCAGCTATATGGAGCTTGTATGTCAAAATTTGCAAACAGAAAGGCCTCGCTATAGATATAAAGACATCAGATTTTGAACAACAGCTTGTGGTGATTATGAGGGCGTTGTTGGAACTGAAACGCATATACAGAATTGCGCAAAGGAGGTCAAAGGAGAAGTTAGTTAACCTTTTATTCACTTCATTTATCTATTTACAAAGTATAAAATGACGTCGCTTTATTGCCTGTTCGCTTAGATCTTTTAAACTAGTCAATGGGTTTTAATGCTGTTTTCAGCAATAAATAGAGTGGATTCAAGAGGAAGGTTTATTTGTAACACAATGAGATTTGTATCTTTTAAAAAGATCTATAAAAAGGACCGCGATGGTATATATTTATCTGTAGAGGATAATCCATAGTAAACTTTTTTATCTTTTACATATTACAAAAAACGTGGGGTATTTACCAAGCTGCTTTATACAGTACAGTATTATTAAATTACTAATATAATAAATTACATACGTTGTATATTTCATGTAGACCAAAACTGCCATTGATAGCATTTCATTAAAATGGATAACTTAGAAGGTATCAGTGATTTAAAGTAATTAAATTATTTTGTTGGGTGTGTTAGTCATCCAAAGTAAGAGTTACTAGCGCAGTAGTGCGAGTACTCGTTTTGCTAGTAGATCTTTTGGAGTTCTCGGGTTCCATACCCAGTAGGGCGAATTTAAGAAGAAGAATTTTCTAATTTGCATCCAATCCAGCAAAAATGAGCCAAGCGAGAGATTTGTGTTCTGGTACGATGCTGTGTAGAAACCACTTACCAGATTGGTACGCTTTCGTTTTAGACTGTATCATAACTTACCACCAGTTGTATCAAACGCTAGCCTGTCAGCAATAAAAAAAATTATGACGTTCATAATATTCAGCAGAAATAATATTATTTCATATTTTAATGACAAACATTTTTTCAGAGACGCGGAATCAATGCAGACTGCTTGAAGATCTTTCTCTCATTCTTATTTACTTACCAAAATATACCTCCAATCCAATAATTAAGAATTCTATTCTATTCTTTTTAATTTTTTAAATAATTGTTATTCCTCGTATTGTTTATAGTTTAATTTTAAATTTCATGAAAATAATAAATGAAATTTAGACATAGAAAACATTTAATTTTTTATTTTATTGTTTATATATCAGCACTTAACTGTGATCACATTTGATGACAAGTGATTACAGTTTATTATATTTATAGGGGAACGCCGTATTGTCAGATACTTCGAAGTATTCAAGTATTGAACGGACAAAATACGTTACTCACAACCCGTTTTACGCATTAAAAAGTAGCCTATGTCCTTTCTTAGTTTCTAGAATTATCTGTAGACTACTTTTTATTTGAACCGGTGTTTTACTTTACAGACAGACACATTCGCATTTATAATATTAGTAAGGTGGTAAGAAATTCATAAATGAAATTACAAAATTGTACCCCTTTTGCATTCACTGAAGACGATACTAAGTTTTGTAATTACCCTATATTGGTGAAGTTTTAAATGCCGATTAAATTAAGTTTATTAAGTGTTTGTATTAAGGATATTTTACAATGGCGCTATATATTGTAAAAGAAAGCCATACTCGTCTCGATACAATTATTTATTCCTTCTTTCTCAGATTTTCTTTACTTAGTAAACGTTTTACAGCCATTCAATCTTCCATACGAAGTCGTAATTCAAACATAAATAACTTTCTTCTAATTTTCAATACGGAACGTAATTCCAGCCTTGCTTGCCAGTACCAACGCGCCGACCACTGAACTAAGCATAAATCCTCTTTGGCGCTCTGCATATCCTCTGCCCACTTGTCCGTCAATATAATATAATAGCTACCGCACTCTGCTGCTTAAGCTGGATCCAAGGGCGCGTAACAATATGTTGTTCATCGGGATATAAATCCTTCAAAATATTAATAAAGCTAATTTTAAATCTAGAATCAAGAAATTTAATAATTGAATAACTAAGGAATTTATCACAAATATTATGAAAATATAAGGCTTAAATGTGATGTTTTTAAAGATTTCTCAAAAAAGAAAAATTCCGTTAGGAGATAATCCAAATATATTTGGATGGCGTGTAATCTAAACTGATATTATAAGGAGGAAACATTTGTATCTTTGTATGTATGTATATGTTTGTAATGTTTTCACACAAAAACTACCAAACCGATTTCAAAACATTTTACATTTATACTGAGCGATATAGGTTATATTACTTTCTAAAAAAAAATAATGGGGGATCTGTAAGAAAAATGTATTAATGTAACTCAAGGTGCGAAAAAATTGGTCACAAAAAGTCTGTTGTTGCTTGCGCTGGCTAAACTATTAACGATAGAATAATAAAGTTCTACACTATTATTATATGTATCTATAAACTACACCTTTTATACACCACCTACCCATTTCCGTAATAAATTTTGTCTAACCCTAAGGTTGCCTGGCAGAAATCGCTACTTAGCGATAAGGCCGCCCTTTTGTACCCTATGATTAAGTTATGGTATATATTGTAAGCATTATTTATGGTGTACAATAAAGTGTATTCTCTCTCTCTCTATTATAGAACGTATTAATTTCTACAATAAGTCTGTGATACCATATGTCCAACTACTGTAGCTATCCCGTTATAACTACTTTTTTACATCTTAAATGTTAATAAAAGTGCCGATAATAATCAAACCATATCATACATACCTCTGTGTTAATCCTTATTCTGTTAAATGAAATAAAATGACTCTTTTTTGTTCTTTTTTTATTGAATTATATTCTAATATTTACCACCACGCGGACGGGACACTGTCTAACGTACTAGGGTCTTAAGGCTTATCAATTATCTTAGCCAATTATCCGATTTTCCTTAAAGGTTTATATCACCACTTAGTATTTCCAGTAGTAGCTCCTTTCTTTGTCACGTAAATCTTCGTGTTTTATCAAATAGATATTGATAGAAACGGTATTTTTTGTAAAAATATATGATTTATTTCAATCTTTTATAAACAATTTACAATATAAATTTTGTTAGACTTGAGTCAGTTAAACAAACATGGTTAAAAATATAAAAAATAGCATATAACTGCGATTTATACTATCCAGAGTTTTATATAAAATTTCTAAAACAATTGTACAGAGCATTAAAGTACTCGTATTCAGACTTTAATGCTGTGTACCAAATTGACTTTAAATCGGTTCCGTAGTTTTGGCGTGAAAACGAGACAGAAAGAGTTACTTTCGTATTTATAATATTAGTAAGGATAACTTATAAAAAAGTTCATAATTCATTAAAGACTTGCTTGTGAGGCATGAATGTGGTATAAACATTTTTATTATATAACAGTATTTTGAGTCTACTGGACTTATCGCACACACATTGGGTGATTTTTTGATTATTTATTAACTTGCTTATTTTAAACTTTACCTAAAAAGTTGTGTGGAATAAAATTTTCTACGATTTTGTTCGTTATCAATTTCGTGGTAGGATCAATATTTTTCGAATGAGAACCCAAAAAGGGGGTGATTATGTGTTTAGGCAATAGGTCGCTTATTATTAATTACTTGTTGGGAAATAGATTTTCTAAAATCTTGGTCCTAATTTTTGCCTAGACCAATATTCTTCTGTTCAGATCCGAAAAGCAGAAATAAAAATTTGCATCCTAGGGTTGTTTTTTTTTGGAATTCAACTCAAAATTGTATATAAATCCGAATTAGATTATCAATATAAAACAAAATATAGCAGTAAAGTATACAATAGCAAAAGGACGATCTAATTATTATATCATTTTTAGATGTTTAAGTATTTTAAAACTATTAATGAAGAATCTACTCTGAATATCGAAAGGGTACAAAACTACATACATTATATGGAGTTGCCTTTAAAATGTGTTGGATGCTGGGAATGGTATAAAAATCCACGAAGGAATATTCAAATATTAACAAACAATATCTATTTGAGTTTTATTTTGTTTATTCTGGTTAATTTATTGGTCTCATTAACCATACATTTGTATACTGAATGGACTGATATTATGGAAAGTTTGGGTATAATGGCTGAAGGTCTACCTGTTGGCGCATCGGTCTTTATCGTCTCTTATTTTGCGATATATAAAAAAGAGTTGTACGAACTAGTGGAATTTATACATGGAAAATTCAAGTGGCATTCAGCAAGAGGGTTAACTAACATGACCATGGCGAATTCTTATAGGACAGCGAAGAATTTTGCCTACTACTATACTGCTTGTACATTATTTAGTGTTACAATGTACTTGCTTTTACCCGTGGTTGTACACTGTAAGTACGAAATTATTTTTTTGTTTATTTATATAATTAGCTGTTTATGTATATAACTAGCATTTGCGAGCATATCGGACTGAATTCTTAATCAAAACTATTCCTGAATTCACAATCAAAATCGATCACTATAACTATACAGGAGACCAGTGCAAAAGACGTTACCAATCTCGTAAATATACGAAGAAATCTGTTCTTTCTCACTTTGATCTGTTAATCTAAATCATTTTTGCATCAATTTGATAACCTAAACAAATCATTTAAATTACTGAAGCCATAGATGTATGGTCATATATATATATATATTAAGCTAAAATTATTCTTTATAATCCATGACTGTGGCTTTCGGAGAAGGAAACGTGCACAACCCGAGAACAATTCTGGGGTTTTTGTAGCATGCTAACCCAGAGTCGAACAGCGTGTTGGGTCTAATCTTTAGATTCTAGAACCTTCTCTACTATGAGTGAGGAGGCCTGTTCTTAGCAGTGGCACGTTAATAGGCAAATACTTAATCTTTTGATGGCTTCGTTAGCGCGGTGGTGCGAGTACTCGCTTTGCTAGCAGAGGTAGAGCAAATTTAGAAAATTATATTACTAATTTATCTGAGTCTGGACTGGAGGCTTTGGCCTTGGCTAGCCACCTTTCCTGCAAAAACGTATCGCCAAACAAAGAAATCTGTACTGTACGATTCTGGTCCGCGTGGTGTTCTGGTACGATTCTGTTTTAATACTGTAAGAGGTATATCGCCTCTTACCATTAGCTCTCTTCTATCTTAGACCATGTCATTACTTACCATCGGGTGAGATCACAGTCAAGCGATAAACTGTCAGCTATAAAAAAACCTATATATATATAAATTGTAACTTAGTAAGATATGAATACGCTTGAAATTTCTCGTTTCACTTTACAGCACAATTTAGCGCTTAATCAAAGTACCGTCAAAGTCAGTTCAGCTGTCCGGTTTGATTAAATTTAATAATTAAAATTTGTTACAGTCGATATACATACATACATAGCATCACGCCTCATTCCCATAGGGGTAGGCAGAGACAACATCTTTCCACTTGCCACGATCCTTGCATATCTCCTTCGCTTCTTTCATTTTCAGTAAACCTTTCGTACAGGTTCGTCGGTTTAAAGTACTCTTCACTTAGCCTTTATGTAAAATGTCCTGGATTTGATCCAGGACCGTTCGCCTTGCTCTTCCCCTTCCAACTTTCGCATTTATTCTTGACTCATAATTCCTTTTTGTCAGTCTCCTTTCATTCATTCTTTCTACATGCCCAAACCATCTAAGCATACCTTTCTATATTTTAGTCACTGCATCTTCTTTTATACCACAACGGTCTCTTATCACACTATTTCTTACTCTGTCCCTCAGTTTTAATCCACTCATACTTTTCAACGCTCTCATCTCTACGGCATTTAGTTCACTTTTCTGATTCTTATGACCTTCACTACGATACATAAGTGTTGGCACCAACATTCCTGCATACACAGCCAGTTTGGCCTTTTGAGACACCATCTGGCTACTCATAAAGGCGCGCAGGGCACCATTTACCATATAGTCGATACAGTCGATATATTTTTTTAAATGTTGAACTGCCACTATTTATAATGTAATATATTTCTTTACTTTGTTTTGAACAAACTATATCTTTGTGTCTTAGATATAATTTTTATTAGATACAGAGTTTTGAGCCGTTCAGCTTTCTGACCTTAATAAAAGTGTCCACTGCAAACTCGAGAAACCAAGGCCGAGGGTCGTCATTGGCTATTATTTAGATGTAGGTTGTCCAGTTTTAGGTTTAGACCCACCTTGTGCTCGCAATCCCAGCGAGCTTTAGCAAATCTAGGACTGTCTAGCAAAAGTTGCTCCAGGGTTTCGCGGGTGCTGTTATCACAATCACAAAATGGGTCATTCCTTAATTTAAACCTAAACAGATATGTCCTGTGTTACAGTCGATGTTGGATCGATATGTCTTATAATTAATATTATAAAGTTTAAAAAACAACGACTGCCTCACTAGAAAACGTATTAATAAATAAGAACTTAGTTACGAATGAATCAAGTTTTTTTGTAACACATCTTTTGTCTATAAGATGAACTTGCTCCTCCTTATCCATGATGTTTGCAAGAGCCCACTTGTTGAACCAAAAATTATTATAGCTTATAAAAGTGCGTTATAACACAGTCAAAAAACCATTTATAGCTAACATTTAAGTATTAATAGATACTTTTCTGACACACAGTGTGGACAAATGAGCCTCTGCATCCATGGATATATCAGGGAGTAACTCATAAACCATTTTTACTGTTAATATTTTTCCGACAATGCTTAGTGCAGATTTTTATGGCGCTCGCTGTTGGACAACTGGGTGAGATATTTTAAACTGTGTTATTTTAGTATAAAGTAAAAAAATGGCATGTTTTAAAACGAAACAATATACAATATACGTGATTAAAACATTTTGAAGTGAAACTTTTTTAGGCGCATGAGAATAAAACGACATCTCTGATGTACGAATGAAACGTGTGATTAGCGTAACGAAAACGAGCAGCGTTCTTTTATGCTAATCCGTTTAAAGGTTGGGTAGTTTTAATATTTACATAAAACTTGTGGTATTTAATTTTGCCACTCGTCATTTAATATACTCGTCGTCGTCGTCATCGTCGTGGTCGCTTCAACCGATGGACGTCCACTGCTGGACATAGGTCTCACGTAATGACGTCCAAAAGGCCCGATCTTGCGCCGCCTGGCTCAAGCGGCAACCTTCTTTATGTCGTTGGCCTACCTTGTGGGGGGTCTCCCTACACTACGCCGTCCGATGAACTCCAGCACCTTCGGCCCCCAACGTCCATCGGTCCTTCGGACTATGTGCCTCGCCCATTGCCACTTCAGGTTCGCGATTCGTAGGACTATGTCGGTGACTCTGGTTCTACTACGGATCTCTCTTCATTTCTGATTCGATCACGTAGAGAAACTCTGAGCATAGCCCTCTCCATCGCACGCTGAGTGACTCTGAGCTTCCGTATAAGGCCCATAGTCAGCGACCTATTATTCATTTAATATACTATTTTTCAAAAAATATTTACTAATATATTTACAAATTTTTACAAAATTCACAAACAAAATTTAATTAATAATTTCTAATGTTGACAAAACCACGTGGCATTTTTATTTACAATTCGTCATTTCAGATTCCAATAAATTATTTGTATTAATTTTCGACACTTAATATTTTATTGACAATTAAATTAATTTAATTCCTAACTTATCTTCCTTTTTTCCCTCCCTCTAAGTCTCGGAAATCTAAAGTTTTAGATTTGTATAAATACCTATAAACAAGACTAACTTAAAAATTGGTTTGCCAAAGAAGTTTCACTTCTAATATGTAACAAATATACGATTTTGACCGCCGAAAAGAAACACTAAAGAGTTTGTTGTGGGATCTTCTCAGAACAGGTGGCCTCGTGAAAACCTAATAGCCGTCCTGGCGAGGTGATCAAGCCTTTCAAATTTATAATTTTTTTTTATACTTCAGGTGTATTCTTCGCTTGCAATGCCATACTAATCTGCGGACAATTGGATCTCCTCTGTTGTTCTCTTAGAAATGCCCGATACACCGCACTGTTACAATACGGGGTTAACCATAAATCGTTGAGAAAACAGTTTTGTGATATTCAACTCGACGAAGAACACAGCTATATGTATAGCCTTGCAGAACTGAGCAACTCTTGTTACAATTACGATCGGAAAATGGTCAGTTTACATCTCAAAATATAAAGTTTTTATTTACAAAGGCCTCTGGAATACCTTTAAATTTTTCATTAACATTTCATATTCTGATTATTCTTTCGGGTCAGCTTTTTATAGGAAAAACCGTAACACGAGCTATTACCTGATTTTATGTGACTCCTGTCATTACAGTAAATAAGTTAAGACAATATATATATATNTATATATGTATGAGATATCCAGGAATCTATTGACTCATCACGATATCTCTGGAACCGAGTTTGCCGAGTAGAGGTCAGCTTAGAACGGATAAAATATAAAAATGCTACCCAAAAACTATTCCACGTAGACGAAGTCGCAGGTTCAGCTAGTATAAATATATATATATATATATATATATATATATATATATATACGATACGATATATATATATATATATATATATAACTCTAGTGACTCTTGTAACAATTATGATCGGAAATTAGTCAGTTGTTAAGATCAAAATAAAAAAGTATGTGTGTACTTTTTGCCTTATTCTACGTCTGTAGAAATAATAAACGTAAAATAACTTTCACTGGATATAAATAGCTTATAATCTGTTTTCTATAATTGAGTCTGAAACTTATAGTTTTAATAAGAATGTCACGTTGAGCTTTTCAATGTCACGATATATAACAAGTAATATGATAAAATAATTATAGTATTATATAATTATTATAAAATATTAAAAAATCTAAAATGTTGACTATAGCTAACTTCGGGGTGTCGTTTTTTGTGACTGTGTGTGCGCGCATCGTAAAAATTTACTCTCATCCTTTTTCAAAAGAAGTATAACTTCAAAAATGTTTTATTGTAAAGTGTGTATGCACTTGTGTTCATTACAACAGATTTTTTTCGTAAACCAAATAAATAATAACTGATAAATTAACTTGAAGATGGTGTAAATTATATTGTAGCTGTTTTAATTCGTGTAATTCCGAAAGCCTTTTTCTAAAATTAAAGAGATAAAGGGGAAAACACAATAAAAAAATAATAATAATAACAGTATCGTATATACTATAGTTGTAGGTATTAAGTAACAATGCCGTTTGTTTAAAATTACTAAGGCATGTAATTTGTTTATTTGCATGATAAGCTTATTAAAAAATGATAATATTTATTAAAAAATTATAAAATATTAAGCTCATTTAAGAGTTTATTAAAGAATTTATCCAAAACGAAGGTTTTTTATATTAGAAACAACTACGACAATATATACCGACCGAAATCGTATTACGACATACTTTTTATAGCTGACTATGATGATACCTGATGGTAAGTGATGACACGGTCTAAGATGGAAGCGTGCTAATCTGATAAGAGGCAATTTACCTCTTATGGTTTCTACACAGCATCGTATCGGAACACAAATTTCTTGCTAGGCGGTAGGGTCTTTGCTGGTAGGGTGGTGACTAGCCACGGCCGAAGTCTCCACTCCAGACTTAAGCAAATTATAAAATGCAATATCCTTTTCGGGATCGAACCCCGGATCACTGGTAGCACCAAATAATATCTTTCCATGTTTATGAGAAATGTTTCCCTCAATTAAAAAAAAAAAACGCGATATTTACGGTCCCTTTCTCACCAAAGTCCGATAAATAGTATAGTTGCGATTAGAAATTGTTGGTTGTCAATGTCAAAAACAAGTAAAAAAAAACCAAAGTATTCTTTTAAATTTAATTGAATTTCTAAACGACGAGTCTATCATTTGACAGGTAAGAGTAGTTTCTAAGGTAAAGCGAAAATGTTGTTTTTACTATATTTCGAGAATTTCTATCCTATTTACTTACCTTTTAAACTTTCCCTGGACTTCCACAAATAATTCAAAACCAAAATAAGTCAAATCAGTTCAGCCGTTTTCGAGTTTTAGAGAAACTAATAAACAACAATGGGTTTACATATAGATGATTGACATTCCTTAAGTGTATTATATTAAATTATAAGTACACGCGATGGATCTATTTCATTTAGCAACCTAATATAAATTTAATTATGGTAATTATTACTAATACCTATTATAGAATTATATATCATTCTTTTTGCGAATATGGTTTAACTTCATTTTATTATTTTCAGGAAAGCATCAAGGAAAACATTGTGATATTCGGTAAATAAATAGTTATGTACTACGTATATATATTTTGCCTTTGTATTTAATATTTCGAATATCTATGAATAGGATAAAATTCCATAATGGGTTATCGTTATTTCTTCTAAATTCCTTTAACAAAATTCTCTTTTTAATAAATCTAGTTGTCACGTCACGCTACTGCAACCCGCCAGCCGCTTTTTAAATCCATTATATCTTCTAAGATATCCATTTTAATGAAATGTTGTAAAGGGCAGTTTTAACCTACACTAAATAAGCTATGTATATAATGTATTGCTTTTGATAATGAATAATATTGTATTGTATAAAATAGCTTGGGAAATACCACATGTTATTTGTAATATTTAAAATATAAAAATGGTTATCTTTTAGAGATAAATATATACCATCGCGGACTTTTCTATTGATCTTTTTAAGATATACAATTCCGTAGCACTTTAACTTGATCTATCTTGTACGCTTTATTTATTTATTTATACTTTAGGCAACGTTTGCGATTTAAGGACACAAACACATGTTTGGTACAACAACAAATAACAAATCTTTCAGTTTTTCTGTTATTCATTATCATAAAATGTTTGTCGTATACATATAAAACTTCCCTTTGAAACACTCTATCTATTGCTGAAAGCTGAAGAAAAATCCGTTTAAAAAATCTGAGCGAACAGGCAATAACGCGACGTCATTTTATACTATGTAAAGATAAACGAAGTGAATAAAAAGTTTATTCACTTCTTTGCGCAATATATGCGTTTCAGTTCCAACAACGCTCTCATAATCACCAAAAGCTGTTGTTCGAAATCTGATGTCTATATCTATGGCGAGGCCCTTCTGTTTGCAAATTTTGACATACAAGCTCCATATAGGTGACCGCACGTGACATAGTTCAACGTGACGTTTCGCCGCCGTTTCCTTTCGGCGATGTAAAGATAACTCCCATTTAATCACTCGGTTGCGAACTTTGAGATAGCGCCTCTGGAACTATAGGTTCCTTAATTATATTGTACACGCACTCTCTCTCTCTCTCACACACACACACACACTCATAAAAATTTTCTTGTTTATTTCATTACTTTTTGTAGAGGAAGAAGAAGGCTCCAACCTTTTGTATGTTAACATGTGATATGTAGATGATGATATAAACTATTTTTAATTGTATTAAATTAAGCAATTAAATTATAGCTTTTCTGTACAAAAATATGTCTATTATACATGTAAGCTTTCCTCTTGAATCATATCTGTAGAATGTGGAGCCATATCTTTGAACAAATTTTCCCAGAAAGTGCTACACGGCAATACGCGTGCAGTATAACGACGCATTTAGCATCTTGATGGGTTTGCCCAGATATTGCAGCGCGTTTGGCATGTTTGCTGAATCGGGAGTGCCCGATTTCTATGCTCTTATGAGGGCAGGCATTGCCCCTTTTTGGGAGGGAATGAGGGCATCGCATAACAGCATACTTAAAACGATTTGTGTGGGGATGCCTAGCTCTATATTAACATAGGGGCTGTCTGTTCATCTGACGAGCAACAGAAAATGATGCCTAGGGACAACCCTCAGGTAGTATATAAGACGTCTTTATACTTATAGTATTTTCACATTTGTATATTATAATTGATAGATGTGATTGTGATTTTAATTTCATTTGTTTTGATTTAATTTCATTTAGTTTAATTTCATTTATTTTCTGTATTATTATATTCGATTTGTCACTAACATAGTTATAAGTTATTTGTATACTAACAATTTGGGCCAAATGTTGCCTTGAATAAAAACTTATTATTATTATTAATATATGCCCTTTAACCGCCATTACGTTGTCCAGATTTATATAATCTAGATCTAAATATCTATAACTCTTAATTCCAGATGTCTATAATCCAGTACATGACAAAGCGACAATTTCAGCTCTACAAAATTGTGCTCGTATGTCTCAAGTAGTCAAGGAATATAACAACAGATTTGAAAAGTTCGTCTCACCTCTTCTTGTGTTAAGGGTTGTACAAGTTACATTGTATCTCTGTACATTGCTATATGTAGCGACTGTGGTAAGTCTTTTCTCAATTCCTACCATTAATTCACGCTCTCTATACATATCTTGTAAAAATTTTCAATCGTTAATAAAATACCTTTTTTCGTCCTCTAAAGTTCAAATACATTTTTGAAGTAAATGTGTGACGAGAGCGTTACGAAAATCTGTTATTTGACGAAACAAACGGAAGAAATATGTTAGTAAAGATAGAAAGGGAGTTCGTATTTATTATTGATTTAGTATCCATGTAGTATTCATATATTTTATACGATACTATTTACCTTTATCTCAAAATATTGATAATACTAACTTTATAACGTATAATTGAATGGGACGATGATATAAATAAAACATTATTGATTTGATGTATTTAATATTTTCATGAGTTTAACTTCTATCAGCAATCCCTATAACTACCAATTTTAACTTGATTTGAATGACGTATAAAGCGTCAAGTATACAATTCTAATCTTGTAATAACGTGTTTTAAAGATAAATTATTTATTACTATGCCGCCTTTTGTGCTGATGATATGTTTATTTAAGCATCAGGTTTTAATAGATTTTAATGATTAGAAACAACGATATAATCACCTATATTACAAAAAGGTCAATGTCTCGATTTGTCCATTAATTATATTTATTTGCGAAAAATTGTATCCAATCTATTGAAAGCTCACATAAAGAAATTTGATGTGCAATAAGGAATTTATCTGTTTATCTAAAATATATTTTGTTTGTTCAGAAATTTAACATGGAGACCGCTGAATATCTGCTAGCTGTCGCTTTGGATATATTTGTTTACTGTTATTTTGGAAATCAAATTATCTTGCAGGTATTTTAAAAAGATTTTATAAGTAATATTACGGTTGTTACGACATATATATTTTTATATACAATTAATTCAAAATCATAAACTACTTATAATTTAATTTACTTGTAAGGAACGTCCAAAATTTTCTTATACAATTTTTTATTGCGTAAAGGAAATCTGGAATCGTAAGTTAGTCATGGTAAAGCGGTCACTTGCTTGATGGTAACTTACCTATTCAGGTTTCTACACAACATTTTATTTGAAAACTATAATTTTCTGCTGCTAAAGTGATACTCTTACAAAGAGAGTAGTTGCACCATTCCGAGAGCACACCAACACAATCCATTAAATATTAGTTAATAAATAAACGGAATAATAATTTAATGATGAAAACTAAGGTCTACCCGACTTTGTTGTGGTTTCTTCTCACCTGCACTTGAAATTCTACGAAATTTACGAGCTGATTTACATTTTGTACTTTTAAAAACGATGGAAAATGTTCATAAAAAACCTCTTTTCCAATAGAAGGGACACAAATATTATGAGATTATTGGTGGGTCGACTATTTTGAAGTGAAACTTCTTTAGGCGCATGAAAGTCAAATTTTATGGTTGAAACGCGTGATTAGCGTCACGAAGATGTGCAGCGTTTTTATACTAATTCGTTTGAAGGTTAGGTAGTTTAAAAAAATACCCGACTGAGTTTGTTGTGGGTTCTTCTCGGATCAGGGCGCGAAGGAACCCTCGTAACTTTAGATTTTAAGCCGTTCTTGAGTACCATCATCAGACGTATATTAGAATCAGAGTGTGGAAAAAAATATATAATTTGACGATTCAAAAGTGCTGTAATGCCGACTTGAATGAAAATATTTTTGATTTATTTTTCACAAAATATAAAGATTTCATGAATTCTCTTTTCTACATTTAAAATTCAAAAAGAAAATTGAATTGATAATTTCTAATATTGACAAAAAACACGTGACATTTTTATTGACAATTCGTCATTTGAGATTTCAACAAATTATTTGTATTAGTTTTCGACACTTTCAATGTTTTAATGACCATTATCTTCTTTTTTCCCGCTGTCTAAATCTCGGAAATCTAAAGTTTTAGATTTGTATAAATATAAAGAATTAAACATCAGTTTGCCAAAGAAGTTTAACTTTTAACATGTGTATTTTGTACGCACGCACTTTTGATTAAATACCTAAATTTATTTTTATGCATTTTCGACCATATCTATCATAAATTTCATTTGTCTGCCTGCGGGTCGCATCGCAGTAGCTAATGAGTCGCTGGTTTGCAACCCCTGAGATAAATTAAATATTTATCTCAGGGGCAGAATGGGGCAATAGATCCCTTGTAAGTTTTCCTTTTTAAGTAATTCTTTAATATCATGATTAATAATACATTGGGAATATTAGGATATATTAACTATTAACGCCCGATTTCACAAACCTCCCTTAAACTTTATGTACCTTTTAAAGAATATTTAATAAGATTGTTTCTATAGCTAAAGAATCTATCTAAATATGTGATTCTTTCGGGAATGTTGGTGAAATTGGGCATTAATTGAGCCTATTCGAATTATTTTTGATTTAATTTATTATAAACAGGCTGATCGAGTGTCAGCAGCGGGTTACCAAACTGCATGGTCCACAATGGGAGTAAGACCACGTCGGTTGCTGCTCAATATTTTATTGGCCAATCGGAAACCTATGCTGGTGAAAGCCGGCCGCTTTTTGCCAATGAATCTACAAACTTTTGTCTTGGTTTGTTTATTTTACGATCAAACACAACCATGCTTTTTTATGGCTTTACTTTTTAAATCCATTCCATAACATGAGCGATCCCATTTTAACCTTTTTCAAGACTACGCGTATTCTTGAAAAAAATCAGTACCAATTCGGTATCAAAAAAATAAAAGTGCGTGCGTACAAAGTGCATATGTCAAGAAGTGATACTTCTTTTTAAGTCTTTATATTTATACAAATCTAGAACTTTAGTTTTCAGAGACTTAACGGGAAGGAAAAAGGCAGATGTAGGTGTGAAGAATTTCATGAATAACTTATTGAAATCTTAATAGACGAAACGTAAATAAAATGCAATGTGTTCTTTGTCAATATTACAAATTATTAATTTCATTTTGTTTTTGAATTTAAAATTTATAAAAGAGAATAAATTTATGAATTATTTTTATTAAAATTAAAATGCCACATATTATTTGTAAATGTTAAAACTACCTAACCTTCAAACGAATTAGTATAAAAACGGTGCACATCTTCGTGACGCTAATGACGCGTTTCATCCGTAAAAATTTTACCATCATGCGCCTAAAGAAGTTTCACTTCAATAATATAATTAAGAAAGAGTTTCCCCATATATCCACCGTAAAAAATTTTAGAACTTTTGTGTATTTTGCGATTGTATTATGTAGAAAAACAATAGTAGTGGATTGTAGTCCTATTTTATGTTTGTAGTGCAATAAAAATACTTAAAAAATAATATTGTATTGCGATTATTTTCTATGGAAAATCATTTGTAGTGAATTTTAAAATAACAATACTTTATTTGTGGAGCACTTTAAGAACTTTTTTGTAGAAAAACGTTAGTAGCAGAATGCAGTGCTAGTTTTTCCTTTGTAGTTATTTAAAAATTCTATAAAAAATATTTTGAGATTGCTTCCCGCAGATATTTTGGTAGAGAAATTAAAGGTAATATACATAATTGTATCTTTTGTTTCAGATAATAAAAACTTCTTTCTCATACTACACATTGCTTGTCAATGTGAATGAAAAACCTGAATGAAACAAGTTGTACTAAGTTTATCATATTAATATAAAAATAAACAAGAAATATTTTAAAAATGATTTTTGAACTTCACTGGGAATGGAATTGAGAAAAGTATTTCATTAGAGATTGCAAATTTAAATAAGATATACCTCTATACGGTTTGTGACGTTGACACCGCGACTCAATATTTGTTATATTTGGAATTTGTTGTACAACGTTTTTTTTTAATAATGTTACTTACGCGATGTTTAACCCGACATGAATTACTATTGAATAGTGGAATGACATTATTAAATTAAGTAAGAATAACTGATAGCATACTTTATGAAAAGCTTTCAAAGGAGTAAGGTAAATAGCAGCCCATTAACGTCCCACAGCTGAGCACAGGCTTTCTCACACCATTTCTTCACTATCACCCATATCATCACGAGATATCCGATGTGACGGGAATCAGACACAACCGGAAAGAGATCAGGCGCAGGACCGATGGCTCTTCGAGGCACGGAGTTGGAGCACACCGCCAACTTCTCAACTTCGGGCAAATATTGAAAAAATCTTAGTAGAAATATCGGTTTTGTAACTCGCCCGAACCCGAAGTCTCATGTCTGTATCCGAATATGGTAACCAATAGAACGATGAGGCATTTATATACAAGTAACAGTCTGTAATAATTAAAAATTCGTTATAAAGCTTGATTGATTTTTGATTTACGTTTTCCCTAACACAAAGGAAGTTTGTTTGCATACTTAAGTTAATTTAATCCCTTTGTTGACGTGATAACGTCTTATAAAGCGAGAAAAAATCGACTCTATTGTCGTTTTGTATGTACTCTACGCCAAGCGATAGAGGCGCAATCGACCAAATTGCATTGTCTATGACAACAATTTTTCATCAATATTTTCTTACGACGTTAACAATTAAAATTGTCGTTCGTAAACCGATTTTACAAGCATTTTTTATTTATATGTATATAGAAGTAATCTGTCATGGTCTTATTTTAATATAAGAAAACTTATAATTTTACCTTTTACGGGAAATGTTGGGGTTTTAGACATATTCGTAAAATCCCGAAATTAAGGTTATAAGTAATTTAAAAGGGAATAAAATAAAAGAACAAATCTATTCAGAAAGTATTTTTATTTACGAAATCAATATACAATTTTCTTGTTCATACATCAATAAATTGATTTAATTCGGCCGAAGCCACAGGATGCAGTTCAGTCTGGTACATAGCACATTACAGATAATAAATAATAATTGCAAATACTTTCCCGTGTGATTCAACTAACGGAATTCGGATACACGGACCATCTTTGTCATTACACTTAAACTGTTTATGTATAACGATTAATATAGCTTAAATTAATTAGTATTATTTTTTATTTAAATATAAGCCGCATATATTTAAAACTCCATATTTCATTACCTAAAAGTAAAAAAAAAGATAAAATTAGAAAATGAATCTTAAAATTTATACAGTTTCAGTGCCCCAGAATGAAAGCCGAACGTACGGCGTGTATAATAACATGTATTGGCGATATTTATCTTGAAAAATTGTTGTTAAAAAAAGAGATAAGGATTTGTTTAGATTGAGCCATTAATTAATTACGTAAAGGGTTCCAACGAAAAGGGGGGTAGTATGCCAAATAGTGTATTTATACAATTTTTAAATCCCAAATGTGTTATTTTTTACCAATTTTGACGTTATACATCTTGTTACTTAAGGGCGAATGGGTTACGGTTATTTTACGAACTTTTACACGACTTTTAACCCCCCGACAAACTAAACATGTAACTACATAACTAATGAATGGCCTTTAATTGTTGCATAAAATCTTCTTGACATTTGCTGTGCATTATTAAAAAATACATTTTTCAACGTATATAAATAAAAACGTGACTTTTAACATGATACTTATAAATTTTCATCTTATTTCTCAGTCACAATGGCCGACCGTGTCGAAATTTATCATAAGGGTATATATTAAAGTTGGATCGAATTTATCGGAGCCCAAGTCTGATTTATATAAACCATTAAAATAATATAAACAGACGATCCGTGTTTGAAATATCTAATAAAGAAAAAGTGAATAATCGTAACAAAAGCGGGTATCGTAAGCAAATCGCATAGAAAGTCGTCACTAACGCGTACGTAAGGGCTTGTACCCGTGTTACGTTATATATAGACTATTTCCCTTGTTTAACGAGGCTGAGTTAATTTATACCCATTAAGCTACAAAACATTTTGACAACAATTTATAACATTTTCATTTAAAATTTATGCACATAATTTCACTTGGATTAAGGATTCAGTAAAATGAATTAGGACTAAATTCGCAAAAGTAAAACGAAGGTGGTGATCTCCGACATTGATACGAATTATTTTTAATGGTACCGTACAAATAAAATAGAAATACATTATTAATAACGGGAGTTGAAATACAATGACGTAAACAAAGGATAATCCCACTCAAGGGACGGCCTCGGAAGGACCTAAGATTATTTACGCTTACTACTTATTTTATATAACCAATTACTTTCAATATTCATGTTAACATCTCGCCCCCAAATGTCATTAAATTAATTGCTCTGAGATTTCGGAATTACAAGTGAAATGTCATAAAAACTGAATACATGCATTAAATATTCCTAACAATAAAAATCGAATACACACATGTATTATTTATAATATTCTTGTCTTAATATTTCATGCACGTATCCGGTTTTTCAAAAAAGACAACATTAAGTATAGAACACGCTGATAGAATTTACTCCGACTAGTTTTAAAGCCTTTTAGATTCCTTAGTTTTTGCTTAGTAATGAGCGTACAAGTAAAACCCTAAATGGATACGAAACAGATCCGACTAAATCAGATATTTAATTTAAAAATTAATATTAGTTTATATTATTACAAAAACAAACCTTGTAACTTGTCAATAGAAATCAGTTTTTGCACCGTATCATATTATATATAAAAGGCACAGAAACGGCTGGATAATAATGGTTATTTTGTAACCCTTTTGATAAATAGTCAGTATTTGTAGTTACATATAAGAAATTTTAAATACTTGTAACACTGAAATCTCGCAGCGACCTATAATATTGGATAATGAGTACGACACAAGCGCAAAGACAAACATACAGACAGTCACACATTGATACATACAAACAATGACGCTCCTTGTACTCCTCGTGTTATTATGTATAGAATAAAAACTTTTTTTACATACATGCAACACTGGCAGCTTATGAAAATTAAGAAATTAATAACTAACCCCCCTTATAATGAGGTCTTAATTGTGAATTAGGCTTAGCGCGCACCACGTGATATATTTTAACATAATTAGGTACGATTTTTAATACACTAAATAAAAATAATATATCAAATAAAAGACACGATGAATAATGACTGCAATAGATCTATATTTCATATTAAAGTTGGCGTGGTTAAAGTTTTGATCAAAATTATTGTAAATTATATAGAACCTTGTAACAATGGCTTGAAGTACATTTTAAAATAACAGTTACTGATATTTATGATAGGAACAGATTTATTTCTTTTAAAATAATTTTAATTTTGGAGTTAGCAATTTTTTCTTATAGGAGCCAACGATATTATGAATGCTTTTGTACGGGCCACATTGCATTTTTAATCATATTTACCTGCGGGCCGAATGGCAGTGGCTTTTGGAGGTCTGGTTGCTGACCCCTGCTTTATAACAAGGAGTGATTGATTTGATTTTCATTAAATCTTTAACCTTGCCATCTTTAATTCGTATACATTTAAATCGGTGCTTTTACGTTATATTGTACAAGAACCATATGTGGAAATCACTTAACTATATGATATTTTACGTACAAAATGAAGGAAATATTGGTTTTGTGCTTTTTTATCCAGTTATCCATCAGTTTTCGTAGAAATAAGATGATGACGAAAATCGATATTATACTTGACATTGTATGTATAATATTAGATAACTCAGTAATTTGCTTCCTATGGTAGTATGTAAAATACAAGGAAATGCACCATCTTAAATGTAAAATGTATTTATTCCCCTCTTAAAACCGCTTAAAGTAATTAATGGTGCACTCTTAGCCTCTATAACATGTTTACGACACAGTCAGAACAAATTTACGTAGTTTTAGCGTTTTTTATATTTGCTTAACGTCCAATAGCTCGTGTCGACTGGACACAATTGTCCAGCAATTGTTGATAGTGCAAGCAAAACTATACGCTACTATGAAACAAAAATGGTTTATATAATCTGTTTTGTTATAATATGAGACATGTTTTATCTGTGAAGCATAAATATGCAATACAATAAAGCAACAGTTAAAAAAATTAGTTTTTCCTCTAAATTGAAAGGAGGTAATCGTGAAGAAAGAGTTATATTTTACTTATACGATAATTAAAACTGATTTGCAAGCGTAATTGTAAATGACCAACCTTTTTCTTTTTAGCATTTTTCTTGATATTAAAATCCAAAATATATATAATTTTTTCAATTGATATTGAATCTTTATCAGATAATTTTTTTGCGGTCTTACTATAATAATAAGAACGTAAAATATATATTTTTTGAAATATTAGGAACGAGTAAACTAATTTAGTTTTAACCAAAATGATTTTTTTAGAAATTTTATAGTCGACTATTGATTTTAAGTATTTCTGGGATATTTTTTATCCACTATTGGCTAAGTTTTTCTATAATAACAAAAAAAAATCCTTCTTAATCTGTCTATTTAAGATTTCATATAGACTGTTTATATTCTACCAGATTTTCAGTTTTGTAAGTTATGAGGAAAGAAAATTTCGTTAGAGGCTTCCATAGTAACGTTTAGTTTTCCGTGACAGTTCAGAGAGCAAGAGTATAATTAAGGCCGTAGCAGCAAGAACGACCTATGTACACGCAAACTACAAATTAGCGCAATGTGATTATCACGAAAAATGATTTGTTTTTATAAAATCTTAATGCAAGTATAATATTTGTATTATTATTTCATGATCCAATAACAAATCAAGGTTACAGCAGATGTCATCTACAACAAAAAAGGAAGGCGATAGACGTATTGATTTCTTCATAAAATATTAGGCCATTCTTGCAAACGCGGATTCAAATCATAATTCAATGTACAAATATTTCAATCCACAAACATAAACTATGTGATATTGACAGCCTTTGAAATTCAGAATGGATGAAATAAAACAACATACATACTATTTGATTTTACTTCATATATTTTAAAAATTATTTTTAGACATAATTATAACTTAATTTCAATATTACAATCTCATTTCAATGTAAATTTTATCTCTGAGAGATGGTTTACGTAATAAAATCAAATCAAATCTACCTTCACTTTAAAATAAAATTACGTAATAACAGTTATTTACTTCATTACGTTTTTCACGTACAAGTTGTTGACATATTTATTGTATAAAAGAAATACAATTTAATATTTGTTCCTTTGTATTATGTAATGATGAAATCAGACAACGAGTGTTAGAACGGCCTAATCAACATTTAGTAATTTTTTTACAACATCCACTATTTTGATAATTTCTGGGAACTATTTTGTGTCGATTGACATTAGACTAAAACATACTTTTCAATTTGCGAACTAATTTCCTTGTTTGTTAGTATGGAAGAGAGGCCGCTCTTGGATTAACAAAATCAAGGTTCCAAATAAGCTAACTTTTATAATTTTTTGAATAAATGAAATTAGTTTTTATCCATTAAAAGGACAAAGTAACCAAAGACGTTTAGTTCGACTCTTTTGAAATAAGTTTATGAACTAATTTCTTGAATAAATGTTTAGTTTTTATTAATTAAAATTAGCTTAGTGATAAGTCGACTGTCATTGTATGTATAAAAATGAAGTATGCTAGAATATTGCTGAAATTCAAAGGCTGTCAACAAAGTTTAATGAACGGAAGGATAAAAGTAATAGATAACGTGGGAATCCATGCAAGACGTCGACTTCCGATGCGATGGCGGCGGTCCGGTGTTATTAACTGTGGGATGGACAGACACACATTAAAAATGGCGACTATATCCTACATGGAATAAATGATTGTATTTCATAAGGGAGTTGAGTGAAGCACGACTTACTATGTATGTAAAGTGTTTATTCTAAGTATTGGTGGTACGTTTAACGAGGATTTTGTACGACAACTTTTTTGTGCTTTTGAAGCGCTTGTTGGCTAAGGAATTAAATTTATTACATTATGCAATTTATCCAAGCCGGCTTGATGCGGGGGATTTCAATTCACCCATGTATGAGTTTTAATATTTTTCTTCTTCTAAATCGTTCATTCTTGGCAGAGTGGTCGTGATTATGTGTCTAACGCTTCGCGATAATCCTCTAACGACCTCTGTCATCGTCACTGCGAGAACATTTTGCTTTAGTAAGCGGATTCGCGGTTTTATTGCATCTATCCATCTCGTTGGGGATCAACCACGAGATCGCGTCCCTTCGACACGGCTTTGAACCACCAGGTGTTCGATGGTTGCTTTCTAGTAATGTGACCTAAGAACTTAAGAATCGCAGTTGGTCAAGTGATGACAGTGTCTGTTTTAACCTTAACTACCCTGAGTATGGAGGAGTTAGTGCGGAATTCTGTCCAACTTATCCCCAGAAGTCGTAATATTTTTAGTAATAACGAAAGCCATATAAAGAAACTTATACACGTTTCTAAATTTTTGTTGTCAATTTGCCAGCGGAAGGAAAGAGTACGACAAATGTACGACACTATTTTCGTTTGTACGGCCGTGTAAGTCGCTTAATCACTTCATGAAAGCGCAAAGGTTTGCACGTGATGCTCTGAAGCGAAATTGTTGACATTTAGAGCCAAAAAGGTTAGTGTCAATTTTTATTTCAATTTGAAAATGTTAATATTGTTTTCACTTTAGAGAATGATAATAAATCGACACCACTGTTGGAGATACTTAAGAATATATCCTTAATATTGAGTGTATGGCGGAGGTATGCGGTAAATATTTAAATAAGTTTAACACTAAATGCTCTGGTTCAACAAGTTTAACAAATAAAAATTAGAAGATTCTCAAATGTTTAGTTGGGATATAAAAATACAGCTTTGTTATAAAAGTTATTGTAATGTAATTACTAATTGTTAAGTAATGACACTATGGAACTAATGTGCAATGAGAATAGATGTAGGAAAAAGTTATGAAATATTTTGGGGTTTCGTTATACAATATTACATTTTATAAAGGTCAAAAAAGTATTTGATTAGTATCTGTTATCATAACAAAACACACTATTATGGGTTCGGTGTACCTTTATCGTTCGACGCTCTCATATATCTCTGAGTGGGAAAAAATAAGAATCAATGTCAAGATTAATAAAAAATATATATTCAAGAAGAGACAAAAGAAAACATTTTATACTAGCCGTGATAGAAGCTCCAAAGGCAAAATTTAAAAAAAAATATGTGGAGACCTGTTTAAAAATTTGTAGTGCGTGTGAATAATCGGGAATAATCTTAATTATCTTGTACCGAAAATTAATATTCAAATCGCTTTGGCAGTGCAAAATATCATTATGTCATTTTGGTAAATTTTACCGTTTGTTTTTCATTTTCAAACGGTTCTGCTTTACAATAAGCTTTTTGTCAGTGTTCCTCCAAAACAGCGATAAATTAACGGTAACTCCTCAGTATGTAGAGGTATGTTTTTCAATGATCACAGATTTGATGGATTCGTCTCCGCCACGGATAGTAAGGCTAACTAGTAAAATATCGACGAAATGTGCAGGTAGAAAGATTTTTTGTGTATGTTTAGTTTTATTTAGATTTTAATGTATCGTTCAATATAGAAAGCAATAAAGAGTTTTAAGAAAGAAGGAAACCTCGAGCATTCTTGAACGAATAAAAGTGGAGAGATTGCAAGAAGAGGATGTTAGAGAAGAATATCTGAAAAATTTGAGTGGGCGATTCAAGAGTGAAGACGAAGGAAATGAGATTGAAAGTTTATGGAATAAATTTAAAGATGGAGTGGTTGGTGCTGCTATTGATGTATGTGGCGTGTCTAAAAGGAGGAAAGGTAAGAAAGAGAAGAATTTGTGGATGGACAAAAATGTTCAAGCAGCTGTGTGTGAAAAGAAGAAAGCTTGGTCCGATTGGTTGGCTACAAAAGCGAACCAACGAATGCAAAAGGCAACGAATGATGACGTAAAAAAGGCAAGAATGGAATACAAAAGGGTGAAAGTAATCGTGAAAGAAGCTGTAAGAAAGAAAAAAGAAGAATACAGTGATATGTATGATAGGAGACTTTCTGATGATTTTCAGTCAAACAAAAAGTTTTTCTGGAAATCAATACAATTTGCCCGAGGGAGATCTACTTCCTCGGAGCTTTGTAAAATCAGAAGTTTAGATGGAAGTTTAATAAAAGGAGAAGAATGGATATTGAAGAGATGGAAGGATCATTTTGAAAGTTTGTTTGAAAGAAATGAAGCAGAGGTAAATATGGCCTCTGCGGATAGCAATGAATGTAAGACAAGTGATAGCGAGATTAGTATGGATGACATCATGAAAGCGATAAAAGGTATGAAATCAGGTAAGGCTGCTGGGTATGACAGAGTGTCAGTCGAGATGCTGAAGGCTGGCCGCGGGATTGTGGTAGCTCAGCTGTACTGCCTTTTCAATATATGCTGGGAGAAAGGTCAAGTCCCAAGAGATTGGAGCAAGGCCGTAATTGTCCCTCTATATAAAGGAAAAGGGTCACAGCAGGAGTGCAAAAATTACCGCGGTATCAGCCTTCTTAGTGTCGTCGGCAAATTGTATGCAAAGATATTAATTGAAAGGGTGATTAATGAAACTGATGAGAAAATATGGGACGTGCAAGCGGGATTTAGAAGAGGAATGGGATGTACGGATCAGGNGGAAGACCGAGGCGAACGTTCCTGGACCAAATCCAGGACATTTTAAATAACGGCCAGGTCAAGAGTACTCTAAACCGACGAACTTGTATGAAAGGTTTAATGAGATTGAAAGAAGCGAAGGAGATATGCAAGGATCGTGGCAAGTGGAAGGATGTTGTCTCTGCCTACCCCTATGGGAATGAGGCGTGATGCTATGTATGTATGTATCTATGTATATATACCCCCAATACCAATATAATTTTCACCTATGCCACTAGGGGTGCGAGTACTATTCTAGCTAATGTTTCCTAACCTGTAGTTTAGGAATCGTTAGCTTAGAGAAACGTTCTGAAAATGTTTAGCGTTTAATGTATGATTACTCCGTGTATGTGTATGTATGTGTGCATGAGTGTGTGTGAATAAGTGTCCATTTAAAGGAAGTGCATTTTGAATGAAACTGCTTCGTTATACTTACTTCTTCTTGTTCTTAGGCTGGGCTCGAGGTGGTGTATTGGGCCGGCCCATATTGAGGCCGGAGTACAATTTGCGTTTATCGGCAGGCTTCAGTATCTGGAACGAGCACATCAGTGTCTCGTCCACTGACATCAGTGCGCCTGTAAAGTTTCAATGTTATGTAAATTATCGCACCTCGTGTGATTAATTCTAATGAACATTTCTATCATCAAGTAGGCCTTTTAAAGATTTTCAAATCAGATGACCTATTCCCACATATTACTTTCAATGTAAGATTAATGATGCTATTAAAGAACTTAAAACCTAAAGTTATCAGGTAATCAAAAGTAATAATCCTAAAAATTCTAAGAACTGTACTAAACTTTATTAACTAGAAGCTGCCATAAATGCAATATATACATATAAATCTTTTTGTAGTGTTTTAACTCTTTGTAAAAACGTAAATAAAAAGGAACATTTTAACAAAAACATGTTAGTAACACTTACCAGCGTTATCAAATTCGCCGCAGTAGTTGGGAGCGGAGAATAAGGTGACGAGTTGTCGCTTGGCAAAGAACTCGTATCCATCCTCCACAACCTGATGCGCGCGGCAGATCAGGTCAAACTCGTGCTTCGTCAGGAACTTGCCTACCACCTAAGTAATCATATTTGTTTAGTAGATGTATTTGTAAATGTATATCCGAACTGGCTTATGTAAAAATAAAACTGCATTGTAAGCATTGTAAGAAAAACCTGTACATTTAGTAAATAAATAAAATAAGCCGTATAAGAATTATGAAACATACCATCATTAGGTTGTTAGAAATCATTTACATCAAGATACCAAGATATTTTAACGCTGTCAAACGAGCAAGTGAGCGTTTGTTTGATGTTAAAAGAGTCCCGTCAGCCATAGACATTTAGGGTTAGCGGTACTGACAATGCATTGTTGATTTAAGGGTCTAATAACACGAACCTCAGCGCCAAACGTGAAGCTAACACCGCGGTCATTTTCTCCCCATCCAGCTGTGTCCTTATCAGGGTCGGACCATAGCAGGTCGCATAACAACCCTTGATCGGGTACGTCCGTCGGTCGCATGATCCGTCGAATCTGCTCCATAGCTTGCAGGTCAGGTGAAAGCCCACCATGACAACAGAAGATTTTCTCGTCAACTGCAAATAAATTTAAAATCTTATATTTACTTGACATTTGTAACACATTACACTAAAACAGCGATTTCTAACCTTTTAATGTATTATTTTCCTTCTGTATATAAATAGTATAATAAATAATAATATAATGCATAAAAAATTCAGGTCATTATTTTCCTTTACTACGCAGAAGCAATTAAGAGATTATGAAGGATGATGATTTGCTCGCAATGTTTATGGACAAAACAATAATATTATGATCATTTGGCCCATAAATGTCACGAAATTACTTTTCATCATCGGATAGCGATAACCTATGGACCGCAATTGAACTTTCTTCCGAGAAATTGTTCCAGATGATAATAATTAACATTGGGCACGATGGCTAAGGTATTTGCAAGGAAAATCACATTTTCCAATCATTTTTAAAGAAAACCTGTAGCTAACGTCAAAATCAAATTTTGGTTAGTTTTCATTTCCGACCAAATTATGGCAAAAAAGCTGGTAAAATATTTATATTTATGAGTATAATAGTAAACTTTCATCAAATTTGGCCATAATCAAGTCTAGATTACGAGTTTACTTGGATAAAATTTTAGGCAGAGCGACATAATTTAAGGAATGTATAGTTATGGCTTCTCAGACACGCACACACAGGCGTTTGTACACGTCACACGTAGATTAAGTTTTTGCAACCATATTACTCTATAAAACCATAAGGAAATAAAAAGGGTTCATTATTATTATAAAGTTAGGGCTAGCAAGGCTACCATGTAATAAACTTATCAATATAACGCCCGAGGACGCTCAGAAGGTAATAACTAGGCACTTAAATCTAATGTCAACAAAGAGACAAAGGTCTCAGAGACTATCGAAAAGGTCGAGTTGTGCCGACTTATTGCATATTGAAAAACAGTACTACAATACTTTCATATCTTAAAAATGATTGTTAGTAAAGAAAATATAAACAATACGTAAGTGGCAGTTTTAATTTGACTTTCACATATAACGTAGGTGTTTAATGTAAAGGTTACAAAAATAACAAAGATTTCAGTGGCATTTTATATACCCTAATGAATAAAGATGCAAATATAAAAATTTTTAATTCTGTGAGACCAGTGTTACGTAAAGTAAATTATTGACAAATTATAAAATACAATATGCTCAATTCGTCCAGCCGCGTAACAAACCTCGATCGTTTAATAGCCATGCGAGAACACGGAAATCAAAATTTTCGCTTAATTCGTATAGGAAAATACGCACTAAAACCTATATACTAAAATTTTGTAAACCGAAAACCGTAGAGAACTGTATCAGCCACATGTGGCTGCCATGGCATTGAAGCTGTTAAGCTGATAAGAAGTTCACGCAGCTGTTGAAAATATTTTATATTACCGATCAAAATGAATCTCAATTTAGAACCAGTCTCCACAGCGGAAGCGGCTATAAATAGTTCAAAAACCATCGTCACGTTTGCGTCAGCGGGTTTGTTGCTTTCAAAACTTTTGGTAAACTTCATCGTTTATAAGGAATCCATTAGGAAACTGCTGTTTGTTAGGATATCATAAAAAAGGTTGTAACGTTGTACTTAAAAATAATATATTAAATAGGTAGACTTAAAAGTTGTTAGCGGTAACGCACGGTCCTTCGTACGTCACTTGTCGCCGCGCCGGATTCATTTGCCTGTTCGGTCTACCAGTGCGCGGTTGAATAAATCTGTAACCTGTGCGACATACTAGTAACGCCACGCTTAACCCGCTGGGGTGAGTCCCTACTTTTATTACATCATGTCTAATCTGTCCTGTTTTCTGCCGCTGTAGTGTTTGTCTAGTCGCTGGGCTAGGCGAGTCACTGGCAGGAAGCAGGACATGGCTGTAATGCCTGTCCTCCGGCATTTCAGGTTCACGGCAGTGCTAGGGAGTGCCACGCGTGCAAGGTGACTCTAAGGTCGGAGTACCACGCGTGCTGAGCGACTCCACCTGTTCGAACGAGCCCCTCAGCTTGGATTTCCTGAGAGCGTCCTGAGTCAAGCAACTGCAATTGCACCCCTGAACCTGGGTGCTGGATTCAGGCCAGTGACGCATTATTCCTACCACCAGTGCTGGGCGGCAACCAGATTTTAAGGCCAATAAAAGATTTCCTTCAAAGAGTCTTTTATTGACCCACCCCTGTCTGCCGCGAAACAAGCTAGACCGCGACAAGGTTTCATAAGCATTTATTTTCTTGAACAAAATTCTTGAAAATATAAGATTCTTAGGCAGAATTATTTGTTGGAGAACAAAGTAGCCCGGGACATTAGAAAATTTAAGAAAACCCAATGACAAAGATACTTTATATTAAATTTGTCAGTGGTTCCTTTCGCGATGTAGACGGTCACTAAGTATATACTTCGCCGCCATACTACTAAGGGATTCGTGAGTGACACAACTGAGAACACCAAGTTGTTCATGATAATATAGAGGAAGGTTACTAGATAAAAAAGTATCTGAAATAGGTGTACCATATGAACGGACGAAAGTTACCACATTAACAAACATTTATATTATTGTGCCATATAAAAAGGGGATATATATTTTTTAAAATTTCGCACTCGTAATGTGATGGTGAGTTATGTTGCATAAATTTTAATTTTTAAACATTCTCAAAATACACCGACATCGTCCAAAAATCTGTTTTAATTATGTATTCTATTTATTCTAAATGTTCTACCATATTTTAATCCTTTCGTACAATATATCGTTAAAGAAGGAAAGTAAACGATGTCTTTAGAACAGGGTAACTTAGTTTAGGCATCGGTGTCCTATCTAACCTTATATATGTTACATATTTTGTACAACTTCTGTTTCCCAATAATTATATTAGCTAATCCCCGTACAACTGGTTTTGAGGCATAAGAGAGAACAAATTTGATTATCATGAAAAATGCTATTATGAGTCATTTTAAAAGTTAGGCATATAATATTGTGGATGTTTTTACACCATCTAAGAGGAACAATTCCGTTACTCTAACCGTTTACACAAAACGCACTCAACGTAAGCACTTAAAATGAATAAAAGTTTACCTGTTACTGGAAGACTACAGGTTATATATAACGTGATTTTATATAATGTAGTCTTCCTCAATGATTACCCTATTACATTTAAAACTATTCAATTCGTATCAGTAGTTCCTGCAATTGGGAAGCCCAACAAAACAAGACCTACATTTTTGAAGTGAAAATTCTTTAGGCGCATGAGGGTAAAATTTTTACGGATGAAAAGCGTCACGAAGATGTGCAGCGTTAGTTGTGCTAATTCGTTTGAAGGTTAGGTAGTTTTTAATAATTACAAATAACATGTGATACTTTATTATGCCACTCGTCATTTAATAATTTAATATTATAATTAAAAGTACACATGTCAGGAGTGAAACTTCTTTGGCAAACTAATTTTTAAGTGTTGTTTATATTTATACAAATCTAAAACTTTAGATTTCCGAGGGAGGGAAAAATGAAGATATATTAGGAATTTCATTGTCATTAAAATATTAAAATTGTCAAACATTAATACAAATAATTTATTGAAACCTCAAATGAAGAATTATAAATACAGATGCCACGTGTTTATTGTCAATATTACAAATTCCTAATAAAATTTTGATTTTGAATTCAAAATTGAAGATTTTATATTGTATAAAATATATTATATTAGTATTGCTTTTATCTGTTGACTGCCCCTTTAAGGCAATGATTTAATTGCTATGCAGAGATGAAAAGTACAATTCCAACCCGCAGGCCGTTCATGTATATTCAGTGTTTTAAAAATCACGAATGAAGCTGACATTTTTTTGTATGCATTTGGTACATTCCACCAATCATAACTGACCTATTTTAGCTTTTCCTCGATTTTATGATCAAATATGTCGTGACATGGCCTAGTTGTGTTAGTTTAACAAAATAACACTTTTGAAATCTATATATGGAAAACACATACTTTGTATTTAGGTCGTCACAGATGTCAGTCACAAAAGCTTCGAAAAATATTCGTGATTGATTTGAATTTTGTTTAAGTGTCACCTTTCGCAATAAAAACTGTCAAAATGAAAGGATATCTCCATATTTCTAAAGAAAAAGCCGTGTAGGACAGTCAGTAGAATTTATTGAACGCAAAATACGCACATCAATAAATGAATGTTATAATTTCCGGCATTTATATCTTGTCAGTGTCGTGTTTTTAAGATAAGACAAACTTTATAGAATTGCGTAGCTGTTTTCTAACTTTCGATTAGCATCAATGTTATGTAATACTGTCATCTAGTTGTTTTTAACCATTTCGTGATACACCAATTATATTAAGAAATTATGTTTTCCCTTGGAGTTTCTTGACACCTAAGTCGCCTTTTGTTTTAAAGAAAAATACGTCTTGTAAAATTTAAGATATATTCCAACTGATTTTGAGTTAGAGAGATGGACTTTATCATGTTTCTGAATCGGGTTATTGTGTAAACTTTACATTTATTTGTAAGAAACAAATATTGTTATCACCGTCGTACTCCTAGTCTGTTTTGAAATAATCGAGTTGTAAAGTTTGAAAAATCATACATTGCTGTGTTCTATATTAGAGTATAATTTATTTTACTAAGTTCGGAATTTGCTAATAGGGACCTATTATTTCGATGTGTAGAGGGTTCCAACACTAGAGGTTTTAAGGGCTTGAATTTATTCAACTACAGTTTCTGTTTATGATCATAGGTCAATTTTTTTTTAATTTTAGTAGACCTTTAAACTACCCGCGCATATTATTCTAAATGTTGCCTGCGACGTCACACATGTAGTTGTCGATCTCAAAGAATGTAGGAGAACATTGCAAAAGGCGTAATTTTTCAAAATTTCAAGACAATCGATTCTTTTCCAAGAGCTCGTGAAGCTGGAGCGAGTGAAAATAGTAATATATTGCTTTTTTAATAAAATAGATTTGAGGCATACTGGTTAGATGGTTTGTCTTCAATTATACTCGTATATATAAATGCGTTATGTTGAACAAAACGAAGTGATAATTCACTTGAGTGAAAGCTACGATTTCGGTAATTTTTCAACGTGCTTTAGCGCATTATATATTCTTTAACTCATCTCTTAGTTTCTAATAACAATAAAAGAAAACTTATACAAATACATGAGAGCGGAAGCTGAACAACTCACAACACCTTCCTCCTTCAAGACAATGGTTCTTATTTATTGACGACGCGAAGTCAGACAATAATAGTTATTTAAGACGTTAATATCCAACTACGGTTAATTTCGCATACAATTTTATTTTCCTGTCGGACTTTTTTTTATAAAACGGATCAGCATTTAGAACTTTAACCTACTAGTATCTCTCTACTTCATTATTTAAAAGTCAATGAAAGTGAATTTAAAATCGGACTAATAATTTGGCCAACAAAATATATTTCACTTAAATGGTAAAAATATGCTTGCTATACATATTTCTGACGGCCTCACTGGCACAGTGGCGCGAAAACTCGCTTTGCTAGTAGAGGCCCCGGGTTCGATCTCAGGTAGGGTGAATTTAGAAAATCGTATTTTTAATCTGTATGAATCGGGGCTGGTGGGAGGTTTCGGCTGTGGCTAGTACCTCCCCTTCTAGCAAGACGTACCGCCAAACAAAGAGATTTGTGTTCCGGTACGATGTTGTGAAGATACCATATGAGGTATATCTCCTCTTAGCAGATTAGCGCGCTCTTCCATCTTAGACTGTATCATCACTTACCGTCAGGTGAGATTACAGTCAAGCGCTTAACCGCCAGCAATAAAAAAAACATATCTTCTAAATATAAAACACGAAAATTGCTTCCATATCATCCAAATAAACATTACGAGTAATTTTATTTCGACATTGGAAATCGATGCGATGATTCCATTTAAGCAAATGCATCGTATTTAATGCTGAATGTTGAGCCCTTGACTGTAATCTCGCCCGATGGTAAGAGATGATACTGTCTATGATGGAAGTGCGCTAACCTGATAAGAAATAATTTAAGACCCAAATTCTTAAATTTATCTTACCTTTTCAACGTTGGCATTTGATGCTTTTGAAAATTGTTGTATTGGATATAGCAGAACGTTTGTTGGCATGTATAGTGATATATGCTTATACAGTATTTATAAAAAAAATGTAATGTGAGCCTAAGTCAGCGTAAATAATTGTAATCTAGGCTGAGACCTAGATTACTATTTATAATACTGACCTGAAAATTTAATGCGGTTTTAAAATCCAAGGCTTTTATAATTACGTACGCTTACATCACGAGGAAGTCTGTGCTGATAAAATCTTGACGCGAGCACATTTTTAAATGTGTCATTAGCAATTGTTTAAATATAAAATGAAAGTAATAATGTAAAATAATACATCACAATCTATACATAATAATCATTTTAAACAAAAATAGTTCTTGGAAAGTTACTTACTCAGTTCACAATGTAGACGCGGTCACCACATTGCAAATTTTGCCATATTGCTACAAAATCGTGAACTATGCCACCGTGAGAAACATTGATTGCTATATAAATACCAATTATTTAAATAAATAAAAATACTAGTATTGGTGCTATGATACAAAAACATTGAAGTGTTCATTCCCGTGTTATATGAAACTAGTTCGTAAGTACAAGGCAAAAAATGGCACCAGAATAATACTTTATACTCAAGCCCGTCTTAACTACGAGGGCTGGGAAGAATTTAATCATTTAAGGTTATACAAGCAACCGAAATGGAAGCAACATCTCGGAATAAAAACAAATGGATAAGAATATCATAAAATTTAAATATACAGTGTGTACGTAATATAGGAGTTAAAATGTAAGAATATAGTTATTTGGAAAATATGTTCTATACCCTTATACAATAAACGCAAAAATCGAAAACACAGTAGCTTTTAAACCAGATTTTAAATAGCTAAATGGTAAACTATAATAAGCACGATTAAATAAAAATTTTACGCATCGAAGTTACGGGAATTGAGACAGTCTATATAAAATAATTTGATTTGAATTACCGAAGAGTTTTACCTATACAACTTTAATCACATCAAAAATAACAAATCTATATATAATACTTTATTTTGCGCCAGATACAAAATATTGTTAGAATAGCTGACTATGACCCCTTTAAGATTTGTCTCAATTTTAACCTTGATATGTTTCTCCATCAAATTTACCAAACTCGTGCAATTTTTGAAACAACAATACATTTTCGGTAACATTTATATTCAGGTGTAACAAAATTTATGTAGTAACATAAAACAATCCAATCTCGAAAGCCATTAAGTAATAGTAGACACAGTTTTAGAGACGATCGTAAAAATGTTTTTATAGATAAAGCACTCGATCAGTTGCCATTATAATTTGTTCTTGACATAGACACATTTATTTGATTACACTGTGACTATAACCGTATTTTTTAGACTATAAGACCTACGGGATAAGATAGTTTTTATATAAATATACTTTATCATCTTTATTGTGTTCGTCTGGTTAATGTCATCAGCGTACCATATGTTTTGCATTAAAGATTTGTCTCAATTATAGAGGAGACTTATTAATGGGACATCATTAAAAATTAAAAGACACGGACCCCTTTATACACCCAAAACATGACTTTTTGTTCTATATAAAAAATATATATCGTATAATTCATCGTATAGTCAGTCAGTCTTAAAGAATGTCAGTATTTTTCTACATCAGTTTAAAATTCATTCAGACATTATGTAACGTTTATATGAATCATAATTCAAATAAAGTTCTAGTATATAAGAAAGATTCGTCTCATTAAGAATATAACCATGCCTCTTCCTACTATAGCTTTTGAATTGTAATGCATTTTGTTTCGGAGTAAGCACAATAGAAATCAATTTTAAATAAATAGAAATCTTAACCAAAAAAAGAACCGCCTTCAAAAATTTCTATTTATTTTTTGATTTTTAGTGATACTGAAGTAAACCAACAAATTTGTATCAATATGTGTACACCTAAAAACGTGTTGCAATGCAGAAACAAACGTAAGCTCATTGCTATTTGATTACAGACAGTTATATATTCTGCCATAAATCGCACCCTTACTGTAAGCTATTGAGGAGTTCCATTGATATTCACATTTAACTACGACTAGCACTTGATTATACCGAAGTTACGGTAGGCAACTCTAATATCTGGATCCGCAGAATCTTCTATAAACTAAGAATTGAAGATTTCCGTCACTTTATCATGGATTCCATCATCAGAACCTATCCAAACTATTACAAAACAACCCTTGAAGTATATCCTTTTTAATAAAAAAAGAATCATCGAAATCGGTTGGCGTGATCTTGAGTTATTCGTCCATTTGTCGCTTACATGCTTATGCAAATTTGAAATGTATCCGGTTTTCTCATGGATGCCATCATCAGAACCGGTTTTTAAAAAAATGGGACCCTTTGACGAGCACCACCTTTCATATAAAAAAAAAGAATACAGTCGAATTGATAAGCTCCTCCTTTTTTTGAAGTCTGTTAATTAAAGATATACTATTTTTTCTACGACGATTCGATATTAATATGTTGACTCTGTACAAATGTGCAGTTTTTACCCAATACCCAATTAGTTTAAAATCAAATAATATAGCAAAAGACATAACGAAAATGATGAAAATGTAAAAATACAGAATTAAATCAAGCAGTCGTTCGCGACGTATTTATAACTCGAACCATAAAGGATAAATTTCACAAATTCCTTGCACTTGAAAGAAAGTAATCTTTTTTAGTAACATTTATATAAAACTTCGTTTACATATTTTACATGACTGCGTTTTCGATTCAAAATATCAATTTTTTTTCATTAACATGTGCTAGTAATATTGATTCAAATTTATGAAACAAAAATAATCTTTCGAAGGCTTCACTGGGGCAATGGTAAAAGTACTCGCTTCGCTAGCAGAGGTCCCGGGTTCGATCCCCGGTAAGGCGAATTTGAAAAATTGTATTTTGTAATTTCTCGGAGTTAGGACTGGTCTGGTATGGGGGGGGGGGCCTTCGGCGGTGGCAGGTTACCCTAACAGCAAAAACGACGTGTATCGCCTCTTACCAGATTACAGTGCTTCCTCACTGCATCATCACTTACCATCAGGTGAGATCACGGCCAAACGCTACACTGTCGGCAATAAAAAGCCTCTCTTCGTAATCAGTAGTCCTGGATTCGATTACGGCAGAGCAAAATTAGGAATTGCATTTTTTTAATAATTATGGCAAACAAACGAGCTAGCGGGTCACCTGATGGTAAGTAATTACCGTCGCCCATGAGCACCTGCAGCCTCATAGGGGCCGGTGTTGCCGGCCAATATGCATTTTCCAATTCGTCTGGGATTAGATTGAAAGGTTTCTGAAGAAAAAACTGAGTCCCGGTACGACTCTCTGTAGAAACCACAAAAGGTAAATTACCTCTAACCAGGTTAGCGTCCTCCATCTTAGACTGAATCATCACAGACCATCAAATGAGATTAGTCGAGCGTTAAGCTGTCAGTTATAAAAAATAAATATGGTAATGAAACGAAAATGATATTAGCAAGGTTTTGCAAACAACTCGTCTTGATAACGTGAGGAGAGCTTAGTTTTATCATTTACTATAATTATACCTCAGTTCCTACTTTCCTTGACTCTTTTCTTATTTAGCACGATTCCAGATTGTTGAAATTTTTGGTTGAATTATGAGAAAAAAAATTATAAACATTAGCCCATGTACGTGACTGTGTTCGCGTAGAATCTAGACTTTCGAAAAATTGTCTATGATGTACTCTTTATGTATATATATTCTTGTCAAGTGTTTTAGCATTTATAAAAACGTAAGCGATTATAAGCCGCGACTTCGTCTGCATAGAATTCAAATCTGTACAATAATAATATGTACAGATTTACAGATTTCTCTGTGATATTTATTTTTATTATTTATCTTGAAGTCATCAGCAATTAAAGGTAACAGCCGAGTACAAAAACAAATTTATAGAAATCGTCTCTTAATTTGATGGGTGAATAACTCAATAGCATTCTTTATTTTTTGTGAAATGTATAGATATATTGACATATATATACTAATATATCTCCCTAAACTTGCGGTATGTGACTATGTTAAAGGGATTTCGGAACTGTAAGCAAAGTTACTACAGTTTTGAACAGAAAAAAATACAAAAATACATAAAATGGAATAATTCTTAAGTTAGAACATTTCTTTAACATTTGATAGGCATAAAATTTCCCTTGCGGAAATTGCATTCATCGAGTTCTGTGCATGTATCGCGTCTACACTGACATGACGTTTATCATGCAAATTTCGGTAAAGCATTTTGAAGTATACATTGTCTAGTTTGCCACGGAATATCCAACAAGGTTTTGCGAATCTGATCGAAATGTAATATACATGTCTGGACAAAAAATGTATGTAACAATTTTATGTTTCTTTTGATTCCTACTATTAGTTCTCACTCTCCTCCTACATGTCGCTAGCCCCTATTGAATCGGATCTATTAAAGTACCACTGTTCAGGAGATCGGTTTGAAAATAAGATCTCATATCCCAATACATTCAAAACCTTATCTCATAGTACACAGCTTAAATTTAATACAATAAAATACTTTATTTATCATTTAATAAGATAGGTATGAATTAATAATAAGATAATATTTCATTATTGTTAACACTTATTACTTTTTTTTAATGTAAAAAAGTAGTTATAGTGGCATAACTAGAGTGGTTGGACATATGGTATTGCGGACTTTTTTGTAGATATTAATACTGTCTATAATATTGTACAGCATTTTTTTGTTCTATCATCAATAGTTTTCAGAGAGATCGGGATGACATATGTTATGGGATAAATTATATGATAACCATATTTAATGATGGAAAGTCCTCAGTCAAGACAAATATTAAATCTTACCTGTTAAGTAAAAAGTAAAAAAAGGAAAAAATTGTTGAGATAAGTGCACAATAACGCTGTTTTAGTTGTTAGTGGAAACTTTATTGATGTATGTGTTAGTTTTAAGTGAATAACTATGTTAGTCGATAACCGAATTGTTTGTTTCACAAATAAAAATAAAATATTTTTTTTTCACACCATGGGTTACATTAATTCATTGTTCTTAGGGATCCCTATATGTTTGAGAAGGTAATATAACCTATGTCATTCAGTGAAAATGCAGCATTCTAATGATGAAAATAATTTTTGAATTCGGTCCCGTAGTTTTGTTTGAAAACGTTACAAACATACATACATACTTAAATACATACAAAGACGCAAATGTTTCCTCTTTATACCATTAGTTTAGATTTAATTAGTACATTTATATCGCGAATTGCACGGCCTATCTATTGAAAACTCATGTACAACTTAAATGAAAGTTAAAATAAATAAAATATTTCATACGAGACAGTTTTTAAGCTCACTCATACTGTTTTGATACGTTTCATATAAAACTGAAATATAATTATTAATGTGAAAATGATGTTAAAAATGTAAATACCTGCCATAAGGATGAAGCAATTATTTCAAAATAATATTATTTTGTCCTATTATAGATGTTGCACGCCATTGTATGGTAGATTGTGTGTTGTACATTTGCAATAAAATATATTTGTTTTGTATAAGGTTTAAAGGTTAACTTCTATAAAATGAATTTAACAAGTTCGTTCTAGATAGCGTAGGACCTTTTTTGGGAGTAGGTATAGTAGAAATGCTCAGGACTTTTCTCATAATGTTTTCCGTCACCGAAAAGCATTTAATATGAATTAAAAAAACAATTAGGCACATACGTTTTTATAGAGAGACTTAATAATGATTTCTCAGGGCGCTTTAATAGTATCTACATGTCTAGCGACTACGCCATTATGGCTGAAACTGTCTAAAAAGTGGAACGATGTGGGTATACGGTTTTTAAACGCTTATGAACTATTTTATTGCATTAATAAAACGTTGTGTTAATAATTATCACAGAGTCCAGACGCTCGTAACAAACATTTAATTTGTACTAGCTTCGGCTAACATTATAAAGATTCACGCTCAGTTGAGCGGCAAATTGTTCACTCGGTTGCGGAAATAATGGAGGCGCGTTTGTTTTCTCGATAAAATATATTATTACTACTATAATGGATGGCGCCTGATTGTAATCTAATCGGAGATTAAATGATATCACACAATCTAAGATGTAAATGCGGTGTGAGTGAGTGTGAGTCAAGTGTGAGGATTTTAGTCTCTATGCGGAATCGTTATTTGCTCTCACTTAACTCACTTGTGCTCACGAATTAGTCTACGTAGAAATAATAACTTTTTTTCTGAGTTTTATTGATAGTTTGATATAATAAAAAACGTAGACTTTTGCGGTTAAATGTAATTTATATGACTATAGAAAACTAAAATCAAGAAATATTCATTCAATTCCTACTTTTATTTCACACAGTACCTATTCCTGAGCAAAATATGAATCGTTAATGAAATACTTTTATGTTCAAAATAATTTTAAATACATTTATTTAAATAACGCTCGATGTTAATACAACTTTTCTTTCATTTATTAATTAAGAATGGTATTATCAGAAAATTGTGCAGCACCATATATTGAAAGTTTATGTAAAAGATTTTAATTGTTAAAAAATTTATTCGGCCTAGGGATTGCCTTTAATTTATTTTATTTCAATAAAATATAACACACAGATATACTGAATTGTTCTATTACAAAACATGAAAAATTATTAGTTTCCATGCATTTATATATCCGCAAAAGAAACCTATGCACGTCCGATAAGTGTCGCTATAAACCAGAATTCATAACAATTTGTTCTCGTAATATATTTTAGCAAAATAATACAGACGTCTTTAACGTCTACAAAACAAAACACATTTACATATGAAATAACTATTTGTTAGGGATTTTTTCTTAAACTTTTTACGAGTCTTTTGAATGATATTAAAACTTCAAACACACGATTTTAATTTTTTTTTTGTTTATTATAGACAACGATTTTCGAAATGGCTGACTATTTCAAATGACCTTGCACTACAGTGAACGTCGCAATGCAAAATTAATACTTGCTTAATATATGTATGATGAAAATGATAACTAGTCGATAAGTTATAGTTTCGTTTTTATGAAAAGTTTTTCTGTTAGAATGAACCACTTTTACAAATTCATTAAAATAACTGTAAACATTTCAATCTAATCCGGCATTCAACATTCGGCACCTCGAGCTGATGGGATCCGAACACAAGCAAAACATATAGGCAAAATATATTCTAGTTCACCCGAGCGAATCCGGGACCTTATATATTACTAGCTGCTAGTAATATATAAATCACTGAAAGACAGTCACAACAAGTAATAAGTATAACACACAACTCACCTATCGCAGCGACTGGTAAACAGTTAAAGCAGTCCGTGAAAGTTTTCCATAACTTGATGTTGTACCTCCTTTTGCATTCATCATAGAACCTATGGACAATTTATGTATAAAAATTTAACTGAGATATAAAATTTTCAAATTAAAGAATCTTTATAAATATGTATAACTAGCTGAACCCGTGACTTCGCTTGTGCGGAATTTCGTAAAATACGTTCCTAGCGACCTCTACTCGGCAAAAGGAATAATCCTACTAAGTTTTAAATTTCACGTCTCTAAGTTTCTACGCCTTATGGTTCTAGAGATATCGTGATAAGTCATTAGGTACCTGGATAGCTCTCATATATATATAGATTAAACTGTCAGACATAAAATAAATTTCTGTCTTAAGTACAACAAACTGGCAAGCATTTCCTTGTAACTCCATACAATTGATATTCGTGGGATTGATTTAGTAAGGAATAATAGGTGGTTGGCTAAGAGTCCGCTATTTCTTTGCGTGACGGTTCTTTAGAACCGAGTTTATATAACTCCGGATATATTACGTTGATTGCTTGGCTAAACTCTATCTTAAATCTTTTTTATATAATAAATTTTAGTCAGTTCAACCTGAAATCTGTCTCCTATATTTTAGTGCATCATCTTAACTCTAAAGAAATGTAACTATCATCATCTGAACTAAATTTTCATTACTATCCAAATGATAAGAGGGAATTTGGTGGTGACTACAGTTTGTTCGCGTTAAGAATGCAGTGAGTCGTCATTGCCGGCCTGCCTAGCCCCGCCCCCTAACTAATCAGTTCAAACCTACACATGCCCTGCCGGAAAGCGAACTTTGTACCTTTTAAAGTAAAGCGAGTTATCGCATTATTAGGCCAGCAAGGCTGTCAAGTCATTTAGTAAAGTTATATAGAAATCACTGGTTTGTTTATAGCGTCAAAGGACTTTGATCTTAGTTTGGCTTTTCGCCAGATAGAGGTAGAGGCTAATGGAATAAAGAACATTCAATATTGGATCGGTATCAAAAACTTAGGTTTTATGTAAAAGCCAATCACCTATTTAAAATCTGCCAATATTTATAATAATCTGGACACTGCATTTTTATGCTTGACATTGTATTACGTGTAACTTTCAGTCTGTTTATTAAGACAAATAACTTTGAAAGTTTCCTGGTACCAATTACGAGCTAATTTTAAGTTGCTCCTTAGAGCCTATGTATACACTATCGCTTTAAATATCGGCGCGCGTGCACTATACGTTTGCAATCCCTACTGTTAATTCATATCAATAAACAAAGATTGTAATTTTGTTCGTTAAAAGCAGATCCTACTGTAACTATCAATACATACAAATCAGCTCGTTCCAAAAAATACCGACTTAGTACAAAGAGCGTTTGTGTTGCCAGTTGCACACATTTTAATTCGTCAACTGTACAATGATTTAGGTTGACGTCCACGCTGACGTAATGGTGTGAGTATTTGCTTCGTCACCAGAGTCACTAAGTTTGATATCAGCCAGGGCAAATTTAGGATTTCTGTTTCTCATATGCCAGCAATTAAATAAATAAACCTCATCAGAAAAAACGTGCAGATAAATGTAACATTTGCATTCAGGTAAGATGCTGTGTAGATTTATCATTAAGAGTTGATTACCTCTTATAAGATGAGCGTTCAACTATTTTAGACAGTATATAAAAATTACTATATATATTGATAGCCTTTACGTGTAAACGGTCAACATCTTTTTAGATAAATAAATCATTCCATTTATTGAGCTAGGTCATCGTTGTTTTTTTAACCATATTTTAATAATTAAACACCTTTATACAAAAGGTATTACAATAATGAATAATTTATCTTTGAAACACTTGTCTTACTCAATTTGGATATTATATATGACTTTTTTCTACGTAGGAGCCATCGATCCAAGCACTAAAATAAATTGATTTCGTCAATAGAGCGCAGAAACAAGGTGTCTGCGCGTAAAAATACGCTGTGTGTATAAGCCCTTATTAAATTTAATCTTTAGTGAACTTACTTAAAGATCATTAAATGAAAACTAGTTTCATAGTAGTGTGTTTTACTTATGTAAACAAGCTCTTGTCACAGACAACATCATACGTGAAAAGTCTGGTCTTTCGTTTCATATAATAACATGTCGCATTAAATAAAATGTACACATGTAACGACATTGGCCCTCGAGTGGTTAGTTTATATCCCAACGTCTGATTCATACTATCACACACGCTACGTTAAAAACTGGATACATTCCAAGTTGATGCAGTCATTGATTTCATTTTTCTCTCTCCACGCAACGCTACATACTCTAAGCTTATCTGATAAAAAAATATATTGACAATAACGCAATTGTATAAATTATTGAAGGACTTTCGGGAGTTTATAAACATTATTGACTCTACAATGTTTTATGGTAACTTGATTTTACTACTAATGCTATTTAAATCGGACAGGTTACCGCTTGTGTGATCTTAAGTGATGGTAAGTGTAAGATACGGTTAAATTGGTTACGCGTTAAGCTTGTAAAACTAATTCATTATCTGCAAACTCGAAAATGTTTGTACCTTCGTATCTACTCGCATATATAATCGTAATTATCTTAACTGACATTAATGTATGGACTGTCACTAAAACCCTTAAACCATTTCATAGTATAAAAAAGAAAACAGTTGATGTACACAATGACGCTGATCATATTGGCCTTGGCTTCTCTGTCATCCAAGAAGCGGCTTTCACTTCAACCCTACTTCGTAACCGACTGTAGTGCGATAGACGAATGAAAAAAATTAAGACTGAATAAAGAAACTTCAATTTTAAAATATACCCCTTTAATTTTAAAATGGAGAGTATATGTTGCAATGCAAATTTTTTTTCCATATGAAAGGTATGAAGGCTTTCGTAAGCATATTACAAAAGTATTTCTTTATTTACGTTTTAATTCGTCTGTCGGAAGGGCAATTGTTTTAAATTTTCTTATTCCGAAAGACTTGAAGCCGTATTACCACAGTATGTTTTCAATGTATTTAAAACCATAAGATATTGTTCATTTAGTTTGTATCAATCAGCGGAAACTTTGAACGCGCAGGTATGAGTCATATCTGAACACGTTGAGTTCGCTTTTGTTTTGTTATCATCAGACGACATGATTGGGAAATATGCGAAATTTGTAAAAGATAACGGAATCATACACGAATGTCAGGGTAGGCCAACCATTAATCATAGACACGATAAACAACATTATCTATACAATGTTATCTAATTTAAGTGATGTCAAATTTAATGCACACAAAAAGTACATAATACCGAGAGATATATGGATTTAACATAGAGCAAGGTAACTATTAATATTATCATTTTCGGACCAACGCCTTAACTATGATGAATTAAATACTTTGAAATAAAAGCATAATAAATTTATACTGTAAACTGCCTCATTGGTCTAGTGGTTAGCATGTTCGACTACAGACATGAGGTCCTGGGTTCGAGTCCCGGGTCGGGCCAGTTCGAAATCGATATTGAGTTTTCTATTAAGATTTTCTCAATATTTGCCCGAAGTTGGGAAGTTGGCGGTGTGATTCACCCCCGTGCCTCGGAGAGCACGTTAAGCCGTCGGTCCTGCGCCTGATCTCTCTCTCCGGTCGTGTCGGATTGCCGTCATGTCGGACTATGAGAGTGAAGGAATAGAGAGTGCACTTGTGTACTATGCCTGCCAATCCGCAGTGGAGCAGCGTGGTGGGTCTATGCTCTAAAAACCCTCTCTCATATGAGCGAGGAGGCCTGTGCCCAGCAGTGGGACGTTAATGGGCTGCTACTTACCTTACCATACTGTAAATTACGATTTAATATAATTTTCCAAATCGTCTTGCATCTGTTAGGGAAACTTTCATACCAACAATTTGTATTTCTGCGGATATTTCACATAATTTAATCTCGCAATGCGTACAAACACTTTGGATAATCCCGAAAGAGTAATGATTCTAAAGTAATATGAAAAATAGTATATAATTTAAACCCATTGTTATGTTGCATTACTAGGAAAATAATTATAGTTAAAACAATTGGTAATAAATATAAAACATACGAGTTCAATTAAAAAGGTGCGTGTCCAGAATACGTGCTACGCTCGTGAATTTGGAATGTTTATCGCCCTATTCTTACGTAATTCGCTTAAGAAACATTTCTTAAGTTACGCATGTGTAGCAAGCTTTAAAGGGCAATTCTATATAAAAGACTTTTATTGCGTCGAAGTTAATACTTGATTTTAATCTCATACTCTGATGGAGTGACTAGTGAGGTCTTTGCTGCTAGGGTGGTAGTAACTACAGTCAAAGGCTCTCAGTATGTCTAAAACTAGACAATCTAGAAAACTACGATTTACTAAATTTACCTTACCTCTAAATAAACTTGAGACCTCTGATAGGGAACCGAGTTCTTACATAACACCCTTGTCAATAATGAATTGCCTTTCTCACATTCAACACTTTTAACAATAGGGTTTCTAGTATACCGGAAAGCGGCTTGAAAACCGACTTGACTAATGCACTCAAATTGCACAATATTATACCAGCATGTAAAAGTACATACATTATTTAAAAAGTAGGAGATATTTATAGGATAACGTAATAATTTACATTGGTGATCATTTAAACGACAATAACAGTAATTTTCAAAGAATAGGGGCCTACGTATAAATAAGCAAGTATAACAAATAATCCTTATAATTGTAAAAAAATGTTTAAAATGAAACTTAACTCTTTATATGTAGGGGTTCATTGATATACATGTTACTTTGTGGCCATGAAAGCCATGTTTGAACCTATATTACGCAATGCAGTAGAAACAAACAAATAAGCAGAGCAGAGTAATCGACACGCAATTAAGAACTTGAACAATATCGGCCTTAACAATGAATCAGTACAATGACTCATGCTTATTTTAAGTAATTAACAAGAGATCACGCAAGGAATTCTCCTGGGACTTAAGATGTTTATATTGGATGTAACTGGTAAATTGACTTTATTACTCGTAGTAATGGCTGTACTGTTAAGTCGATTCTCTAGTTAATACGATTGAAACATAAACATATAGTTATAATAGTCTCTAAATCGCATATTTTCTTTAAGAAAATTAAATATTTTTTAACCTAAAACAATAGACAAAATTATAGAACATATCCTTTATCAGCAGAATTAATATTAAACACAAAATTAGAAGGAATTTGATTTATTACAAATCGTAAGATTACTCAAGGAGCTATCCTGAGTCTAAGTTATTTATATTAGACGCATCCGACAAATTTGCTTTTGCTGAGCTGTTTAATCGAATCTAAGATATATGCTTGGAAAATAAGTAGTTGAATATTATGTTTCGTGTCTTTAACTTGAACATTTTGCTTAAGAAAACGCATAAAAATAAATAATGGATAGACAAAGAACATGTAAATTTAGTACATACAATGAAATTACGAATTGAATTTGTGTAGTAAATTTTTCATTAGACTTTTTATAGCACATAACAATATAAAAAAGTTGTTGAAAACTTTTATTATATCTAATGCAATCAGTTAAAGTCCCAATGAAATAGGTGCATCCGTTTGGAAGATATTCGGGCAAAATAAAATTAATATAATAGTAAACTTCAAAGCACTTTTCTTATGACCTTACAAAGGGTCACTTCGATTTTAGATACATATTGTGGCCCAGTTTATAAGCAGCGATACGTAGTTTCGCCAATAGCAACAGACACGAATCCCTTGACGGCAATGAGTCAGGGTGTGTTAGACACTTCAATTATAGAAACTATGTTTATTTCAGTTTAAGTTTAATTAGGGCACACCTATCTATACACTGGCAACCAACATTACCATACAAATTACTAGCTGTTCACGTGTATCGCGCAAATAGTTCTCGGGTAAAACATTTGTCTTAGTACATGAAACAATTATCCCTTTTATCTCTTGGTGACTTTAAAATGTTTTTTACATTTCTAATGAAGCCAGTTTGCATGGGTAGACAGATAGTCAAAAGTTCAAAGTCTATGAAAGACTTATGTAGAAATCGTTTTTGTTTATACCTACTCCCAGTTTAGGAAAAAGCTCTCTACTTATATGTATGTGTTTTGATTCCATAATATATAATGCTATTTAGCTGTTTAATACATCAACAATTAATATGTAGCAAATTTTATGTTCATTGTTATTTGTATTATGCATATTATATGATGAAAATATAAAAAAAACAATACATGTTCTAAATTTTAGTTAAAGACATAGCACAATAGGTCTTATATTTTTGTGTTAAAGTAAGCTGCAATATTGTTTGATTTTGAAACAGTTTTAATGTAAAATGAGACTTTTTGACCACTATTCTTCTAAAACAAGTATATAAATATATTGTAAAATAAAACTCACCCATAAATCCTATTAATGCTAGCACATTCATGATTCCCTCGTAGTAGGAAAAAGTTCTCAGGATACTTAATCTTGTAAGCGAGTAGCAAACATATAGTCTCTAATGACTGTTTCCCACGATCCACATAATCGCCGAGGAACAAATAATTGGACTCTGGTGGAAATCCACCATATTCAAAAAGTCTTAACAAGTCATAGTATTGACCGTGAATGTCACCTGTGGACAATTTTTTTAACATAAAACACCCAAATATCAGACTAGTTTTTTTTACATTAACCATGTAAATAGTATAATTATAATATATATATAACCATGTAATAGTAGAAATTAGCTTTGTATGATTTTACTGATGTTTCTGAACTTCTCGTAAAAACTGGACAAATTTTGGTGCAATTTTTTGATGGTTTAGATTGCCAATTTTATCTGATTGTAATAAAATCTGTCATAGTTCCACAAGATCAGGGATATTGTGAATAAAACTGCCTGGACTAACTACTGCTATATGTATATAATTCTCTAGTATGTGTGTATGTGACTGAACTTGTAGATAAATTTTAATATGGCGAATAGGTCAATTATTAGTTTCAAATAATTAACAAACCATATCTTGTGGTTTAATGTCTAGCCAACTGCTATGAAATACTCATAAAATTTTCTTGAAGTAAGATGCAGTAGATGCTGTACTCAGACAAGGTTACATACAAATATATTTTTAAGTTTTGTTGATGATCTAACATTTAAGCTTTATTTAACACCGGACAATCTCTGTACACATATCCTAAGATTACTCCCGGGATAAGCAGATGTCCTGCAGCATGTTTTTCTTATCCAAAAAGCTCAATGATAGATTGAAATGACCAATTAATCACTTAAAGTTTCTTTTTCATATAGAGAAACTCATTAGTGCCTGCCCAATATTGGATCTTCTTTGCAGCACCTCTTTGAAGAAGAATTCACAAGATTCACCACTAGATCATCATGAATCGTTTTATGACAGATTCTAAACTAATTCCTTCATGGGAATTGGTATTATAATGCTAAATACACTGACAATGGAAAAGATATATTGTTTGAGGTATGATGAAAGAATAAGATGTATTGTGCAATAAATATGTATTCTACTAAAAAGAAATCAAAGTTTTAAGTAGTTTATCAAAAAACACAGCAGAAAGCAGTATCATCTAAATTTTGTGACAAAAACTCACATTTATATCAGAAAAAAAAATGATATACTGGCACCACAAAATGTCATAATTAATTTCGGAACAGCTCTCTTGTAAAATGATCTTTTTTGAATAGTGTCACTATTCTTCCAAAGCATCAATATGTGTTACAAAAAGAAAAGACAAAAAATGTTGCTATACAACTGATGTTACTTTTAATTTTAAATATAGCATTTATTCTATGTATATGCAATAATGGACATTTTAGTAGGTATAAAGGTACACAGTAATTACACTTCTCTAAACCAAAAACAAATAATCTTCTATTTATTTGCTGAAAAAGTTAGTGCTTGACTATGATCTAAACACTTATTACATAAGTATGTATTTTACTTTATAAATAACAATTAACCAAAAATTATACATTGCTTTTTTTAATATTTCAAAGACCTATTATATAGAACGAAATCTTTCAACATTTTATATGAGTTTTTATTATATGGTGCTTAGTAATTTTTCGTGAAAACAATTTAATTATTGAATTAATATTTGAGAGAAGTGTATTAATATATTTAAAACTTTGTAGTTTTACACTACAAATTTTAAAATATGTATTCGAATTTGAGTGGACGATTAATACAATAATCTAAAATTGCAAATTTATACAGGAAGAGTGTGAAATAATAGTAGGATTTGAATAATAATATGCCACCATTGATATACTGTTTTCGAAAGTAGTGTACACGATATCTATGAATTGGTGTCGTGTTAAGACACGGATATCTTACCGCATATTTTTAATGGTGCCTCCAATTCAAGTAATATCGGTTGTGACAGGAATATTTCTCGTGATTTCAAGCATAGCCCTTTTATCTCAATTTCCGTTAACTGTACATTCATACCAGGCTTCTCGCCTCGTACTGAAAACCAAATATAAACAATCACCAACACTAAATAAATCACTAAAACACTCTAAAACTGTGTCACATAACGAATAACAAAACCAAATATCAGAAAAACACTACAGCCACTTTTATTTTAACTTGTAACAATTTCATTATTTTTACCTTTTAATAATTTTTTTATTACGTTATCGATGTTTAACTCATCTGTGTCTCTGTCTGCCATTGGATATAATGTTTGTGGACGAAATATGACTAAATATTATATGTAATTGAAGGGGGATTATTCGGATATTTGCCGATTTAGAAATATACAAGTTATTTCAATTCTCGGCTTTGATATTCAATGGCGGAGAGTCCGAAACATCACTCACACACGCAAACAAGAGAAACACATCATCAGTGTGACCAGCTGTAAAAAATAAGTGGAATATAAGCAAAACTTTACGAGTATTGCTAAATCTGAAACCTAGGACCCACGCTAAACAAACTCGAGGAATTAAAAAAATGTGTTTGTATGTGCATTTTACAGAAATGAAACTTTAAAAGAGTTGAGCCTACAAAGGTTATAACAAACACTTTATTCTATTTTACTTTATTTCTATGAATGTGTTTGTTTGTTTTTTTGTATCGCTCTTTTGTTTAATCGACTTTTCAAATTGCTACAGTACTAAAGAAGATTCACTTCAAAATACATTCGAAGTAAAGGCAATGTGAATAATCGTATAATACGTTATATAACATAAACCATTATTCAGACACATATTAAATATAATACTACATTAATTATAATCACATATCGACAAAGTTGTGTTTACAATTACGTCGTAAATCTGCTATAATTCCTGATTCACCTAGAAATAACCGTTCAAGTCGTTCAAATGATGCTAGTTAAGTTTCTGTCTGTGGATCATGTACTTCATATTCTGCACTATCTATATCAAACCTGAATGATAAATTTTCAACGCTACTGGACGTATTTTTCGAAATCTACCATTAATTTTCGGAATAGTTTTGTATGTAGAAGCACTGTTGATAAGCTAAGTGTTGCTAGACCTTTCGTTGGCGTTTTCTACTATATAAGAGTATAAATTGCAAAATTCTGGGATATTAATGAAAAAATAAAGAATACCTAATAACAAAACTATTTATTTTCTAAAAAATAAAATATTAAAAAAAATTAAACACTGCTTTCGCATCCTATTCTTAATCCTTTTTCGGTCCTCGGTAGGGATGACGCTTACTGTAAAGAAGATATTTTTTTTAAATTGGGCACACATTGCCAAATGGAAAAATATTTAGAATTTCAAATTAATTTTTAACATGCATAAATGGTTTTATTAACTTACGCTGGGATGGTAAGCGTGAAAATTCCAAATTTGGTATTAACATCTTCAAGGCGGAATATACTGTCGACATATTCTTTATCAGCTGGAACAGCAGGCGTCTCGAAAACTAAGTTCATAATATAGTCCTCAACACAACTGTGAAAAAATATAACATAACGTTTCACTTTTAAAAGTCTTTAAAGACAAGATATAAAAAAAAGATATAACAGACAATCCAGTCTATGACTTCTGAGCTGATTGAAGCGGTTAACTGTTTTACTTAATCTTTTGTAGTTTAAAGACAAATTTTTAAATACAATACCTATAGACCTTAATGCAAATTAATAATATAAAGTAGACCTTTTGGCTCAAAATTTTCTTCTTGTTAGTACATAACTGGATTAAAGACAAATCCATCAAGCTAAACGAAACCAAATGTGGTAATTCTACAAATGGCCGAAGTGTTATTAATTTTCAATAATATGAAATCACTTACTAAGCACAGGGTTGGTATGGAACCAGCTTTTCTATTCTGTTAGGTCTTAATGCTTCCACATAAGGATCAGCAACAAGCTTTGCAGCAGGAGGTGCTGGTGGACCTTTTCTAGCTTTCGGCGTGGGGGCTGGAGGCTGTAAGTAAGCTTAAATTTAGTAATACTATTCCACATCAGCAGGGGAAAGTGGACTGAGATGGCATAGTCGCTATGATGGTTCATGTAACTTCGTAATTTGCAGTCTAGTGGTGATAACGCTAGGCTAAATATACTCTCGACGTATACATGTCGCGATATTGTCGTTGCCATTGCACACTGGTAATCAAGGTTTGTTTTTTCTTTAAATTGGCGTTTAAAGTTTGTGTCGAACCGGACAGGGCCGTTTCGAAAAGTTCCTGCACCGAATTGGCCGTGAGAAATTACCAGTCTGCCATGAGTGTGGTGCCACTGTTGACTTAGCGCACCACACTTTAGCATAACGTGCAGCCTGGGGACCTCAGCGTCACTTTCTAGTGGCGCTGATTGGCACAGATCTTCGGCTGGAGAGCGTTTCAGGCATCGCGCCTAATCCTGAGCGGGAGTTGCCCTTTTCTGTGAGGCGGTCATCTCGCTGAAAGAGGCCCACGAACGAGAAAGTGAAAACGCAGTAGATGCTCCCTCTCACCGCTGACGAAGGCGGGCTTCCAGGCGGTGTATATTTGCACCTGTCATGCCGCCTTCGTGAAATCTCGGTCGGATTCATCTGGGACATCAGAGAGGAATGTGCGAGCGCATTTTGGATGTTTCACTAATGGGCACTATGAGGTTTCCCACCCCTCTTGACACTAGTCGGGATGCATAAATGCATATCCCAGCGTCAAAAAAAAGTGATAGCAATGGAAGCTAATTTTCAAATACTTAAAATTGCGTCTGGAATATAAAAGAGGCAAATTGACATTATTTTCAATAATATTACCTTCACAGCGCCATACGCAACTTCAATAAGACTTTGGACGTCCGCTTCGAGAATTCTTAGGAATTTGCGTACGTTCCACTTGGTCACCTCCTTGTGGTTGCCGAGAAGTGAAAGCAATGGAGTGATATCGCATCTTGCCAATCTATAAATGATACTCGAGAACATAAGTATGTAACTATTAATTAACATAAGAGTTAGGATTAAATAAACATTAATTATCAAGCTTTTTTTAAGTAAAATCTAAAAGTCTAATTTTTAAAGTCTACTTATCTTTGTTAGTCCGATTTCATCGCTTAATCTATTAAGATAGAAGGATAGCAAGAAAACGAAAAGGACAGGAAACTAAATTCGTTGTTTTTGAAGTGAAACTTCTTTAGGCGCATGAGGGTAAAATTTTTACGGATGAAACGTGTGATAAGCGTGACGAAGATGTGCGGCGTTTTTTATGCTAATCGTTTAAAGGTTAGGTAGTTTTAATATTTACCAACAACATGTGGCATTTTATTTTGCCACACGTCATTTAATAGTATAATATACTATTTTTCAAAAAATATAAAATAAAATATTTCATAAATTCTCGTTTCTAAATATTAAATTCAAAAATAAAATTTAATTTATAATTTCTAATATTGTCTAAAACCCTGTGGCATTTTTATTTACAATTCGACACTTTAAATGTTATAATTACAATAAAATTCAATAAATTTCTAACATATCTTCTTTTTTTCCTCCTAGTTTCAGAAATCAAAATTTTAGATTTGTATAAATATAAACAAGACTAAAAAATTAGTTTGCCAAAGAAGTTACACTTCTTTGTACTTCTTTCTTTGTGTACTTTGTACGCACGCACTAGTAACTTTATTTTTCAAGTAAGCTCAGTGTTTTTTTGAATCGTCATTATTCTGTTTCTTGGTAATCAATTTATCACTAGTTTGCAAAGTAAATTCTACTAAGAAGAAATCAGTAAGAACCTCGGTAGCTCCTCTTTTAAACATAGTTTTTATAAGTACAATGAGCTTCCATTTAGCAACTCGAATCTAGACGAAACATCATCCTAAGATAATCAACACTATAATATGCTTTATTATCTTTACACATTTAAGTAGAGGGAAATCCAAAACTAATTGTGTTATCTCGTTAAAAATGCGTATGTTGTATACATAGTAACACTTATTAAATTTATTTGCCGTACCTAACGAGATCATCGATTCCTTTGAGCACTTTCAGAATGGTTGCATCAGCGGTAGTGTTTAATTCTATCATGTTTTGAGTTGTTTGCCTTTTCTCCTCAAGTTCTACTTTGAGCTCTGCGAGACGCTTGTCCTGTTTTTCTTCGCGTGCTTCGTTCATGTCACGTTGATCCACTAAATGTTAAGACAATATATTGCAATCTTTAAATGTATAAAAAAAACTTTTTCTTACACATAAATATATCATTATTTTATCGCTTACGTTCTTCTTTTGAAGGATTGTAACAATATTCAAGTGACTTCATTGTTGTATCTTAGACGAATCTCCTTATATAAACCATGGGCTGGCGCAGTGATACGACTACTTGCTTTGCTTGCAGGTCTCGAGTTCAATCCATGGTAAAACGAATTTAAGAAACTGCATGTGCTAATTTAAAATAAATTTGAAATAGAACATTAAGCTATACACACACATGTTTCATAATTTTTAATAGATGGTGCTATTGTAATATTCTATAAAGACGTACGTAAAACTTACGAGGGCATACCTTTACATTGAATATGCATAATACGAACTTATGATCGAAGAGCAATGATTAATCCTAATGACTTAAAAATTGCTTACTAATCCTTTGCCGCAACAGTTCAAGTTCCCGTCTCATGATTATAGATTCTTGCAGAACTTGGCAGAGAAGTTCAAAGATTGAGAAGTTTTGAATTTCGGCGGCTTTAAAGTTATTTATTATCGTTGTTACTCTATCAGAACCAGCATAATCCTGAAACAGAAAAATCGGAAATGTTTCTGTCTTGCGAAAATGATACATATTTATTAATAACATAAAGTACCCTGGTACTCCGGAGGTTTCCTCTGGGAAACTTATGAAGGAGGCATAAGGAGGCGTAGACTTGCGCTTGTCCTGCCTCTTCCTTAAGATTCTAAGAGAAATCTTCCGAAGCACCAGGATAGTTTGCGTCTAGCGATCCTCTGGTGCCCCACAAAAGGACGTGGAGGGTATCGCTGGGTTTTAGAGAGTATTCTGGCTTGCCAGCGAGTGACACATTCCCGGTTAGATTATGGGTCTGAGTAAAAGGCATTTCCCAACATGAAAAAAAGAGCCTCGGTAACTCGGTCATTAAACAGTTAGATTGGCTTTATTATAATATACACAAGGTTATGTGAAACTTTTTAAATATGTGTATTAATAAGTATTGTATTAGTTTTCAATTAATTTGACCAAACTATCAGCGTTAAATGGGTTAAAATGTTTTCTTGTCCTTACGAATATTTCTTCCAACAAAGTGTCATGACGAGCGATTTCTTGTTCACATCTCTGTATTTCCTCTTGTCTCTTCATTTCTTCTTTCTCATCAGCCTCACAGATTCTTCTTGAGCCTTTGACACGCAAGAACTCCTCTAGTTTTGCTAAGTGATTCAGTTCCCCTTCGAAAGATTGCATTTCCTGTTCCAATAAGCATTTTAATAATCTATATAGAGAAGGTGTAAAATACTACTCACGGATTTATCAACAGGACGTCATTACAATATACCTGATTAATAAGCAAATTCATGTTGTAATTAAGAACGAGTTTTTCCAATATTTCCACGGGATCGAAAACCATGTAGTTCATGTATATTTTTCTTAAGTGGTGTTCAATAAAATACATCTATCTATATCGGAGACACCACAGAGTATAGATAGTGTCTATATAATCTTTCATCACCATTTTATTAAAACTTAAAGGTATTAATTTCAAAACAATAATGTAAGAATAACAGACCGATATGTCCCTATTAAGTTGAAACAACCCCTTCCACTTAAGCGCTTCAAGCATTCTACAGCACTCGTCTCGATCACCGAAAGCATTGGCAGCTATCTCAAATATATCCATGAGGTATTCCTTGCCCTTTACCAGCTTACCGATAGTGCGGTTCCATTGGATATTGAAATCATTTCTGTAATTAAAAATTTAAATACTACCTAATTCTGTTTATTTTCAATTACTTCATTTAATTTTATTGCTAATAAATGACTACTAGACCTCTAAGTGTTATTTACGTTGATTCATTTTACTGGTTAATTTTTTCCATGGGCTTGTAGTCTATACTTTTGTATATAAACATCACATATCATAGACGTAAATAGGGACAAAAATACCGCCTTTCTGATTTATGGAAGTTTTTATCTTTTTACGATTAAAATAAAGAGAATAAATAAGTAATATCAATCAAACCTCTCAACAAGCAGACGATGAATTTCTTCACGAACACGTTTGTTGTCAGTGTTAACAAGGCAAAATCTTTTAGTAGCCAAATCCAAACGATTCTCCATACGTCGAAGTCGGTTGCTAGCGTTTTCAATCATAGCTAATTCCTATTCATAAAAATTATCGAATTCATTGAAATTTACACGGCAACGTGTTTTCTGCATATCTGTATTATAGATCACGGTTATATAGAAAAATTCGAGGCGCTCCAAGATTATGGGTAATACATACATACATAGCACCACGCTTCATTCCCCTAGGGGTAGGCAAATTCCACGTCCTTTCACTAGCCACGATCCTTGCAGACCTCTTTCGTTTCTTTCATTCCCATTAAACCTTTCATAGGAGTTCGTCGGTTTAGAGTACTCTTGACCTGGCCTTTATTTAAAATGTCCTAGATTTGGTCCAAGAACCTTCGCCTTGGTTTTCCCCTTCTAACTTTCCCATTCACTCATGACTCATATATTCTTTTCGTCAGTCTCGTTTCAATCATTCTCTCTACGTGCCCACAGCATCTAAGCCTACCTTGCTCAATTTTAGTCACTATATCTTCTTTTATACCACAACGTTCTTATTCATAAATATCACTTTAATATTACTTTATTACAATTTATAGGTTCAGAATATTTTTACATACCAGGAATTCATTCTCATTGCAATAATTGCAACATCCAAAATATTCTTTAATTAATATGTAGTAATAAAATCGTGCTCAAACCCAAACAGGTCAAAATTTTGAATCTCATATTATATACAAATATGGATATTTTTTATGAGTGCCTTTTATCGAAATTTGAATTTGTTTTTCTAATTTTTGAGATGCAGAAGCAGCTTTTACAAAATTATATAAACCGTAATCGATTAGAAAAAGAAGTGCATTGTTCGTATGCATCAGCACTTCTAGCACACAAGATCTAGCTAAAGATAAAAGCTAAAGAAATTACATCTGCCTCCGTAGGTACTTTCTTGAGAAGTTCCGTCAATTGTTTTTGTGCAAGATAGTTAAGGCAGTCGAGCTCTGCTTGTTGGGCTCTCTCATCACGCAACTCTCCTTCTAAATGTTCGTATTCTACAATAGATTTTCGGGTGCCGTTTTTAGTCAAGTTGTCTCGTAGAGCATGCTGTCCTTTCTTCGCAAGCTAGATCAAGACATATAGTATGTCAAACAAAGATGTCAAAATTATATAAGCCCTGTAGACAAGATGACATTATAAGTACGCTGTCGCCAGTAGAACGCTTAAAAATATATGGGAATGACGTATAAAATCGATATATCACGTGTCAGTATTCTAGTCATTATCGTACTTAGAATGTCAATTTGATGAGGGGAGCAGATTTTTAAAAATAAAAAGATGGTGGGTTATTCACAGGCAAATAGCGGATATTGCCAAAAATTTTGAGGCAAATTTATTATGACATTTCTAAAAGTATAATTGATATAAAACTAAACCATAACCAAGCATTATCTAGCAGATGAATTATTTTGAAAAAAAAGTATATTTTTTTAATTAGTAAGGAAATGAAATTTATACAATTTTATCCTTAGTTTATTTCGAGAACAATGTATGTATATTAATTTTATTCTATCAATTCACTTGTTTTCAGTTGGACAGAAAAAGCCAATAATATAGGTTTATATAACTGCTTCATTGGTCTAGTGGTTAGCATGTTCGACTACAGACATAAGGTCCTGGGTTCGAGTCCCGGGTCGGGCCAATTCAAAAATCAATATGGAGTTTTTTATTTAAGATTTTCTCAATATTTGCCCGAAGTTGGGAATTTGGCGGTGTGATCCACCCCCGTGCCTCGGAGAGCACGTTAAGCCGTCGGTCCTGCGCCTGATCTCTCTCCGGTCGTGTCGGATTCCCGTCACACTGGGCTATGAGAGTGAAGGAATAGAGAGTGCACTTGTGTACTAGGTCTGCCAATCCGTAGTGGAGCAGCGTGGTGGGTCTGTGCTCTAAAAACCCTCTCTCATGCGAGTGAGGAGGCCTGTTTCCAGCAGTGGGACATTAATGGGCTGCTACTTAATTATAGGTTTTGAGATGAGTCAGCCAAAACTGCATTCTATTGCAGACCATCAAAATTAGAAAACCTGTCCCAAGATTATAATGTCCTGCAGCATCTGATTACTATAGGCAACATATCGTATCGTGACTTTGTAACGAAAACGGACAAATACAAAATTTATTTAATTTCGTCAGAGATTAAAAAATGAGCTGTAACTGTGTTATGAAAGCTGTAGCGTCGTGATCGCTACAACCTTCTCTAGCTTATTAAGATGGGTAATATCCAAGAAACCATGGCGGCAATGATGCTACAAAGAAGATGGTGCACATTGTACAAGACTAAGATCGATAACGACGGCCAACCTCCAGTTATTGGAGAGGATCAGGAACAAGGAAAATTCATTTCCCAACCTTTGTTGGCTAATTTCTGAAAGTTAGAGACATGGAAAACCTAAATTAGAAATATATTACAAATAAATAACTAACATTAATACATAGAAGTGTTTCTTTTAACTCAGCTGCTAGGATACCCAATTGCTTCTCTTGAGGTGCGAGTTGTGGTATACCGCCCGCTCTTTTTTCAACGCTGCACATAGGTGCCAGCTTTTGAAACTAAACAATTAACATTAAAAAAAAGATATTAAAATTTGAACATACTGAAAATACTAGCACAAATTTTTTAAATGAATTATATACATAACATTACATTTAAACCTCCATTAGATACGCAATAATGCATTGTTGGTTTTAGAGCACTAAACTCTCTCACTCAAGCGTCATAAGACGCTTAAAAGTATTGCTGGCAAGTTAGCGCCTGACTGTGATCGTACCTGATGATACAGTCTTAAGATGGAAGCGAGATAACTTGGTAAGAGGCAATTTACCTCATAAGGTTCTTATACGACATCGAATCGGAGCGCAAATCTTTTGGTTGTCGTTAGTTTTCGACGGTAAGGTTGTCATTAGGCACGACCGAAGCCTCCCACCAGTTCAGACCAATTAGAATATGCAATTTTCTAAATTTCTTTTCTCAGGAATCGAACCCAGGACCTTTGCTAGCGTAGCGATTATTCCTACCATTGAAATTTAGTAACGTAAGTCCTTTTGCAGGGTTTTCTCCATATTCTCATTCTCTCTCCATTATCATGGGTTGGGGAACTACGCGGTGATTAGGAGTATCTATATAAAGATATATATCCCAAATTAAGTGATACTTTCAAAGACGTTCAATATTTTTTTACCGTTCTTTGGACATTGCTAAGCTCTGCTTCTGGATCAACAGTTTTCTGTTCCACTTGCGTCGGCATGATGGCGTATATCAAACAATATTATACAATATTAGCAAATAATATTTAAAAAAGTCAATTGTCGCTATGAAAACTTTAATTGTTAAGTCAGTTGACAGAGGATTTCTTTCTTTTTATGTATTAATTTTCTTACATAAATTGCTGTCACATTGAATGATTATTTAAAGTAGTCTATATGTAATCATCGCTTCAACTATTTTTACCTCAGTTTTATTTATTGGTAGCGATTATTTAGGTAGGAATATCGACTATCACAAAGAGTCAAGTAGAAAATTCTAAAATTGTAAGACAGTCTTGCAGAGGGAAATTACATATTACTCATCATGTTTTAATAGCTTTAAAAAACGATGCTTTAGGTTGATCAATAAAATGATTAAAATCATCGATTTTAAACAAATTCCAAAATGTATAAATTTTTTTTATTGCTGAAAGGTTAGCGCTTAACTGTGATTACACCTGATGGTAAGTGATAATACAATCTAAGATGGAATTGCGTTAATCTGTTAAGCAGCAGTATATCCTCTTGTGGTTTCTACACAGCGTTGTCTCGGAACACTAATCTCTTTGCTAGGCGGCACGTCTTCGCCGGTAGGTTCTTCGGTAACTGGACAAGGTCTAGGCCTCACATCAGTCCAGACTCAGATAAATTAGCAAATGTAATTTCTCAAATTCGCCCTACCGTGGTTCGAACCCGGGGTCTCTGCTAGCAGAGCGACTCGCACCACTGCGCCAGCGAGGCCGTCACAATTCGAAGTTGACTCTTTATATGTAAGGGGCCAACGATATAATGTATAACACAAAACAACCTAGATTAGGAAAAAAAATTATAGCAACGCTGGTACACGTATAGTGGAACCCAGATATTGACGCAAAAAAGATTACACGAAGTGACCAGTAAAATATGGTACGAGCAAAACTTTAGGACTTTTTTTCCTCGTCGGGAAATCCACATGGATACCCGTGACGCCACGGGGAAATGGCGTTACGGGTTATACCGGACTTTTACCGGCTGCAACCCGACGGTGCTCCTCCCTACGTTCTTTGGCGAAAGCACGGGATCGGAATACATCCGCACTCTCTTCAACGATATGCCCTCAAGGCTCATCTCTCCATATTCCTCCTGGTGGCATGCCACCTGCCCTCCCTCGGAATCCCCCTAAAGGTGCAATAGGTCCTGCACCCAAGGATAATTCGACTTAAGTCAATCACTTTAGTAACCAAACATAGTGTCCAAAATTGACAATTCGAATTGAGCCGATGAATACGGAATTTATTTTATTTTTTTATTTGTGAAAAGTTTCATTTCTGATGAACAACTTTGATTTTGCGGGTTACAATGTTTCTTTACAGCGTGCTCATAACAAAAATTTATGATAATTCCGCTATGGTCTATTTATTTAGCAACCACATATAAATATAGTGTCCGAAAATGATAATTCAGGTGTCGATAGAGTTATACTTTTGTTTTTGTAAAAGGTTTTTATTCAGATGAACAATAAAGGATATGTCTGCTTTACAGCGTAGATATATAGATCCCAACTATCCAGGTTTCATAATATTCGCTTCGCTAACAGATGTCCTGAAATACCTAGGACTTATATACTTTTAAATAAAAAACAAATATAAAATTCTTGCTTTATTTCATTAATAATTTTTCACGTATTATTTATTGATATCGAAATTACGAACTAGAACATCGTTAGTTAAAATTAAAATAAAATTACAATATTTAAGTACACTTATGTGAGATGCTTAAGTAAATGTTAATTATTAATTAATCTAAACCCAAAGTTTATCTCATTGATATTGGGGCGACTGTTTTAACTATATATTAGGCAACCAAAAAAATTCGTGCGGTTTTCGTTTATTGTTTACTTATATGAACTGTATATTGCAAGCAAGATATAGTAGTGGGGTATTTTTTTTTTCATTTTAAAACTGATATTAAGAAGTAGTATTAAATGTGTTACACAGGTTTGTTTACTTTAAATAAGACTAATAATTTTGGTAAAGTATGACCGTGTCAAATGCAATTCGTGGTTGTCTACTTTATGAATTCAAACTTGGCAGTAAAGCTGCACAAGCTTGTCGTAAGATATGGACTGCTTTTATGGATGGTATTTATAGTTTTGGAAATGAAAGTCTGGAAGATGAACCTCGCTCGGGAAGACAATCAACGATATCAAGCTGCCAATCGAGCAGGATTCAAATCAGACATGTGAAGCTCTGGCATTGAAATTCAAAGTAAACCAACAAAATTTGATAATATTTTTTAAAATCAGCTTTTAAATGTACATAAAATTACCCTACAACTATATCTCGCTTGCGATATACATATAACTTAAAAATAAATGAAAACCGCAAGAACTTTTTTGGTAGCGTTTACAAATGTTAATAATAGTTAATGAAATCTGCAATTTCTAGTAATGAAAAAAAGCTAATATTTTATTTTATTATAATTAATATCAATAAAATAAACAATGTATTGGGAATGACTGACGTATATTATTGGTACGGAATGAAAATTAATATTTTGTGCTAAAGAAATCTTCTTTAAAATGTGATAAGTCGTCATACACAATAAAGCATTTAATACAATATATTTAATATTCTATAACACTAGATGCAGGTCTGATTTTCAATTAAAGAAATAACAGTTTCTTGGTGCTTTTTACGATACAGAAGGAATTGCAAAAGCTACAAGGTTTCACATATGGATTTATTGTATTGTCTTTTCTTTAGAAAGTATAGACCAACATAAAATAATAAAAATGTTTTTAAAACGTGGTATTACTATAGTATTTCTCATATTATAGGTACTGGACGATACACGCAGTCCAAATCTACAATATCGACGTTGGAAAGCAAATGGGTAGTTGACAAATACAGAAGTTGTAAGTTTTTCTGTTCTGATGAACCTTTTGGATTTGTGGGTCACTACGTGTTTGCTTTCCAGCTTCGATATGATTAAAAATGTATATTTTAATGATTATTTCGGATCAAATTTGTTATTTCATGTTAACACAATTTATACTAGGAAAGTTCAGTTCAATCTTGGTACAATAACTTATTTCGTTAATGTCACCAACGTACTATGTTTTCGGACTAAAGACGTCTCTCTAATTTTAACGTTACAAATAAAATCGTGTGTTCTTTTAAAATAGTGAAATTAAATATTCTCCTTAGAAATTTATTTCTTATGATTTCTTTTTGATTACTCCATTGCCAATTGTGTATGAAGTTTTAAATTTTGGCAAAATCACGTTCAGAGATTCTGTTACATATACAGGCAATAAAGAGCGTGTTAAAAAAGAAATTCGGACCATAAGATGCACCGAAATTTTGATTCCATTTTTCTATGTAAAGAATGAGTTTTACAGTCAGAAAAATACAATATAACGGGCTTAGAATTCTCGCTTATATATAAAAATATTACCACAAGACAACGGCCTAAATGTTTTGATCCGCCACAGCCAAAAATATATTTTTTCAAATTAACCTCAGTTATATTAATCATTGATAGTTAAAATTGTAACCAGGGCACTTTAAAAGTAATAAATCCGTTTAAAGTACTCATTCAAACACGTCGCAAAAGTCATTGTTGTCGCACACATACATTTTTGCATTACACAAAAACAGAGCGAAACAGAAGACTTTTTAATGTCAAAAAAGTACTACAACTTCATTTATTACTTCTCTATGCTATAGTTGCAAAAAGGAATATATATTTTCATGAAATATTCTATAATACTGTACCTAAATTTATTCAAAAGGCTGAATTTATAAATCTTTGTGTTTAGGCCCTCAGTTTTAGTCCAAAACCTAACAAAAATATGATTAACAATAGACGTTCATACTTTTTCCCTTTCCTAAACTTAATGTTTTGCTTTTTTTATAACAAATTCATATAATTAATTGTATTTTTTTCAATAATAAATATATTTTATACTAAATACACTGTATACGGAAAGTGTTAAGATTTTGTATAGTTCTGAACTCCTGGAAACTCCGTTGAATTCACCATAAATAGTTTTTTAAATCACATATTTCAAATTGCACTTGGTCTTTATATAAATATAAGGCTTATATTAATACATATAATATAGATACTTCTTTTACTCCAGGCACTTGAAAAAGGCTTTTCAATTAAATAATGTTTTAGGCCTCTATTTACTATGTCGAATGACATATGGGACATTACAATTATTTTATTCACTTGTACAAAGAAGTTTGAAATATAAATAGCATACTAAAAAATTTATATAAGTTTTTTAAAATGTTATATATATATTGTTCGGATAAATCTCCAAGCTGGCTAAAATATATTATGAACCAACTTTTGTAGGTAATAAAAGTAAATTTTATAATTTAAATATTTTTAAATTCCAATCGGAATTTTGAAAAAAATATATTTTTTATGTATTTCAAGACTTTATGATTAATTATTCAATGTTAAAAGTTTTTAAATAATTATAAACGCGTTACGATTGGTCGCCATGTTTATGACGTCACAATTTTATATATTTCTATGTACTACTGTGAAGAGAATTAACATTATGACGTCACACGAACTCGGGTTAGTTCGAGTACTATCGGCGTGGTTTCGGTACACGGTTCAGAAATTAATTTTTAAGTTAATATAAGTTTTTATCATAGCAAATAAAAATACTATTGTCTCAAAACTTACATATGATCTTTTAATTTTTCACAACAAAAAGCCAATTAATGAGCCTTTCTCATATTCAAAAGTTAATATGTAAGGAAACTACCAATTCTTATTTATTACTGGCTGAACCAGCAAACGTTTTTTTTTGCCAAATAATTACTATTATCGCTATTGAAAAATAGGGGTTGATTATGTACAGGTGAAAATTTAGGATTGTATGTATTTTGGTGTGCTGTCACAAAAAATAAAAAAATTGGTCAAAAAAATAAATTATCACTCATAACATTTAGAGGTTTGAAAAATAGATGGTAGACAATTCTCAGACTAACTGAATATGCAATAAAAATTTCATGATACGAGTGACACGAGAATTTTATATATTTCAGAATATCAGTTTTGCGAGATTAAACTAACCATGATATACTACTTCCAATAAGAAGAAAACAGTTTTTAACTTGTATAAATAAAAGAGTTAAGAACCTCAGATGACATAGATTTATCATTAAATAAATATTCCTATAAGAATTTTCGTCTTTCTATTTTAATTATTAAGAACCAAATAGTCCACGATATGTAATAGTATTGCTGGATCTAATTTTAAGGCACTCTTAAGTGTTATGTTGCATATCAATTGACAATCAATATTATATATCCGACTTAATTTGTTTACGTTATAATCTGAATAAGTGTTAATTAATAAAAAATAAAAGGAGACGGTCCATTTTTATGGTTTTTTTTTGTACACCAAACCTACATTACTATTATGACAGAAACTCACATAAAACGATTTAAAAAAAAAACCTGGTTTTAATGGACTTTAACACTGTGTTGTATGGGAATGCATTTTACTTTGCACACCGTTTTTGCTCTCAGGAAGTTACTTAGCTATGACCGAAGCCTTCCTCCAAGTAAAATATATTGCATAACATTTTATTTATTGGTAATAATGTTCACTTACATTGAAAAAAAAGTAAAATACACAATTTTGCACCTTTTCCGCCTGTTTCAAATTGTATTATCTCAAAACAATAGTTAATATATTAAAATGTTACATTTATTGCTATTGTAAATTTAAAATTGCGGCAGATCGTTACATACTAAGTTAATTTAAGGTTAATAATATGGCTATTAAAGTTAATCGTGCTTAACTAACGTTAACTCTAATAAGTGCATACGAATAACATTTATAGTGTAATATAAAGTTTTATGTCTTTTGTAAAACAGCTTGAGCTAAAAGTGGTTTCAAATATAATATCACTGCTTTGGAAGAGTAGTGACACAAATGAAATAAACAGTTTAACCTAACGGGCCCGAAGCGAGGTTTTGAAATACGATATGTATAAGTTTTAATTAAAAAACTTGAGCTTTGAAGTTGCAAAATTAAAAGAGCTACATACAGATGAACTGGGGTCTTTTGGTACCCCCGTTCGGATCACGCGTAACCTTTTGATGCTAGGGGCTAGAAAGGTTAAATCAACCTATGATATATATGATGACATCCTGATTTTTTCGATTGAAATATGAGTTATTGACACAAGAAAATAAACTATAGACTATTCTGCATTCTGTTGGGTTATATAAATAAAATTTTAATTGTGTTAATTCATCCAAAGCAGCGATATGAAAAATGATATTAATATTTTTTAAACTGATTTAATTTTCTTTAATTATACTTTGTTTATCAACAAACGTCTTATCATTCTTTGTGATAAAGAGTTATAATGAAATTGGAATAGATTAAAAAATAATTAAAATATGAAGGCTTTCATGTCATATCTTCATTTTATAATATTTAATAAAGCACCGTAATGGTTAAAAAACGTGCTTTACTTCAAAATTAGGTCTAACACGCAAAACTAATATCCTTAAGTTTAAAGTAATAAGCCTGTATTTACTTTAAATTAAACGATTAAAAACACTTTCAGCTATTATATATTTGTAAATGAATGGTTATATTTTGTACCTATAGACCTTTCATATCATATTTTTAAAATAAAACCTTAATATTAAGAAAAAGAGAGCGATGTAGCAAAACCTACTTTAATTAAGTTAATATATAGGAAAAGCATAACCCATATTGAATTTTAAATAAAGTAGATTAAGTGACAATGTATCAGTTAGTTTCTTAAAAAATATTACCGACTATATGCCTGTTTTTAATTAATTATTTAAATATAATGGTAATTAACGCCAGCTCTTCTCGCGTTACTCACTTTTTAGACTTTAATAGAATTAACAATTCATTTTAAGGTAACTGTATAAGTTTCTATAATAACTTCCGAGAAAAAGCTCTAAAGTAACTTAATAAAATTCAGAAATATCACTGTCACAATTTGAAAGATTACTTGGACTAAACATAAGCATGTTGAAACAAAATGATATTCGGCTGAGTTTTCTGCGGATTAACAACAACCGTACAAAGGAAATAATACGACTAAATGCTAGTATTCAAAGATTTAAAAATGTTGTAAAAGACTGTCTTGAGTAAAGAATTAGAAATTATATTTGAAAAAAAAATTGTATTTGATGTTATTACTACTAAGAATATTGCACGAAGATGAAAATGAAGGAACATTTAGATGTAGATTGTTTTATGATTTATTCATCGCTCTCCCTTTCTTAGTAGTTAAAAAATAAAATCTTATACATTTGAAAGAGTTAGCGATATGGCTGATATTAGAGGATGGAATGGATAAAATGGTCTATTAATATTATACTATCGATTCGTTTTTAATTCGTTCATATAATTTCAAGTAAGTAACCTAGTTTCGTTTAAACTCCTGGAATTTATCATCTGTTGTATCACATCCTCTCTGACATTTGTTTATAGTAAGGAATGATTCATCTTACTCTACTTTTTGTACGGAATGCCCAAAGATTTAATCAGCCAAGTGCAGTTAACTACAATGTCGTAACTCATCTAAAACACAGTTAAAATTAAACGTACACTTACTATTAACAATCTAATTAAGACACTAACTATCACTGCAAATGTATAAACATCACAAGGTTTTAAAAATAAAATTACACTATAACTTATGAACGCGACAAATGCGAACGCGTTCGTAGACAAAATGGCGGCCACAAGGGCTACAGATGATAAATTATCTTTGTACAACGGCGCGAAAACGCTCAACGCAACGGGAAATATACTTTCGTCGTGATGTTTAATAATAAATAGATATAAAATGGTAGCGGTGTTTTTGTTTATGGCCGGAGAGAGATGCACCAAGAGTTGGATACAGCAGATCACCGTTGAAAAAATCCTAGGATCCTCGACGTCCTGGTCGGAGCAGGGGGCTCGGGTAGCTTCCTTCTCTTTTCCTGGGTGGTCAATTTGTGCTTCATCTGCTCGTCAATCAGCTCTTGCATGTCCATCTAGATATAAAATATAATTAAATTTGGTGGACAATTAGAAGAAGTTAAACACATTTTGAGATATTATCCTGACAGGTTAACCTGTAATGTCTATTAAATGTAACTGATGACACAGTCTATGATGGAAGCGCATAAACCTTGTAAGAGGTAATTTACCTTGTAATAGTTTTTACACAGCATCGTATGCACTTAAATGATTTTTTGGTTGGTGTTCAGTTAGGTGTTAAATAGGTCAAGAGGGCTTATGATTTTAACGATATTCAGTGTTTGCTAAAATTCGTTAACCTTAATTTAAAAAATATTTTTTATTTACAACCTATTAGTCTACAGACACGTCTATATAAATATTCTTAAAAAATGCGAGCGAAACCTATGTAAGCATTATTTTCTATTTATTAGCACTTATGTGACTAGTGCTCGAGTTCACCACCCTCCGTTAAGAGTTATGTGTCGCCTAAGTATAATTAGAGGTCAGTTAAAGGGATTTTTTCTATAGCTACGGCGTTGGTTTAGGGAATGTTGGTATAATAAGCCATTAGTGTTTTTTTGGAATTCATTGTTGCACTTGACTTCCATAAGTTGTTTGAAATACTAATAAGATTAGGTACTTCATCATATTTTATTAAAAAGTTTTATTTCATGCACAGGTGCGAGAGTTATTGTTGCGGTAACATTCCACAATTACAATTTTCGTCTCTTTCACAAACTTTACGATATCTTGTCCTTGTAAATTATTTAATCTTTAATCAATTCATAATTAAATAACTCTAATACGTTTTATACATAAAAGCGCAAGAGTTTAAAAATGTAATATTACTGAAGTTATGCACCAAATTACATAATGACCTTAATTAGTGGAATTATAACAGAATAATTACATTCTTTGATGGTTGTCTGTATTATGTTTACAACACTTTGATTTGTAAACACAAAGTGGATGGGCGCAGTTTTATCTATACATATAAATACAATTGAAGGTTTTACAAAATTAGAATAACTACTCACGAAATAAATAAACAATTTGTCTGTCTCTCTGTTTTTTTGTACAGACAAACTCGAAAATGATATTTTCTTTTATGAAGAATTGAATTGATGAAAGAATTGATAATTTTTTTATAAAAGAAAAAAGATACAGAAATTAAATAGGATTATTAGGTTATTTCAATTGTTATTGAAATTAAATAACTAAACAGTTACAAGAAATGTTGAAAAGTTTTACATAAAAGTTACGAAATGTAAAATGGACACCAATAAAAATATTGGAAGGCTATTATATAAATGTCAATGTTTTGTCGACATTTATATAATTTGTGAATTTTTTGTGAATTGTGATCTTAGAAAAATTATGAGTAACGGCATAATAAGCCCTAGCGCAATGCTCACTAGCGAAAGGAAGTGGCCTCCTTCTGCGAAACTGTTAGTAGGTAGAAGGAAGTACATGAAAGCCAGAGTGAGGACGCTGTATACGATTTTCTTCTCCGGCGCAGAAGGCTGGGAGGTTGGAGGCGTAGATTTGCGCTTCTGCCTTCTTTATTAAATTTCCTAATGGGAGTCTTTCGGAGTCCCAGGGTCTTGATTGCGTCTATCGATCCTCTGGTACTCCACTAAAGAGTGGGAAGGGTATCGCTAGACTTTAGTGCGAAGCGAGCCCCATACTAGATTAGATTCTAAGTCTAGTCAAGGTTCTAGTCAACGCATTTCCCTGCGTGAAAATAAAATAGTAAGCTATAGCAAAATCATGGTTTGCTAGTTAGTATATATTTGTAATATGACGCCTTTCTTACCTGCCACTGCTCTAGTTGTTGCCCAAGATCGATCTTCTGTCGTACAGCTTCATATAGCTGACTATTAGCTTGCATTAGCTCAACCCTTGTTTTAGCTAGGGATACCTGAAATGTAAGAGAAAAGTTTTAATATCAACATTTACCTACTGGTTTACCATTATCATATCACATGCATCACATTGCCCCTCCGCATGGGTCACAACGTAAAATTATATAGATTATAGCCTTCCTCGGTGTACAAGCTATCCAACATTAGAACTGAAGCAATAGTACCTGATATTGGTGCCATATAAAGCTTAGTTCAGTTTTATAATACAATAATATAAACACGGGTATATTCTTTTATAAGGGTTTAATACAGAAACTTCTTAATCTTACCTCTGCGGTCTTCTTTCTTTCAATAGCTTCATCTCTTTCTTGCCTGGCCTTAGTCACTGCATCATCATGCTGCAAGCTGCTGTAGTTAGCGTCGTTAAGGAGTTTATCTCTTTCTTCAGCAGCAGCGCGTAGTTCCACTTCTGCTACCGATAACTGGAAAAAAACAAATTTCAAATAATTATTTATTCATGAAATAGTTACGTTTACTAATAGTTATAGAAACAGTTTAGTACTGGAATAAAGCTATTGGAAACTGACAAGTTCATCGCAGTTTCATATGTTCCCTAAATATTTTATGCTATGCTTAATATGTATTAATTAAACACAAATATTTTAAGGCTAAATTATTTGTGTTTAATATGAGAGCAATTTCTTTTAACCTTGCTCTTACCCTATGATATTATTGTTAATTTCTCCAATCTAAAGGCACCGGAGATCGCTCCATCCTATTATATTGTGTTTATTTAGTAATGAAATTAAAGCACATCGGTTTCAAAGTCAACGATGGACAGAGATAGAAACAATTTTTGTATTTTATATAACTTAATATTCAAATGCCAAAGCACTATTACAAATACAACAACTTCATGGATATTTGTTGGGTAATCACATCTTTGATACCTAGCAATACATTTCTCCTTTGAATGGTATAAAATCAAAAATGCAAATTGATTTATAAACTAATTTTTCGCAGACATTTCGGGAAGCTGGTTTGTTAATATTATACAAGGTATCCCACGATCTCTATTTCCGCCGAGTTCGAACTGACGAGTAAAAACAGTCGTTTGATTATGCCGACAAAAATATTTCCACGACTTGTAAAATAACATTATCAACGTCTTTTATACTAAAAGAAGCAACTAATTATGCTTCTTATGGGTTTTAGACACGATAGTTGGAAATCTGGAACACGAATAATGGCATTCTATACTGGAGAAAATTTGCAGTGGACTGTTTTTGTAAGACATGTAACTGCATTCAGATCGCGTAATCTTGCTGTTGATCTCAAGAATTATACTGAAGAATGTATAATACTAATTCTAGAGATAAATCGGGTTATATTTATTCTTTTTGCATAACTATCTCTCCATTTTTTATACCATTGCTTTTTATATTCGCAATGAAACATGTAGATCTAGAGAATATAAGAAATTATATTTTGATTTTTATGTATAATAAATAAAAAAATAGGTCTTTTTCATGTTTTCCTCAGCCTAATCTAGCATACTACATGTGACGTGCAATTTAACTTACAGTCTATTAAGAATTATATTACTAAAAAGTAATATAAGGGTAAGAAGCAGCATAATAGCGTCCTACTGCTGGATATAGGTCACTTTACTCATAGGAGAGAGGGTTGGCAAAGTTAAAAAGTAATATAAAGAAATTAAAGTCAATTTTCAACCAAATCTCTCTTAACATCAAGTGTCTATCAACAATAAGTTTAAAAAAAAATTACTAGAACTTAAGTACATAAGAAAGTATTTAATTAACTATTGAAAATTTGTGTCAGGAGGCCGCTCCCGAAAACTACGACAGACGACAGCATTAATGACACCTTTGATGATGGGACGGAAAAATCATTTAAAAAAATCATATTTTTAAAATGTTTTATTAGTATTATTTACGATCATCATGTTAGTACACCGGCCGCGCCGGTAGCTAGAGGTTGTTGACCCGCGATGAGACGTCAGCTGTTTTTAATTTTGTATTTCAAAACAGGTTTTCACTAAAGTAATATATTTTTTATGAAACTGTCGTTTTATTTAGCTGTTCTAACACGGTGGAGTGTAAATAATGCTCTCTAAATAAACGGTATAAAATTATGATTGTTTTTTAATCAGGATAGATTTTTTCCGTTCCATCATCATCAATACTATTGTCTGTCTTCGTTTTTGGGAGCGGTTCCATGACAAGTTGTATAGAGAGTGTGGAGTAATAAATACGTAAATGTGTGTTTAAAAACAACTTCAATATTAAGAGACTTGGAAATTTAAAATATGCTCTGCATAATTTGCACATGTTTTCGACCATGAAGACTCGCTTGATAGTACTTTAGATTCGTTATTATTCCTTTCATATTGCCTCTCATATTCAAATCGTGTAATTTTTAATTTTACATTTTAAGAGTTCAGTATTACATGCAATTTCAATATATTCCATGGCCTTGTCGGCGTAATAGTGAACGTTAAGAGATATCCCAAATTTCATATGAATATATAGCTTAAGGAGGTTGAAAGCAATACTTAATCGATTTACTATTTTCTAGAAAATATTTTATTGTACACTTTACAGGAAACATAAAACAGAAACAAGATGAACAAGAAAAAAAAATAATGTACAAAAAGGGGGCCCTAACGCTACACAGCGACTTCTACCAGACAATCTTGGGTTAGAGATATTGCTTAAATGTATTGCGGTAGGTTGTGTAGGCTAAATATAAATAAATATATGCAATATATATTTGAGTCGGAGTGCAATAGTCCGTGGAATGCTGGCGCCATCTGTCTATTGGCGTGGGGCAGAGTCAATAGTGACAATCCGGCGGGCGTTTGCGCAGTTCTCGGGTGACAGTCCGCCAGAGCGGTCGAATATTGACACTGTCGCATTCCTAGCTGTTATCATTAATGAGTTTGGGAAAATTGATATCGGGAACGTTATAATCTGAGTTAATTAAAAAAGTGTTTGAATGCACCCACAATAGCCATCAACGGCCACAGTATGGAAATTAAATTATGGATGCCATTAATAACAATGTCGGCGGAAAACCCTACGCCCCTTTGCTTTATGCTCCTTCTCTCTTATTCTCCGACATATATAAGTAGAAAAATATATAAGTTTTACAAGTAGCTAATGATTTCTAACACTATCAGATAAACATTCAATGAGACAATTCTCACGTTACCATCGCAATATATATTTAACATTTTATATGTTCGTAATAATAATCTGGCCTACGCACTCATACCAGAGAGGGTTTTTAGAGGATTGACTGCAGATTGGCATGCTTAGTACACAAGTGTACTTCTCTATTCATCCACTCTCATAGTCCAATGTGGAATAAAATACGACCGGAGGGAGATCAGGCGCAGGACCGACCAATTAACATGCTCTATAATAATAATAATCACTTATATAGTAAAGAAAACGAACTACACAATTTAAATTCAAGAACTTTTAACGCTATATTTCCGAGTGAAAAAGATTCAGATTTGCCTCTATATCATTTTAAAACATATGTCAAAAACATTCTTATAGAAAAAGCCTACTATAATGTTAATAATTATTAGAGATATTTGGACTCGATTCCAGTTGTATATGGAAGTTAAATGTAACACAATGTAGTCTACAAATTAAATTGTTAAAAAAAGTGACTACTGAGTTTCTTTACGGTTTCCTCTCAGAATTAACTATATTATTTATTTAAAATTTATTGTAAAATACAATTTGAAAGAAAAATGTAAAAACAGACTTAAATTATTCAAATTAGTGACGAACAAACATTCTTTTTTTATCATTTCTAAAACATATATTACTGGAATATTAGACTTTCTATTTATAATTACTAGTCGGGTAGATAAGACCACAGATCGGCGAAAATAAATAAACAAATGTTTTTATTTTATTCGTTACATTACGTGTATATTTGGATTTTAAAAAATCTATATTATTTTTTCGTTGTTCTTTTAGTATCAATATTGTATGCATAATAAAATTTCAAGGGCGTGAATGAAAGCAAGTGTACTCATGATGTAACGATTATTGTCTGTAATATAATTGTATTGATCATATATTTTATTATTGCGTATTAAAATTTAAAAGACAAGTATTTTATTCAATCTTTACATACAACTTTTGCATTTGTTACTGATTTTTCTTTAACATAGTTTAAATACCTTATAAATAAATGTAATCAAATTACTAATCTAAATATCTAAAGTTAAGGAGAGGACAAATAAAGTTTAAAGATAATAACCGATAAAAATATTTCATTTTGTACACAAAAAAAAGGAAATTATGATAAAGGTTTTTATTAAAATAAGTTTTTGAGATGAATTTATTTAGAACGGTAAGAAAAACTTTACTCATCTACAATTAAGCTAGAAAAATACATTATACATACATATTTGTTTCTGTTTATTTTGTTACTTAATTCGATGTCTTTTCTTTTTTGTGTGTGTTATGTTTTACTTGTATTATTAGTAACGTATTGTTCAATGTAGAATGCAATAAAGAGTTCTACCTATCTATATTTCATTAAATTTTTTTTTTAAATATTATGAGTATTTTGTCACGCTTCTATTTCATCATTACCAATAATCTCAAGAAACACTGTCTCATAAGAGTGACGTTGCCTATTACACAGTAATATTTACGTTGTTTTATATACTACATTTAGGCACATAAATTATATAAATAAATTATGGTGATCGGCATTTGATCAAGTAAAATTTCAGCATGAATTTACGCATCTAACCGTAGACCATCACGGCTTGTCATGCCATTATTAACACTGAACAAATGTGAAAGCTCTTCAATTGTTTGCATTTTATACCGTTCCTAGCTTCTATGGTGGGTCATTTCCGCAAAACCTCTGCTTATCAATAGCTAGTCGTTGACCCCTGCGGAACCAGTCGGTGACCTGATGGTCACGCAAACCTTTTCACTGTTGAACCTAAATAAGGTAAGTGTGCATTGCTCCCGTGTAAGGTTTAATACCCACCGAGAGACTTAAAATAACTATTCTATACATTTACTCGTAAATATAATTGTAAATCTATACTAAATTATAAAGCTGAAGATTTTGTTTGCTTGAAAGCACAAATCTCAGGAACTACTGAATAGATATATATGACGGAGAATAGGAGAGAAGGAGGAGCATAGGGGCGTTAGGTTCTCCGCCGACATCGTCATTAGTGGCATCCATAATTCGATTTCCATGCTGTGGGCGTTGATAGGTAATCTTGGTGCAATCAAACACTTTATTAATTAATTCAGATTATAATGTTTAATCACTTAATGTTACCAATATCTATTTACACAAACTCATTAATAATAATAGCTAGGAACGCGACAGTTTCAATAGTCGACCGCTCTGGCGGATTGTCACCCTAGAACTGGGGAAACGCGCGTCGGATTGTCACTATTGATGCCGATAGACAGATGGCGTCAGCATTCCACATACTATTGCACTCCGACAAGTATAAAAATAATGTGTGACAGAAATGTTCTCCTTTAAACTTTCTAATAAAATGTCCGCGACACCATATCTATCTTTTAAGATTGACTCTCTGTAACCGGTTTTGTGACAAAGAAACTTTTTCTTATGTCACGCAGACGTTGCGTGGAACTGCCAGTGTAAAATAAAATAGTAATTAAAAAGACAACAAAAAGATAAACCACTTCGTAATAGTTGTACTATAAATAGATCTAAATATCGTTGTATGTGTATAGTGAAGTAGTATAAAAGAAAAACACGAACGCAAGTGTTTTTAAAACTGGCAAGCTTTTATCAATATAACTTTGATATAAGTAATATAAAGTGAATTCCCTCTTATATTTATTAAAGAACCTATTAATATTTACTTCCAACAATGTCATAGAAACTGAATGTTAAGCCAATTTTCAAATAGAGATTAACTGAACCCGCTGTGAGCAATATTTTAGAGCACAAGTGTCCATAAACATGAGGCTGAAAACCAAGACGACCGGTAGAGATTCAGAAAATTTTTGGCTATTAGCATAACTAGTTTTTGCAAACAGAATGAGTAATATCATCCAAAATATTCGCCTACGATCATTAATAATTCACAATTCGAGTTATCTCGATCCATGTATGGTATTCTACTGACCCTACATGCGTAACGAGCACAATAACCAGTCCATTCTCATTGTATATGGTTTTGTGTGGGAATATAATATTCTGACAAATGCTTTTTGTAATCTATTTGATTATGGCAGATGAAATATGTATAAATTTTTATAGATTGATTCACAATTTAACATAAATCATCAGCAAAATCCGAGGATAATAATGTTTGTTATCTTATAGAATTTATTTACATGTCGAATAGACCTGGATATACGAGTAAAATAAAGTTTATTGACTACGTTGGCTGTCTAGTGGTTATCGGCGATGATTGCTGTAAATTCCTAGCTCCCCCCGATTTAAGTCGTGTTATTAAAATGCCTAGTATTTCGAAAAGCAAGTTAGTCCTGCGCCTAATACTTCTTCGGTGATGTCTATAAGAAAAGGGAAATTGGATAACCATGCACTCATATATGAAGCATATGCAGATAGCTGTTAATTCTTTATCTTCAGGCGCATAGAATTCAAATCTGGTTCGAGATTTGACAAAAATATCAACAACTTCTATAAAAGTTACTCAAACTTTCAGATGGATAAGCAGTTAAACTAAATAACCAGTATGTTGCAATAAATGTGGCAACTCTATGATAATATCTGCCATTACCTTGTTTCATTAATCGAACAACAGTTAGTTGTTCATTTTCCACTCACTAGTCTAGACAGTTCCGGCGATTATTCACAGTTATATTTGAAAGGTCAACTAATCTGTTTGTGTAAGGCCTAAAATACTTTTCAAATGTGAATCAGATAAAACTCATATTAGTGAAATATTAGAAAATTCTTACTTTATACTAGTCGTAGTCACGTCTCATTCCCATATAGGTATGCAGAGACCAAGTCCTTCCACTTGCCACGATCCTTGCATATCTCCTTCGCCTCTTTCTTCTCATTAAACCTTTTATACAAGTTCGTCGGTTTAGAGTACTCTTGACCTGGCCCTTATTTAAAATGTCCTGGATTTGGTGAAGGAACGTTTGCCTTGGCCTTCTCCTTCCAACTTTTCTATTCACTCTTGACTCATAAATCCTTTTGTCAGTCTCCTTTCATTCATTCTCTCTTCGTGCCTAAACCATCTAATCGCTACCGTATTTATTACACTTTATGCTTCTTCTGCCTTACCCAACTTTCACTATTATACATAAGTGTTGGCACCAATACTCCTCCATGCACAGCCAGTCCGCGCCATGGTGTCTACCATGTGGCTATTCATGAATATACACAAAAATTATTCTAGTTTTATTAGAAAAATATTAACGCGAAGTTGGTTTTAGATCACTATTGCCTCTCATCACGAGATCTTCAAAACTATTCACGACCTAAATTACTCCTTTCGCAATAAAGCAGTTACTAAATACAAATTTCCCCATGTTATCAGGGGATCGAGAACTAGACGTGTTACATCGCGGGGATCAGCTAGTGATAGGCTATCACTTGACTATAATCTCATCTGGTAAATGATGACACCACATACATTTATTTTAATAATATCCTACCGATTGCCGACCGACAATATAATATCGTCGTGGATATTATTAAAATACATATGTAGGCAAGAGTTCCTTCAATGTATTTAATTATGTTTTTTACATTTCTCAGACACACAGTAAGTACGTTCTCAATTCAAGCCGCTCGTTTATTAGTGTTATATTATTGTTGTTATTATTATTATATAGTTTTAAATAGACGTAGTACACCTTTCTCTGCTTCCTACTTTATGCGTCTTTTTAAGCATTTTTGGTTGCGTGGAAGAAATTGCCATTTCAACGATAACCATCCAATTGTACTCCATAATGTATTTTTAAAGTGAAACTTCTTGAAGTCGTGAAGTCGCACGATGGTGAAACGCGTGATAGCGTCATGAAAATGTGCAGCGTTTTTTATGCCAATTCGTTTGAAGGTCAGGTAGTTTTTATATCTACATATAACAAGTGAGAATTAAATGAGATTTTAATAAATTATTTGTATTTTCGACGCTTTTAATATTTTCATGACGATTAAATTCATTAAATTCCTAACATATCTTCCTTTTTCCATCCCTCTAAGTCTAGGAAATGTTAAGTTTTAGATTTGTATAAATATAAACAAGACTTAAAAATTACTTTGCCAAAGAAGTTTCACTTCTGACATGTGTACTTTGTACGCACGCACTTTTAATTTATGTTATGTATTGGGTGTACAATAAAGAGTTTTTTTTTTGTATTGTACACATTGATTTCATACCTCACAGAGATGTAGTGCTAGGTAGGATAGACTAAACGCATTATCTTTTAATATAGTACCGCCAGATTTTTACACAGTGTAAGATGGAAGTGCTCATCTTGTAAGATTTAGTTTACCTCTTATTGTTTCTACGAATAATTGTACTGGAATGTTTATTTTTTGCTTGGCGGCAAGTCATTTCTGTTAAGATGGCAACGAGCTACGGTCAAAGCCTCCCAGTAGTCCAGGCGAAACAGAAAATGCTGGAAATGCTAAATTTATCCTGCTGGAAATTGAAGCGGCTTTTTGCTTTGTTAAAAAAGCAAAAGCAGTCAAAAATACGTATATATTATTCTTCACAAATACAGTAATACAAGTTATCGTCGATCGTTGACATATCGCCATTGTTCGTTTTTTTTCGTGTTAACAGCAATACCACGGTACGTTATAGTACCGTTTGCAACTCAATCAAGATAAATTGATTTTTGGGATACATTTGAGCTTGCGGTTCTCTGTTATAAACGGATATCCGTTTGAATTAAATGAGAGTGTAGGAATTTTATACCTTAACACGGACACTACAGTATTGACTTTAAGAAGTATTAGTTTAGTTTAGGATTTAAGCAAGAACGCTTTAAAAAACAAGCATCTTTGTAGAAGTTCTTTAACATACCTTCGAGGACAGATCAGCAATAATCTCATTCTTCTCATCTATTTGTCTTTCCCTCTCCAAGGCACGGCGAGCGTGTGCAGCGATCGAATCCCGAACCCTGGACCCTTCGAGAGTAGCATAAGCAGCTACAGCATCAGCACATGCAGCAGCCAGTGCTCCACGACGAAGAGTCTCACTCTCATCGCCATCCAAAGAAGTCAGAGATAAATCGGAATGTAGACCTGCAATACATATTTATTGTGAGATAAAACAGATAATATTTTGCTAGCAACAGACGACGTATCTTATCTGCATTCTTTTTCAATGCTTACTATTAACTCACACGCAACCTATACATATATATCTTTTACAATATTTGAAAATTATGATTATAATAAAACTATACAATTTGAGGGAGCATTATTGTATAATAGTTACCCAGACAATATAATTTGTGAAAAAACTTTTGAAACTTTTAGACATTTGTTACTAAAATATTGTACAACCCTATTATTTATTAAGTTCCCACTGTTTTATGAATATACGATAAATTTAAGCTTTTATCTCACACTACTTAAGTATGTGATATTACTTTTCTTGTTTTTTTATTTGTTAATTTCTCATAAAGTGAATGTATTTTCTTTTGAGAATAAAGATCTTTAAGCCTAAAGCCTAACCTAATATTAAAGTAAGTAAGTAAGTAGCAGCCCATTAACGTCCCACTGCTGGGCACAGGCCTCCTCACTCATATGAGAGAGGGTTTTTAGAGCATAGACCCACCACGCTGCTCCACTGCGGATTGGCAGGCATAGTACACAAGTGCACTCTCTATTCCTTCACTCTCATATTCCGATGTGACGGTAATCCGACACAACCGGAGAGAGATCGGGCGCAGGACCGACGGCTTAACGTGCTCTCCGAGGCACGGGGGTGGATTACACACACCGCCAACTTCCCAACTTCAGGCAAATATTGAGAAAATCTTAATAGAAAACTCAATATTGATTTTTGAATTGGCTCGACCCGGGACTCGAACCCAGGACCTCATGTCTGTAGTCGAACACGCTAACCACTAGACCAATGAGGCAGTCAAAGTCAAAATATTAAATAAATCCCTTTTTTTTCTATTCAAATCAAAACATATTTTTTACTTTTTTTGTGGGTGATTTTTGATATTTATACAGTGTTAAGTTAAGGAATTGTCTTTAAAATCTAGTACTCGATTTCTCTGAACGCAAAAAATATTTTCTATCTAGGTTCAGCTACGAAATAACATCTTTTTAGCAACGTTACTATACGAGCCTTAATATAATAATCATAGAAATATTTGGTATATACATTGCATATATCTAAAAAATACCTCAGCAATATCACAAGGTTTATCTTATTCATAAAGGTAAAAGCTAATATACTCGTACTATATCGGATTAACCTTCTTGACCCCGTTTAGTTAATCTTTTCCTAATTAGATCAGGCAACCTTGGTAATTAATTAAATTGATTTACCTAGACTCCCCCATTATGTCGGAGATACAATACTTATAATGGACGACCTAAGCAAAAATATGTGTTTATTAATATTTAAAAAATATCATTAGTGTAGTTCATTGTTAACTTATTTTGGTAGGGAGCTTCTTGAGGAAAACTTGCTAATTTTATAAGAAATTCTAGGATGTCTAGCTTGCCTGCAATACAGCAGCATTATAAGATTTTCTAAATCTGCGGTGAGACTTTGTCCTAATTTAATGCTAAAGTAAAAAATCTGAGTGAAGCTCAGAAAATAAAAAGACCAATCGCTTGCATAGGGTTCAATAGTTACGCAGAATATGTACGAAGCCAATTAAAAGCTAAAATTTTAGGGTTTTAGACTAACTGTTTTAGAGAGTTAAAAAATTATAGGTATGTTAAGCTGTTATTTTTGAAGAGTTCATAATATGCGATATTCTCATGATTTACTTCTCAATATCTAATACATCTTTGCTATTAAAGGGAAGAGATCGGATTACGTGCTACGAAACCATAAAAAGACAAAAATCAAGAAATTTGCATTAAAAGAGTATGCATGTTTTAAAAATTAGCTTTCTACCTTAGTGTCAAGTGTTATTTTCTTAAAGGGGATACCGTTGGTGTACCGCAAGGCCTTTCTGAGTGTCGATATTCTATTTCAGTGGACAAGACTTGCGGCTTTAAATTCTACGTGATAGTCGAGAGTTGCGTAAATATTTGCTTCAAGGAGTATCGTTTTTTTATGATGATAACTCCTGATAATATGGTTTGAAATGGGATTCCTGTTGAAACACATTCCTCAACAATTCTAGATTGAAATATTTAAAATACACCACTTTCTAAATTAGCCGTGTATTTCTTTATAAATATTCACTCATATGTTTTCAGTTTTTGATAATATCTTATTTATTAAATCAAAGACAATGAGAGAGAGGACAGAGGATGAACCCAAAATTTAGGTCTATGTCCAAGAGATAAAAATATAATTGAAAAATATATCAAAACCAATGCTTACCACATGCAATAGGTTTTTACAGTTTTGTAATAGTACCCAGCATTGATATATAATAATTTTATGAAATAATACTGCGTCAACATGCGTCAGTCAATTATTGCTTAGAATTTCGTAAAAGATGTCTCAAACGATAAACCAATAAAGTGGATGTAGTTTAGAAAATTTTCGTAAGCAATCGTGCTTAAAGCGAGCGTGTAATGGATTTCTGAATAAATATAATGTGTATATATTTACTTGTATTTACTATTTATGTCAAAACACAACGTATCAAACTGAATAGCGAAACAAAATATTGGTCCAAGAAGTTTTTATAATGTATTCATGAGCAAATTATGGTCACGGCAAACATTTTTTTAACAGGATGGTCAAAGATACTACAAAAACCTTATATTAATTATGTATGGCTTTTATTTTGTAAATAAATATATAAAAATGAAGACAATTGCGTAGTATTGGTAATCTCACCGCACGTAATTATTTATATATAATTACGTGCGATGAGATTGAAACTATTTCTCGAGATAAATAATTCACTAATGACATTCTAGTTACTTAAAAAGGATCAAAAATTATGGAAATCAGTTTGAAAACTAAGGCAAACAAACGGGAATATAAATTTATTGAAATACTTTAGCCAAAATTGTATTTCTTTTTGATATGTAATATAAATAAAATAAAGTTAATTCCCACCTAAGATTGCATTAACATCAACTGTCGTCCTTCAAGAACTTTAAGAGATCAATAAAAAAGTATTTTATTACGGATTGTAAAATTGAACAAGATATATAGTGTGATAGACATTTGAACTTAAGATATATTGAATTTTTTACCAATACTTCCTATTAGTTCACTCTCTCCCTATATATATAATAAAAATTGTTTAGTATTAACCATTGAAAATTTAAATAAGAAGAAGCCAAAGGTTGTCTGGAAGAGATTACTTATAGTAACAAAACCGCCTTTGCACACCTATTGCCACATATTCTTTGTTTTTTTAATTTATTGTGAATAGATTACTTATAGCAACAAGACCGCCTTTGCACACCTATTGCCACATATTGTTTGTTTTTTAAAATTTTAAATTTAACAAACAAACAATATGTGGCAATAGGTGTGCAAAGGCGGTCTTGTTGCTATAAGCAATCTGTTCCAGATAACCTTTGGTTTCTTCTTATTTATATTTTCAATGGTTAATACAATACTTTTTTATTGATTGCCTTAAAACTTGTAATGGACAGCACTTGATGTCAATACAGTTTATATCAAATATTATTTCACTAGTTTCATTTATTTGGAGCAAATGGCGTAGGAATTGACTCTGAATTTTTTTAACGTAATAGGCTACAGGCTTCCTCACTCATAGTAGACAGGATTTTAGAGCATTGATCCACCTCCCTACTTTATTGCGAATTACTCCCACCCTAGAATTACTCCCGGGATATGCAGGTTTCCAGGCGATGTTCTCCTTTGCCGAAAACCATAATGATATAGTATAAAGTAAGTTTTTTTTTTATAAAGGCAAACTTAACGGTGTCCAGATTTCAAACCAACGATTCCTCTAAATCAGAATCCACGTGTCTCTAGACTAACTCAACTAGACCATCATGGCTTTCATCATGATATTTTTATATAGTACTAGTTTTATATATAAAGGTTACGGGTCGTTGCCTCAGCATGATGCTGCAGTATTTACCACGTATAGCGCTTGATTTCATGCCTGACCTTGAATGACGTCGTCGCTTTTTCCTATTCTCAATTAGACGCGGTGGAAACGCATTTTGACGAATGACATTAGCAGATTTAAGTAAATAGTTTACTTTTAGACTCGAGGAGGAAATAAGTTTTTCATGGAATTCTATTTCTGGTGAAAATGATTGTCAATACGTTACACCATTTGGGGGTAAAATTTTAACGGATGAAACGCGTGATTAACATCACGAAAATGTACAGCGTTTTTGTACTATTTACAAATATAACACGGGGCGTGTTAATTTGCCACTCGCCATTTAATAATTTAATATACCATCATTCATAAAAAATATTTTATAAATTCTACATTTTTAATTAAAAAACAAAATTTAATTAATAATATTGAGAAAAATTACTTGGCGTTTTTATTTACAATTTATCATTTGAAATTTCGAATATTTGTAAATATTTTCCACACCTTTACTATTTCAATGAAAATACATACATACATACATAACATCACCACTCATTNTCATTAATGTCTTTTACCTTCCCTCTAAGACTCGGAAATCTAAATTATTAGATATGTATAAATGTAAACAAGACAAAAATAAATTTTACAAAGAAGTTCACTTCCAATAACACAGACCAGACTCAGACAAATTAAAAAACGCAATTTCCTTCGTTCGCCCTACCGGGGGTTGAACCTGGGACCTCTGCTATGTCAGAAGGTCTCGCTGTTCTATAAATTATTATAAAATAAATATTTACAAATTTAACAATCTTTTTCCTCTGTTTCTGAAGTACCAACCACGACCGCAAATAAAGTAGCATTAAAGAGTTGTTAATTTGAGTATTACTATAGAGAATTAAATATTGTTTACTATTTCTAATATTATAATTTAATTAAATAGTAAATAAATCACTCCAAAAAATATTTAGACTGTAAATATTGCGACGGTGTATGTATATTTGTGGATACCAAGTAGCTTTCTTATATATAATTCTTGTGAGTGTGTCACTGAAATTGGATGTGTATAAAATAACAATTTCATCTGAATTTCCTCATTTTTTACTACGGGCATTGAACTACGCAGGTGATACCTCTGGGAACAGCTAGTATTAGCATAAAATTCTATTATAAATGAACATAAAACTTTAAAGTTTATAACCTAATACACTATTGTTATATTTAAACCAAGGACATCTTTGAAGCGCTAAAGAATTTCTAAACGACAATTTAGTAATTGCAGATATATAATATATTTTAATTACTAAATCGTCTCAGAATACCTGTATCGCAATAAGAAAATTGCCTTATAATTGACTTTATAATAGTTCATTGTATATTTAAAGTTATAGCACCACACGAATGTCGTGTAAAGTTTTTATGTGTTGCAGTTGAGTAAATCTTATTACGTTATAGATGCGAGGCGATTATGAAAGATTATATTTTACAATGCAGCTTTTACTTGTGGGTTTGTTTTAGATGTGTTAACTTGGTAAGAGATAATTTATCTCTTAGGGTTTCTACACAGCTTCGTATCGAAGCCTCATCTGGACAACTGGCTCACCAGGGGGCACGTATCTCTTTCCTACCGTCTGGTGTAGAGGCTGATGGGTCATGGTTGCTTCGACAAGTATATGCATCAGGTCGTTGGCCGCGAGGAAACGCCCGCCTGTCATGAGTGTGGTGCTCTGGTAGATACGACGCACCATACTCTGGCGGAGTGTCCAGCGTGGGCACCAGTAACCAGCGACATATCTCGTTGTCGCTGGTTAGAGGAGATCTTTCACTGGAGTGCATAATTGGGGTAATGCTCGTCAGTGAAGTTGAAGGGCAGTTGCCTTCTTTTGCGAGACCGTGATCTTGCTGAAGGTGGCAAACAGAGGCAAAGTGAGCAAGCGGCAGAAGCCCTCCCTCGCCGTCGGAGGAGGCTTGGTGGCAGAAATCGCACCTATGCGGTTGACGCTTTACCCTATTGATTGGTCTTCATAGTCGGTATCATTCGGGTCACTAGAGTGGAATGCGGTTAGGAAACCTCTAGTGATTTCATTCATAGATGAGGAGGGATACGCTGGGTTTTAGTGGGTATTTTGTTATCTGTGAATCCCACACTCCCCATTGCAAAAGTCTTTCATCGGGGTGCGTAAATAAAGCATCGTATCGGTACAAAAGTATTTTACTGGGTGGCACTCCTTTACTGTTAGAATGATGACTACTCACGGCCCAAGCCTTTTAACTCTGAAATATTAGAAGTGGGATCGATCCCAGGACCACAGGTGGAAGACCCGTACACTAAATAATATAATAAAATACAATAGTGATGCGTGGACTACAATTCATTACAATTCATACCCTTAGTTAACGAGAGTCAGCTTTACTCCAGAGCGCTACATAGCGGAGCGTGACGTCTCAGTCTTGCTCAATATCCGCATAATAAAGCGTATAGCGCGTCGAACGAAGATTTCACTTTAAGTTTATACATCTAAAGCACCGTTTTCGTTTGTATGAAACAATCAAAAGCGTTTTTCTAGTTTTGCTTTACTAACAATAATCGTGAGACGCGGTCGTGACGCTCCGTGCCAACCTTTGGAACGTCACGACATGTCATCGCGAATGTTTTACTGTTTTGTTAAGCATCTACTTAACTATCACGGAAATAAATTATTTGCAAAGTTCCCTTTAAGTTAGGCGCAGTATATGTCTGACTTTTGACGGATTTGTCCTTGCCTAAGCGGCCAGGAAAGATTAAATGGATTTGACGCAGACAATGTAGCATTTTGAAGTTATTGAAGTGAAACTTCTTTAGGAGCATGAGGGTAAGATCTTTACGGATGAAAGGCGTGATTAGCGTCATGAAACTGTGCAGCGTTTTTTTATGCTAATTCATTTTAAGGTTAGGTAGTTTTAACATTTACAAATAACATGTGGCATTTTAATTTAGAATTCGTCATTTGAGATTAATTTTGGACACTTTTATATTTCAATGACAATTAAATTCCCAACATAAGATATGTTGCCTTTTTCCCTGCCTCTAAGTCTCGGAAGTTTTAGATTTGTATAAATATAAACAAGACTTAAAAAAACCAAAGATGTCTCACTTCTGTCATGTGTACTTTGTACGCACTTTGTGTTTCATTTTTTAAAATATGTTTGCTAATTATTCAATTAAACCATTCTGACATTCTGATTGACTACACATGTGAACGAGAGCGCGGTCAAGCGATAGAGAGGCGCGATTGGCCTAAGTCCATTATTTATTACAACATCAATTTTTCTTCAATATTTTCGTATGATGTTATCACGTAAATTATCGATCGAAATTTTCCGTTTACACATTCAATCCTTAACCAACGTTTTAGACAATCCCTTTGAATGTTGAAATCATAAATAGACCAGAGAGTAGCAATGGTCGACTTTTCGCAAAGTCGCCAGATTAAGCAGAACAATTAATTAATGGATTCAAAAACGTGGATCGTTTCAAACTTAGACGATAAATTAGTCTACGAAACTAGTCACAATATCGTGATTTCAATTCGTGACACGTTTTGTTAGTGACATTTCATCACTCATTGCAAATATATTGATTATTGCTTGCTCGTTAACGTTGTTACCAGACAATATCCTTTGTATTGAAGATTGTTAATTTATTGACGTGTCGTATATTTTTGGAGATAATTATTTGCATTGCAATTTTTATTGCGATGATCTCATTAGTCGTGTACTGACAGAAGGAACACTATTTCGAGGTCTTTTAGGCTGTATTTTAATCATTTATAATATTCGTACAAGTTTTCAAATTGAATTTAAAGTCATTATGTGATGTATAGTTTATTTGTTGGCATATGTATAAAAGGTAATGATCATTACAACTATCCACTACTAATGAAAATTAGTCTTGTCTTTTTTAGGCTTATGTATTATATATTTATCGTATATTCTATATCATATTTTGGTTGATCTGATCTAATTAAAGATATGAAAAAAAAAGTTTCGTTTTAAAAGCAATAAAGTATATTTTTTTCACAATAAATTTTGTAATACTTTCGCGTTGTCCTCCAAAGCCCTCACGCAAGTACAATCCCTAACAATATATATTAATTTTAAAGCATGTATTTGCTTCATTACTCAATAACATTTATTGAAGTGAAACTTCTCTAGGCGTAGGAGGGTAAATTTTTAACGAATGAAACGCGTGATTAGCATCAAGATGTGCAGCGTTTTTTATGCTAATTCGTTTGAAGGTTAGATAATTTTAATATTTACAACTAACATGTCGCATTTTAATAAGCCACTCGTCATTTAACAATATACTATTTTTTTTATAAAATATCAATATTTCATAAAATCTTTGCTAAATTTTTAATTCAAAATCAAAATTTAATTGACAAAAAACACACACATTTGAGATTTTAATAAATTGTTTGTATTAATTTTCGACACTTAATATTTTAATGACACTTAAATTCTTAACATATCTTTCTTCTTCTCTGCCTCTAAGTCTCTGATCTCTAATGTTTTCAATTTGTATAAATATAAACAAAACTTCAACAATATTTTGCCAAAGAAGTTTCACTTTCGACACGGGTACTTTGTACGCACGTACCTTTTTATAGTAACTCCATTAATTAAGCAGATTGTAATAGATATATTCTCTAAAACAGCTCGACCCTTTGATACAGTGAATAAATTACAAGGAGAACAGGCAAAACAATCTTAAAAGGCTAGGAATTGAGTTTGCAATTTTATTAGATGCCGAATGTGCTACACTAATATTTAGGCTTACAAAATAAAATAAATTTACATAGTTATATTTGAACTTTGATTATCCTTCTAATCCAATTTCGATCACATTAGCTTGAGGAAATTTGTACAAGAGACACCTTTATTCCTTTACTCTCATAGTCTACTGAGACTGCAAAACTGACATGCCAGAGAGCGAGATCCCAAATCCTTCTAATCTTATATTCCTTTACTCTCATATTGAGACGGTGAAACAGACACGCCAGAGAGAGAGATTAGGTATAGAAAAGATGGTTTAACATACTCTGAAAGATACCAATTCCATATCAATTGTGAATAGACCCGATCAGGGATTCGAATTCTAGACCTCATGATTTCTTGTCAAACAAACACACCAATAGAATATTATCCGTTTACCAGTTGTATACTTGACTGTACTGTGACTAGATTACAGCGTATTGTGCTTCGGATCAGGAAGTAGCCTGCATACTTTGTTAATGTTATTCGGTTTGTAATAAAACTATTGGATTGACGACAAGAGGTAATTTTATAAAGTTTTATTTAATTTGTAATATTACACTGTGCAGGCATAGGTAAATTAGCTATAAACTTAGCTATAATAAAATTTTACGAAATTAGCTTACATTTTCTCTAAATATCTGAAAAATTATATTTAATCGTTAATGAAATATTATTTGATTCACTTAGGATCAATTAAAATTGATTTTGCGAAGTGTTACAGCGTATTGAAAGATCGCGTAAAAGCTTTTTTCTATGTTACGAGTTAAGTTTTAGAACTTGTTAGATGGTGTAGGAATTAGTTTATTGTTTGTTATATTACTTGTACACTTATTTACTAGCGACTCGACCCGGCTTTCCACAGACATTATACCTACATGTTTGTCTGTCGTGGAACCGTAAGATTAATTAATTAATATTATGGACATACAAGAAACTTCAATATTAATTTATATATAATGATAACTTGCCTGATTACAATTAGCTAACAGAAACAATTGTCCGTTTCAAGCGAGTAAAATTAATTTGTATTTGAGACAGCTCCTCTGATATTTAATTACATTATTATTAGAGGAGTAGAGAATCATAATAAGAAGGAATTGCACTATATAATTATCCAATTGCCGCATTGTAAGTTACCATGTTCTTAAACGATAAACTTAGTATAGCGAGTTATGTTTATATATATAGAGAATGTTGTGCTTCAGAGAAGATGTAGTAACTAAAAGTAAGAAAGGTGTGCTTAGATGCTTTGGACACTTCGAGAGAATGAGTGAAAGAAGCCTGATAAAAACGATTTATGAGTCAAGAGTGAATGGGAAAGTTGGAAGGGGAATATCGAGGCGAACGTTGCTGGAACAAATCCAGGACATTTTAAATAAAGGCCACGTCAAGACTACGTATTGTCTGCAAGGTTTAATGAGAATGAAAGAAGCGAATGAGATATGCAAGGATCGTGGCAAGTGGAAGGACATGGTCTCTGCATACCCCTAAAAAATGAGACGTGATGTTTTGTATGCATGTAGTGAGTTATTCTTATTAAGGTAAATATATACCACCTCAGACTTTTTTGTGGACCTCTACAAGAGGTATTCCTCTTATAGAGGTCCACAAAAAGTCTGAACTACTGTATCTGTCCTCCAAGTCCTACTGAACATTGTTTTGTTATATATATAAATGATATGTTTAGTAGTTTATCGCGAATAGACAGACGGATAGATAGATAAATATGTAATTTGTAAGGAATCAAACATTCTTTCCTATGTTAGTCTTTCACCGTTAGTTTGACAATATTTTAGTAAAAACTGTACAAGTTACAAGTCGGTATATTCGAAGCAGTTAATAACTAGAAACTAGTTCATTCCATGCGTGTTAAAGCAGAATATCGATTCAATCGCGTGATGTACAACGGGTAACAATTGAATGATCTTAAAATAATAAATAATAAGAACCATTGTTCTGTAACACGAAACTATTTTGTGTACTGTACTTATTCGTATTGGCATTACGTTGAAGTATTAACAAAAAACTCGACCGACATTAATAGCTTTCGATTTTTTTTCATGGATATAAAATAAAATGTATATACCTATAAACTATGTTGGAGATTATCGCTTACTTGTAGCTAAAATTAAAGGTCCTATGCTTGTTGTGGTTATTTTGTGAATCCGGTTCTTTCCAAACAACATAATTTAATATAAAGATTCTGTGTAAAAGTTAAGAGTTTAGTATAAACTAGTAACAAAGATATAAAAGAACATGTATTTGTAATATGATTTATTTTGCTAGCAAAAAACTAACTGATGAATTAATAAGAAACAAAAACTGTATGAACTCTACACTCAAAGTTTACAAATGTATTTGACTTTAAATGAAAATATACGTTTTTAAATATTATTGATGATAGAGGGTGGTAACTACCTACCACCGAATCCTCTCACCAGACCAGGTTCAAACATATTAGCAATACAGTTTATTAAATATTACCTGCGGGGAATTAAAACCAGATTGGCTCCATCGAATCAACAAAGCCCTCAATATTGATATTTCGCTTACCTGAATCATCATCATGTCCTGTGTTCAGTTGTAAGGCGAGAGTTCTTAACTGCTTGAAAACTTGGACTGCCTCACTCCTTAGCCAATTATCATCTTCTTCAGGTTCTGACTCCAATTCTGCGTGTAAAGATCGCGCAGTGTCGGTATTGTCAACTGTGTCTGGAGCTCCGACACGTTCAGCAAGAGTGTCATGAGACCTTTGAAGGCGCTCCAGTTCCTTAAGAGTGTTTTGATATAAATGTTCCTGTAGAAGACAAGCCTTTGTTACTCAATAGAAATATAATTGTTATTAATCAATACCTAAAAAAAATTCTATGCATGTGTATTCCTTTCATTATTTAGTTTTTATTGTTTGTAGATAACTGTCCTTAGTGAAGACCGAAAATCATACAGTCTAAAAGAAATATCTACTTGCGGCATAGTTTCCGATGCCATTGGAATCTGGTTATCCATACTTAGTACTAAAACAATCGCGAAAAGATTTATGGATAAGTGAGTGGCTTTAGAGACAAAAACCCTGTTATATCTTTTTTAATAATACCAGTCGATTGAATTGTTTCAAAGACTATAACGGACATAAGTAGAAACATTTTTTGATGTGATAACTTATTATTGAGTATCATGTTCTGCCTGAGCCGGCGGTGAGAGCGCGGAGTAAGCGATAGAGAGGCATGACCTACCTAATTTCATTGTATATCACAACAAAAATATTTCTACAAGGTTTTCTTATGACGTAAAAGTATCACCCGTAAATTTATTTTAAGGCATGATTCATTGTCACGTTCCGCCTGAAACGACGGTGACAGCGCGTAGCAAGCGATAGAGACGCACGATCGGCCTAATTCCATTGTGTATCACACCATAAATATTTATTCAATGTTTTCTTGTGACGTTATCACGTAAAATTATCGCCCGTAAACTTATTTCAAAGCACGATTCAAGCGATCGAGACGCACGATACGCCTAATTCCATTGCGTATCCAAACAAAAACATTTGTTAAAAGATTTGATATGACGTTATCACATTAAATTATCGTCCGTAAACTTTACAGGGGACCAAATTTGTGTTTACGGTACATAGATTTCTTAATATTGAAAAAAATAAAGCTTTATCTTCTTAATTCTAGAATCTAGAAGTTCTAGGAATAAAATCTCATTTAATAAATCGTCCAAAGAATATATATTGTCTTAAGGATTCTTCTGTTACCGGAAGGACGTACGTGCAATGTATTTTAATTAGTGAAGTTACTTATTTACAACTTTCCTTGTCTATTCGTATTACAAAAAAATAATATTATGTATCTATAAACAATAGTGTAACTACTATTGTGGATGTTATAAAAACTTTCACGGACATAATCATTACAACAAAACAGTTGCCCGTTCATTATTAATACAATTAAATTTAATATTTACTATCAAGATTTACCGTTACGACTGGTCACATTACGTTGTCAAATACTTACTATACAAGTATCAAATAGGATGCTTTGTAAGGAGTTTTATAATATTTTATTTATATCAGAGACTAAATGACTCAGCTAACGTTGTTTTGCCATATAATTACTATTATCGCTATTAAAAAAGGTAAAAATTTTGGGTTGTATGTATTTTTTAATTTCACACCACACAAAAATAAATAAAAACAAAAAAAATAGGGGTGGATTTTTTTCTAGGGGGGTGAAAAATAAATGTGGTCAAGTTCTACACCCTACAGGTTCGTATCCTGGTCACGGCAGCGGACAGCTGTTACGGCGGAGGTTAACCTACTCTTGGCGGGTGATCCACCGTGGGAATTGCAGGCGGAAGCACTTGCGGCAACTTACCAGTGCAGGGTTGCCGTAAGATCTGGACATGACCGTCTCGAAATTTACGAGGTCCAAAGAGTCAGGGCCCTTGCCGACAGGGTCTTGATTCAAACTTGGAAGGAGCATCTCGAGTCTCCAAGTGCGGGTGTGGTCACGGTGGAGGCGATTCGTCCTCGCCTCGAACAATGCTTAGCTAGGCGGCACGGATCGCTTAGCTTTAGGCCGGTGCAAGTACTGACCGGACACGGATGTTTGGGAAAGTACTTGCATCAGATAGCACGATGGTAAGAGTCCTCTATTTGTCATCAGTGCAGTGCGCCTGTCGATACGGCGGCCCAAACTGTGGCAGAATGTCCGGCTTGGGGATCACAGCGACATCCACTGGTGTTCCTCATCGGAGCGGATCTCTCCACTGCCAAGTATAGTGGGCGCCATGCTTGACAGTGAGATAGGATGGAATGCAGTTGCCTCTTTCTGCGAAGCTGTCATTTCTCTGAAGGAGGCAATGGAGCGAGTACGAGAAGCTGCAGCAGATGCTGCTCCCCTAAGGAGGAGGTGGCTGGGTGGCAGGAGGCGTCTTTACAAACGCCTCTTGTCTCCTCTTTGAACATCTTCAGTCGGTTCATCAGGGAGTATCAGAGTAAATGCCCAAAGGAGCCTTTGATACTCCCAATTCAGAGTGAGGAGGGTGACGCTGGGTTTTAGTGGGTATTCTGGCTTTGCCAGTGAGTCCCACACTCCTTGCCTCGCGGCAGAGATGCGCGCTAAGATTCACGAAAAGCGGTCCAGCCGTTTTGGAGAAGTACAACTTCCAACACCGTGACACGAGAATTTATATATTAGATTAATTTTACCCTCATGTGCCTAAAGAAGTTTCACTCAAGAAAATGTCACTTAATCAAAAAGTTTTGAATATTTTTCTTATAGATTTTTTTCAGAATACATTCCATTCGATGGTGTATTCATAGCTCTAGAATTGATTTAGCTAGCTAGTTGGATAAAAAATAAGAGAGCTAGATAAGTTATTGTACACCAAAAACTTTAAAAAAAACACGCAGAAAATTACAGGATAGCATGGAAAGCCGGTCCTATTGCAAAAGCAATAAGACTGGCTTCAATTCACTTTAATTTGTTTTTTAACTATTACTTTAAAAACACCTTTACTGCATGTAACGTATTGTAGTCAGCTTTATATGTTATTGTAATAGAATAGATTGCTTACTTCGCTGTTTATTAATTATAGCTTGCATTTGCATACGCATACGCAACAACAAACGTTATAATCATTAATATATTAATAGTTTCATTTTATTTTAGTTTCGCTAATAAATAAACGATTTCACTTAACGAACCGCATATAGTTCAATGGCGTAACGTGAGAAACTCCAGATTCAATATTCTATCGGAAGAAATATGATCCATAACTGTATATATATAAGAGATATCGAGGTATTGACTCATGACGATATCTCTGGAACCATAAGGCGTAGACTTGAAATGTGGTAGGAAAATTCCTTTTGCCGAGTAGAGGTCACGTTTCTTATTTGTAAAACAATTTGCCTAAATTAATAACATTGCTACCCAAAAAACATTCCACGCGATTGTTGAAATTTTTTTGTGTGACTTCAGGTGGATTCGAGAATGGTATAGACTGGCAATTCGACACGATAAATAACTATTTTATCCTCCTAATATCTCCACGGTATCGTGAACTACGCGGGTGACACCATCGGGATGATATACTTGTATATGTCGGAGTGTAATAGTATGTGGAACGCTGGCGTCATCTGTTTATCGGCGTGGAGCAGAGTCAATAAGTGGCATTCCGGCGCGCGTCTCTCGGGAATTCTTGGGTGACGGCCCGACGGTGCGGTTTTGAAATTGACGCGTTCCTAGCTATTATTAATGAGTTTGTATAAATTGATATCGGGAACATTAAGTGATTGAACATTATAACCTGAGCTAATTATTAGTGTTTGATTGCACCAACGTAACCCATCAACGCCCATAGTCTTGAAATGGAAATTATGGATGCCATTAATGACGATGTCGGCGGTGAACCCTACGCTTTATGCTCCTTTCTCTCTTATTCTCCGACATATATATTACACAAATTGGTTCTACTTATTACTATTATGAGCGTTGATCCCATCCAACCGAAGTGCCCCAAACCAGTTTCATTAGAAAGGCAATAAATAATGCGAAGATAGTTTTAAACCACTAAACTCGTCATATCTTCAAAAGTATTGTCGATAAGAATGTAGACAGTCACAGTGTTGGACGGCGACGAACTCAAAAACTATCCCACGTATTTTAATGATTTTTGAAGTGAAACTTCTTCAGGCGCATGAAGGTAATTTTTTTACGAATGAAACGCGAACGTCACGAATTTTTAATATTTTCAAATTACATAGTAAGTAAAGTAAGTAGCAGCCCATTAATGTCCCAGTGCTGGGTACAGGCCTCCTCACTCCGAGAAGCGAAGGTTTTTAGAGCTCCACGCTGCTCCACTGCGTATTGGCAGACATAGTACCACACAAGTGCACTCTCTATTCCTTCTCATAGTCCGATGTGACGGGAATCCGACACGATCGGAGAGAGATCAGGCGCAGGACCGACGGCTTAACATGCTCTCCGAGGCACGGGGGTGGATCACACCGCCAACTTCTTAACTTGGGGCAAATATTGAGAAAATCTTAATAGAAAACTCAATATTGATTTTTGAATCGGCCCGACCCGGGACTCGAACCCAGGACCTCATGTCTGTAGTCGAACATGCTAACCACTAGACCAATGAGGCAGTGGCAAACAAATTACATGTGGCATTTTATTTTGCCACTCATCATTTCATAACCCTGTATACTATTTTTCATAAAATATTTCTCTTTTATACATTTTAAGTTCAAAAACAAAATTTAATTAATAATTTCTAATATTGACAAGAAAGACGTGGCATTTTTATTTTAAATTCGTCATTTGAGTTTTCAATAAATTATTATCGACACTTTTAATGTTTTAATGACAAATAAATTCCTAACACATCTTCATTTTTCCTTCTCTCCAAGTTTCGGAAATCTAAAGTTTCAAATTTGTATAAATATAAATAAGACTTAAAATTTTATTCACCAAAGAAGTTTTGACATGTGTACTGACTGACACTTTGTACGCACGCACTTTGCATTTTTTTATTTTATTCGAATTTATTCCATATTTAGGACATAGACATAAAAATTATTTTTAGACTGTAATCTTTATGTATAACTTCTACTGTAAAATAAATTAGATAAGAATATAAGAAATGGCGTCTTACTTTACGACTTAAATAAGTGAACACAGAAGTTTCGCTTCGACAAAAAATGTTTCACTAATATCTATTATAGACTTTGAAATCCTCCCATTTTGCAGTTATGTCCATAATTTGACTTTAGATATCTAAGCACGTTAAATTATTCAAAACTAATGGAGTCTTATATTTTTCTAAATGTTTCGAACGTTTAAAGACGTCAATCTTATAAAGAAATGTATGTCTTTCCACACTTTCTTTATGACGGTAATATTGCTGTTAACAATTTCACTTTGCATATTGTTAGAGCCAAATTCATTACATTTTTTTAAATATAATATTATCTCACTTTTCCCATAAAGCTTTTTTTAAAGTCCACTTTTCCTACAAGTCCTGGGGTGAGTTAGGTTAAATTATAAGAAACTTTGCTTTTCAAAATATAATATTTGACTGTTGTTAAATAAAAAGTATGGTTAATTTGTTTAATTCTACTACACGTTTAGTTTTATAAAACTTTATAAGAATTTGTTTGTCCTAAACAATAATTTATTGTGAAATTTGTTATGCTATTCAAAATTAAGTACATTCAATATAAGGCTTTACTCTGTCTGGCAGTGGCGTAACTACAGTATGGCAGGCCTGGCAAAATATCACGGGCCACTAGCCCAAGAGGTACTCGAAGCACATTGGACAAGACAGGTTATGTGACTTGGCTATTGAAAATCTATCTATCTACCTTCTTAAAATGAAACTGTTGTTTTTATTTCATTCTTCATCGAAAGGCTAGGAAATTGAAGATCAATGTGAAGTCTCCTGATGTGGGCTTTCGTGGGGACTATAGCTCATTCTCTCACGCCTAAGAAAGGAAGCCTATGTCCAGCTGTGGGACGTATATAGGCTGGTGCATGTGAATTAATGCATATGTATAAAAACGTGCTATTGATAATAAAATTGTTATTAGAGTTTGATAACTACTTAAGTGGTACTATTAAAATTAAATTAAGTACGTGACGATTTTCGCAGTAGGGCCCGATCAATATAATTTTGCCATGGGCCCCATCCAAAGAATTTGCCAAGGGCTCCAGGTGGTATAGTTACGCTACTGCCGTGAGATATGGAAAACAGAAATTTTCCATAACGAGCAGCACATGACAAGAATGGTTTTAAGCTAATTAGAATATAAAAGGGCATTACCAAGTTTCAATGGAAACTTTTGCTGTTATGAACAGTTGTGCGCTCAATATTTATGGTGCTGAGCAAGCATTAAAAAAGGATTGAAATTATTATGCCAATACTTATTTAGTCGGGAATAATGCGTAGGGAATTACTTATGGATGGTATCGTAACCTTTCTAGAGATCCCAGAGCACTATGCAAAGTCGAACTTCAGGAATAAAGAAGACGTGGCCTATCTTTAAATGGCAGAAAGACTGCCGTTAGCTAACTTATGATTTACTCTTTATATGTCTTCAATCTAAACCAATATTATAAAGAGGAAACATTTGTATTTTTATATGTAAGTAGGTATGTTTGCGTGTATGTTTGTACATAAAAACTACTGGACCGATTTCAAACACTTTCATCATTAGAAAGGTGCATTTTCACTGAGTGACATAGGCTTTGTCAATAAAAGTTAGGATCCCTAAGAAAAATGACTGAGTGTAACCCAAGGTGTGAAATAAAAATCGTTTATCGCGTGCGCTGTGGAAACTATTTAATATGGAACAAAAAATATTCTACACTGTTGTTGAACCTAATAATATCTACAAAAGAAGTCCGCGATACCATTTGTCCAACTACAATTACGTCACTACAACTACTNCGAAGCGTACACATCGTTACCAAGATTCTTCGAGAACCGTCAATCCAACCGATCCCTGCACAGAGGCGACGCATTTCCCGCTTTTTTCGAGCACTATCATCTGCGTGGTTTCATTCTACTCAACCCCCACACGGTGTATTCCTTGACTGTTAACAACATAAAAGAAATTACATTGGTAAATTTCAACTCAACACTGAATAGTTTGTAAGATTTCGTGATGAATGTGTGAGTTTAACCGTCTAAAATCATCTTCGCTTTAGGTGGTGTTAAAGTGTGTAGTAGAGCTAGATAGAACCAGTTACATTATTCTCTAATTAAGGTTTAAATCGTAATTAACTGAGACTTACTTGTTCTTTTAACTGTCTTTCCAGTGCAGCAATTCTGTCGTTAGCTTCATCAATCTGTTGCAATAGATTGTCTTTGTCACGTAAGGAAGTGGTTAATCTACGCTCCAAGTCCGATTTCTTATCACTCATAAGCGCTAGCTCTGCTTTCAAGGATTCCAGGCTTTGTACGTGATCCTGCAAGATATGCAAATATTTAGTTAACCATTCTTAAATTAGATATGCCCTCCACTATTAAATTTATATATAAGTTATCACACATAAGTCCGTATACCAAATATCAGATCAATTTGTCGATGATTTCAATTACGAATTCTACCCAAATAAACAAACATGGCTAGCTAAATAGAGCCGTTTAATAAAAGCTGCCCTTGCCATTTCAAATTAAACTTGACATTACTTGTTGAAGGTAACATAAACACATATATTTTTATTGTCTATCACAGGATGTGGGCCTCATTCGAAAGCTCAGAGGCACTCAGCGTGCGATGGAGAGGGCTATGCTCGGAGTTTCTCTACGTGATTAAATAAGAAATGAGACAATCCGTAGCAGAACCAAAGTCACCGACATAGCCCTACGAATCGCGAACCTGAAGTGGCAATGGGCGGGGCACATAGTCCGACGAACCGATGGACGTTGGGGCCGCAAGGTGCTGGAATGGCGACCCCATACCGGACGACGCAGTGTAGGAAGACCTCCCACAAGGTCGACCGACGATATAAGAAGCGTCGCTGGTAGCCGCTGGAGCCAGGCGGCGCAAGATCGGGCGTTGTGGGCATCATTTTGTGAGACCTATGTCCAACAGTGGACGTCCATCGGTTGAAGTGACAACGACGACGACGATCGCAAGATGTTACGATACGTCATTTCCTATGTTACTTTCCACTTTTGTTGCCAGTGTACTGTACTCCATAATGTGAAAAAATACTTGTGCGACTTTTATCTTATTTTGTTTATGTGATAATATAGGCATTTTTCGGTTTTCTGTTTATGCATATACAAAATTAAAAGGTTAAAAAGTAAAGGTAAAATTGTAGTCAGTTCTTCCGCCATCTAAAAAAAAAAGCATTTAACTTTTTACGTGAGCTTTCAATAGAACGCCCTGTAATTTTATTTTTAAATAAATTTCCAAAATTAACGTCGAGTCATCCAATAGAAATTTAAAAAAAGCATTTGAACTTGAGTGGGGGCATAAAAACGTATTTTATTAACAATCGAAAATTAGAAGACTAACAGTTGAAATTAAATAAACATCAACTTTTGCTGGCTGCTTTTATAATTTTGAATGTTTTGCAAATTTATAAATATACTTTCCCTGTGAGCATTCTACAAGCAATAGACCTTATTATCACTATAAATAAAATGTTTACTGATCACAAAAGCCATTTAATTCACCATTATATAACCGAAAGTTCAATCAATCCTACACTTAATTTTGTAAGACAGTGTTTAAAAGATAAATTATTATTATACTGTTCTACCATTTGTACTAATGATAAATCTAATGTTTTGATAGTTACATACAATAACGTAGGAGCCGTCGAAATGTAGAAAGAGGGTAAACGCAAAGACTATTTTTAAAAATGTAATAGATTTTACCTGCAAGCTCGTTTTCCTCATAGAGCATTGATCCTTTAGCCCTTCCAATTGGGCTAAGAGTTGCGCTTCTGTCGCTGATGATTCTTTTAGCTGTACCGTGAGACGTGAATTTTGTGCCGTCAATTCTGCTATCAAGCTGGCTTTCTCTTCATCTCGCTATAACAAAAATAGTGCTATAGATTCCTGATGTACAATATGCAAAAAAAACAGAGATTGAGATATTCCGTGATCTTTAAGACTAACAAGGTCGTAGAATAACAATTTGAACGTAGACAAATTAAGCTTACATGACTAACCATATAACGTAAGTCCAGGCCATAAAAGGGGTTATTTAAAAAAAAGTGCGTGCGTAACAAGTATACATTTCACATGTGAAACTTCTTTGGCAAAGTTTAATCTAATTTTTAAATCTTGGTTATATTTATACAAATCTAATAATTTAGATTTTTGATACTTAGATGGAGAAAAAGGAAGACATGTTGGGGATTTAATTCTCATTAAAATATTAATGTTGTCGAAAATTAATACAAATAATTTATTTAAACAAGTAAACAAAAATGTCACATGTTATTTTTAAATATATACTACCTTCAAACGAATTAGCATAAAAAACGCTGTACTTCTTTGTGACGCTAATCACGCGTTTCATCATAAATTATGCTCATGCGCAAAAAAAGTTTTACTTCAAAAATTCTGTATTTCAAATACTTAGTCAGGTTTAATTTTAACATAATTTGAATACATTTAAGACACTATGTTAAAAGTCAGTGTTATGGTAAAATAACAAACTCAGCTAAGTTTACAGCGTAAGTGTTGGATTTTCGGGTCATTAAAGAATTTATTTAAACAATGCAGAATGTTATATATAAAAAAAAATTGTAATAAAACATCTCAAAAATGTATTTCAGATTTGCCTTTGTTATATGTAGTTATGTTATCATTTTCACATTACACGTATACACTTTTATTTTTATTTATATGCATATGACATCGTTCATTCCGCAATATTATCCGATCTTCTTGTTTTTTCGTCTCTTTAGTGTATACTATTAAGTCAAATGCTCATCAAATAAATTGTGAGTACGATCGAATATGTATTCGACCAGTTTTCAATTAAAAGTAACAGCTATATATTACAATCGTAATATGAAATCTTAACATTATGTATAACCAAAATTGCATAAATGATTTACTATACATACATACATAGCATCACGCCTCATTTCCATAGAGGTAGGCAGAGACCACGTCCTTCCACTAGCCACGATCCTTGCATATCTTCTTCGCTTCTTTCATTCTCATTAAACCTTTCATACAAGTTCGTCGGTTTAGAGTACTCTTGACCTGGCCCTTATTTAAAATGTCCTGGATTTGGTCCAGGAACGTTCGCCTTGGTCTTCCCCTTCCAACTTTCGCATTCACTCTTGACTCATAAATCCTTTTTGTCAGTCTCCTTTCATTCATTCTCTCTACATGCCCAAACCATCTAAGCATACCTTTCTCAATTTTAGTCACTACGTCTTCTTTTATACCACAACGTTCTCTTATCACACTATTTCTTACTCTGTAACTCATACTTCTCAACGCTCTCATTTCTACTGCATTTATTTACCTTACCTGATTCTTCTGCCATACCCAACTTTCACTACCATACATCAGTGTTGGTACAAACACTCCCGCATGCACAGCCAGTGATAGTCAGTGATTTACTAAGAAGTAAAATTAATATACGTTTTAGGGTTTAGATAATAATTTAAGTTAAACAAAAATATGTTTCCCTTAAATAATGTAATTATACATCACGATATGTCAAAATCACACTGTGACGTATTATAATATATTTTCATGGTCAAAGAAAATGATACGCTTTCACTTTTCTAATATTGAAATAGTGAAAATTATGTGTATATAGTATATCTATGTTTTAATTGGTACGAATAGCAAACTACATAATTTTGTTTTCTATAATTAATAGATTAAAGTGTGGACGAGATATTAACTAATGTTTATGGACCGCGAACTCGTCAGTAATTAGTGTTAATAAATATAAAATGTACTTGTTTTACAAATAAAATCTTTACCATGACGAATTAGGGTTTAAAATGAGCTCGGAAATATTTACGAAACATTATTTTCTACGTATTTTGGAAGGTTACGGTAACAATGGCCAATGCTGCAACTGAACAATGAACTAGTATAAGTAAATTATCTTCCCGGCGTTTAAATGGTCTCCGCTTAGTATACAAACACCGGGTTGAAAATATAATACCACTTATATTCAAAAATCAATATTGAGTTTTCTATTAAGATTTCCTCAATATTTGCCCGAAGTTGGGAAGTTGGCGGTGTGATCCACCCCCGTGCCTCGGAGAGCACGCTAAGCCGTCGGTCTTGCGCCTGATCTCTCCGTTCGTGTCGGATACCTGACACATAGGATATGCCTGCCAATCCGCCGTGAATGTTTGTTTATAAGGTTAGTTATTTGAATTAATACATAAAAGATATTACTAACGCGCTTATAAACTTTGTCAGTTGACCGTGGTGGCATCCGAACCTTCCTTCCTACTTGTGACGAAAAAAAAATCTAATTGGCAGATATTTCCGCTTAACGCTATAAAGTAAACGGTGGACAATAGTAATTACTGGATGTAGTTAGGCAAGGTAATAGCTGTTTGGAAATGGCGACGGGAAGAGAGCAAGGGTAATTCATACTTTTGGTACTTTATCACGAGCATGTTACATTGTTAGACGTTGACCCAAATTTACTATTTGCTTATTTTATAAACAACGTTTATTTTAAAGCTTAGTCTAGGCACGTTTCACTTTGGCACTGTCTGATATCTGGACTACAAGCCCATGGAAAAAATTAACCAGTGAAATGAACCAACGTGAATAACGCTTAGAAGGCTGTTACTATATCATAAAGTAACATTGAGCACTATGTCGTCATTTCTGAGCGGTGCAGCCGCGTACACTAGTAAATATTTTTTTTTATTCTAATATTTTTATTTGTTACCATTTATAATGAACGGCTATAAGGTACAACGGTAATATTGATTAACATTATATTAAAAAAAGGTTGCCGTACACAAATTTATGATCTTACAGTAGTAATAACGCGGTAAATCCTGAAATATAGATAATTGCTGTAAGATCATAAATTTATGTGTGGCAACTTTTTTATGTTATTTATAAGTATATTTTTGATAAAACTGAATGTATGAAGATGTAGTGCTGAAAGTTATTTTCTGATATAGTAACAGCCTTTTAAGCGTTATTCACGTTGCTTCATAAGCGTATAACTATTTTTTTTTTAATGGGCTTGTAGTCTAATCTATATAAAACAAAAGGTAATAATGTGACAAAAGTTTTAGACCACTAAAAACATTCACGATATCTTCAAAACTTGAAGTTGAGCAAAACTATTCCTTGCGTAATGTGGTCGTTCTTTAAGTACGGATTTCCCCATACTCTAACGGAACTACGCTAGTGACACCACGGGAAAAAGCTAGCTATTTATAAGCTTGGGGCCCGTAGACTAGTCACTTTCGAAGATTGCTAACGCTTAAAAAATGTATGGGAATGACGTTCAATTTTTCGATTAGTTTCAATAAGAAACGTCATACCCATACATTTTTTGAGCGTTAGCAATCTTCGAAAGTAACTTGTCTAGAGGCCCAGGACACTGATAGAATAAGAAACATCCACTAAAACAGATTCTGCCGTTATCTTTTAACAATTTCTTTTCGTTTAACGTAAAAATGTTATTAATCATGTTGTATTTCACTTAGTAATAACACTGAATAATAGTCCTTTCACATCCAGAAAAGTTACCAATATAAATAAGTTTAATGGTAATAACCAGTGCTACAATAGTCATTGGAAAAGTAGCTACATACATATGATTCATGGGCTTTCATTCAGACCTAGAATATTGTTTCTACGTAAGGTTTCTCTAAGATAAAAAAGGTTGTATCGTGTATTTTTTGTGATATTTTGTATTCGTTAATTTATTCATTTCCACCCATATCTTAATTATTGGATTAATATGTACGTATTATGAGAAACAAACTGGAACCGAAACAAATTAGGCTATCCGTGAATGTTAAACGAATGTTAAAAATGCCAATACATTTCACAGAATTGTGGACAATGCGCATTTAATGGCGGAAGTGCCGATTTTTATGCGTCTTTTTGATTATATTTTCCGGGTACCTGTATTCACACGAATCCATTGCTTTTACATTAGTTTTACTGAAAAAGAGGTGGCATATGTATAGATAAAGTATATATATGTATGTCTGTCACATAAATAAACAAATTAAAAGTGCGTGCGTACAAAGTACAAATGTCAGAAAAGAAACTGCTTTGGCAAACTAAAATTTGGCATTAAAAGCGTCGAAAATTAATGCAAATAATTTATTGAACTCTCAAATGACAAATTGTAAATTGAAATGTCACGTGTTTTGATCAATATTAGAAATTATTAATTAAATTTTGTGTTTGAATTAAAAAATTAGAAAAGAGAATTTATAAAATATTTGTATTTTATGGAAAATAGTATATGCTTATTAAATTGTCAAATGACGAGTGGCAAATTGAAGTACCACATATTATTTATAAATATTAAAACTAACTTCAACGATTTAGCATAAAAAAACGCTGCACGTCTTCGTGACGCTAATCACGCGTTTCATCCATAAAAGTTTTACCCTTATGCGCCAAAAGAAGTTTGACTTCAAAATATTAAATAAAATTGCCATAATTACAAATAATCGATTTCATATTACGCTAAGATATATTAGATAGGTCGCCTGTGATGAACTTTTAAAAATTAAATACTGTTAAAACAGAGAAAGCCTTAATTTGGAAATTCGATTTAAATTGGAGTTTCACAATTTGAAGGCTAAAAGATATTCCAAAGCTTCACTTCATTTCATGCTCTTTGGAACTAATTTAATGTTTTAGAGAACGAAGGAAAGCTATACTTTATTGAATACCACAAATAATACAAGACAAGTATTTGTTGTATTGTCTGTGGTGTCCAATAAGGTGTCCACTTAAGCACAGACGAATGGCTAAGAAACAATTTCTGCCAGGCAACATTTGCTAAACAATTTCTACTTAACTACGTTAGGATGATTTTGTAAATAAAAAGGGAAGGGTCGTGTCCAAAACTGTAATATTATTATATGTAATAGTAAAAAAAGGAAGGAAGTAGCAGCTCACTAACGTCCCACTGCTGGGCACAGGCCTCTACTCTCATATGAGAGAGGGTTTTGAGAGCATAGACCCACGCTGCTCCACTGCGGATTAGCAGGCATAGCACACAAGTGCGGTCTCTATCCCTTCATTCTCATGGCCCTATGTGACGGGAATTCCACACGATCGGAGAGAGAACAGGCGCTGGATCGACGCTTTAATGTGCTATCAGAGGCACTCTGGATCACACCGCCAACTTCCCACATTCGGGCAAATATTGAGAAAATCTTAATAGAAAACTCAATATCCATTTATGAAGTGGCCTCGAATCCAGGACTTCATGGCTTTATTGGAACATGCCAACCACTAGATCAATTAGGCCGTCCTCCAATGTAATAGTAATACATATTATTAAAACACAAATTTCGAGGATCAAATCGATTCTATGTACCCATCAAATGTTCTTTTGGATATACTTATCAGCATCTATCAGCTATCTGCAATAACCTTAAACCAATTAAAACATTAAGCCGTATATCTTTAGGTCTATAGCAGCAGTAATTAATCTATTAAGGCGCGGGCCACGACCTCGAAGTTTTCAGGGTTACTGAGCACTTCAATTGAATTCAGGGAAATTGGTGTTTGTAGTCGCTGTGACGTCACTGCGGCCATTTTATTATGAATAAACACCCACGGACCGTGCCCTTAAATTGTTAGAACACCATAACTGTTTCATAAGCAGTCATATTTATATCATTTTCATAATCTCAGTTAAAATCCTATATCAAAGCAATATTAACATATAATTTTATTACATGTTAGTTTAGACCATTTCTTAGAAAGAGTATAAAGAAAGGCTTTAGAAGCGGATATATAAATATATTATTTGTTGAGTAAATACTATAAATATAAAAACTTAACATTAACATACACAAAAATTAACATAAAAGTAAATCAAACGCGCCATCAGAGGCAAATGGATATGTACCCATAAGGCTGGCAGCGTTACCTCTTTGGACAGCGACACTTATACGCTGTTCGATGTACCATCCGGCCTTAGGGTCACGGGTCAACTAAGCGAGATGAAATTTCTTTAAAAAAACTTATAGCCTCAGGACCCCACGGTCCTAATGTCTTCACGCCAAAAGGCACAAATATGTATTCAAATCAAATCAAGTCAAATCAAATCAAAATATTCTTTATTCACGTAGGCTCAAAAAGCACTTTTGAATCGTCAGTAGTCTGTCCGTTGGTAACAAATCTACCACCGGTTCGAAAAGTTGAATCCGCTGAGAAGAAACTCAACGGTTATGTCTTGTCTAACAAAGTACCTATGGATGCAGATGGAAGCGCATGAAGCCAGAAACCTGACTCGCGTTCAGAAACAGCAAGGAAGCGAGATTTTTGGATGTTTGTAATTAATTAATAGATACATTTTTACATAGGGGTTCGCCCATATTTTAAGTTAGTTTCATTGTCATCCTATATGGATAGATGCCCATTATACAATATATTTCTCCTGTTAATTAATTACACAGAAAACAAAAGCATTAGAAGTTTAGCGATAAGGGCTTGGCGGCCGAATTGAAAACTAAAATTAAATTATCCTACCCAAAATCAAGCTTGAGACATTCTATACCAAGTAAAGGATGATTATCACTTTTTTTTTAGATTATTTCATAAAATTATACGTCAAAGCTCTCTTTTAAATGAAAACGCTACCGCAGAACCCTACGTTTTCCTAGGACATTATAGAAATATGTGATATTTATGTGAACCAAATTAAACCTGATTAAAATGATTTATTCTAGTAAAATATTTACTGGTAAATAGGGTGTCACAGGAGTCTCGATAGGATTAAGTGAAGCAAGTATTACAAGTACTCACACGGCAGCACGGTCGTCAATGAAGGTAGTAGATTATGAAATACTGATAATACCTGCCAGATATCAAATGGATTGCAAAACATTTATATGGCTTTAAATAAAGGGCCGACGTAAAACATGTAATGCGAAATTAAGCAGCTCAATTGACTTGGAAGCCAATTAAAAGATCAGACTGTTGTAAGCGTACCTATATATGCCTTCGTCTGGTGGTCAGCTGGTTCGATAGCAATGCTTCAAGGACGCGAGTATTCGTTAAAACCAAGGTTATTCTTTATTTTTTGTACGAACGAAATCGGTATTACACTCTTTTACCTCGTAGAATATGTAGGTTCGTGATCCTACATCTATTCGTTTTACACTCGTGCCGGATTGCTGTCCCATCGGATTATAATTTTTTTTTATTTAAGTGATTTGTTATTCTGAAAGGACACCTTTATAATTTATGGTTGTGTCATATGATAGTTTGTTGTCTACTAAATTTATTAAGGCTTTCAACTCTTCTAGTCCTTTCGACTCGAAAATGGAAGTAGAAAAATGATGAGTGTTATCATACGCACAAAACGTTGATGTTCAATATTGTGCGATGTAATGAAATATTGTAGATTGTTCTAATATCCTTCATGAAAACGCGTACGTGTTAAGTTAGATGCAGTTGATGTAAGCGAGAAAAGAACAATTCTTTTTTATATGAAGCATTTGTTACCCTCTACAAAAAGGAGAAAAAAACGAAAGAAATTTAACGATCACGAAAACTGTTTTATACCAAGTCACGAAGATGAAATCAGTGTAAAGTCACGTTTCAAACTTAATGGACACAAAAAATACACCTAAAAGCCAATTAACTACTGAATTTACGAAACCTTTCAAAACCACGTGACAAAATCATTAACTGATATAGACATTATTTGTCGATCCAAGAAAAGTGCTGATAACATTACCATTGAATTTCTTCGTCTACAATTCCACATAAAATTTAAATCGTTGCATTTCTTTAACATAATACGTGTGCAATTTTGTTGAAATCCACAACTCCTCTTTCCATGTGATTGCTATATACAAAACTTCCGATTTTCTTGTGATTGGTTTATAGAGATTGGTCAATATCAGTTTAACATTAAACATTTACCTTAAATGGTATACTTAGCAATACCTCCTATAGAATGACTTTCCTTAAACAGACATCAATTATGTTAATCAAGTATCTGCCTGAAAATAATTCTTCACTCAATGCTTACAATTAATAAGAGCGTATATCATAAGGTGATTAACGAAAATCCTACTTACGACAAGAAGATTAGAAACTAAAACTGTTTTAAGGAGGTATTGAGTTTTAGGGCTTCGGATAAGAACGTTCTTTGGGCGTACATCGAAACGTGACGATAAGCTTACTGTCACGTTCCAATGTATACCTAAATACAACTAAAATTAGTTATAACTAATATTGACGATGTATTAAAATTGGCGGCTAAGTAGATTAACGCGACGATCTTTAAAAAGTAAGCGTAAAATGATAATTTCGTGTTTGAGACGTCGGAGTTGGAAGATTCGTCGTCTTTATACGCATATAAGGAAACCGGCATAAATGTGCTATGAATTCGTAAGAAACCTCTGTTATTGGTAAATAAAATAAAGTCCCTACACCTTTGATACTTGCCTTTATAAATGGGACATTGAAGCGTCATAGCCCGCATAAATGAGATAATTTATCTTGTTTTGATAAGTTATAAAGTGTTTGTTTATAAACAGTTAAATTCCTTTTACATTTGCTTTGTTTGTCTGTACTGTCTAAGGGTCCTTACGATAAATATTTCGAAGGCTATTGTTGGGCTAAATAAATAAAACCTCTGTTGTGTTAACCTGCCTATATGATAAAAATAATGTAGATCCATTCAAATCCACCTTAAACATGTTTACCTGTCTATGACTTTTATAATTTGTAATTGTATATATATATATTGAATAATATATTGAGAGTACAGATTCAGTGTAGACAATATCTGAAAAAATTGTTTAGTCTACTTAATATATATAATTAAGCGAATTACAGGAATCATTTTATAAGTTTGTAATCGGGACATCAACTACCAGTGCCACAATAATGTTACCTTGACTCAGTTCGCAGCGTCATGTCCAATGCTAAATCGTCACCGAATCAACGCGAATTCAACAACAATACAACACTAAGGTCAATCAAGAATGTTCTTGTGCCTGAATCTGTGTAATGCCGTCGTTATGGACTTTTCGTTTTCATAAACCCAATATCTAATATTTAAAACTTTTTATGTTCTTATACGAAAATTTAGTTGAACAATAGATAAAGAATCCCTTAGCATGATATGAAATAGTGAGGAGCGACACCCTGAAGAGCCCCCTAAATTAACTTCTGCATAGGAGAGCGAGGCCTCTTTAATAAAGAAAGGGTTTTAGAGCATAGACCCACCCCCGCTGCTCTAGTGCAAATCTACTCATACCATAGAATTGTTCCTGGGTTTATCCACGATGTCTACCTTGACAAAAAAACTCAATAAAGATATTGAAGCAATAATTTTTACAAACTTAGTGGTGCCTACCCAATGTCTGTTCAATGGGCCGTCACGGCTCTATTAGTACTAGGCGGAAAGATTACTAGCTATGCTAAAATACTAGAAGCATAAAAAATGAAACTGCGATACCGTACTCTAGGTTTACAAAAAAAATTATATAACAATAGAGGTGCAAAAGCTTACCTGTTTAACTGAATTATCTTTGGAGTCGATCTTTGTAGTGAGCTCTTTAATGTCATTATGCAACTCAAGTAGCCTTGCTTCGTATTCTCCTTGTGTCGTGTCCAATCGCCGTCTAAGTAGATGCTTCTCCTGCTCCAATTCCTGGCGAAAAGAATACACAGAATTAGTTATTTTTTTACATTAAATTTAGTACATATTATTTAATTGAAATCGAAATACTAGTGAGGAGTTTTGTTTTATCCTGTCGTTTGAAATGATTACAAACAAATAAAGCCAATTCCTATGCTGTCTAGTACGAACTTTTATAACTCATAAACCTTTTACAAGATATGCAATACATAGAGAGACTGTGTACTAATATTAGGAATAATGTACAAAATAATTGTAATTATAAATATCCATTTTAAATAGAATGATAACGATAACCACTTTTACTTAACTATTCGTTTAAATTTTAACAGTATCCGCCAAAATTTTGAATATTGGCAAATATTTTTAGCAAAATACACGAGACCGTCGATTGTTGTCTGTGAAAAGGCCGATATAAGTTTCATACTTTAACAAGACCATATTCTGCAAAAATAAATTATCATATTATACATAGAAAGTTACTATCCTTGTCCCAAATAATCCAACTATTATAGCGACAATAAAATTAACAAATGCAATATAGATACCTATAAAATACATGAATACAATGAGAACAATTAAAGCAATAAGAAAATATTCAATACGTTTGTTATTCAAAACTGTGTAAATTGCACCAGACAATGCAAACTTACTGAAAAACAACTGTTATAATGTGCGTCAGTTAGTGCAAATAAATGATGTGCACACAAATTAACATGAATGTGATAACGACCATTTGCTATAATGACGCCATATAATATTGTTACAAGTTAAGGGTAGTTAATGTTTATTATTATTTATAACTAGGAAATCCGGCATCTTTTGCCTAATAAGATTTAATACTACTAGCTTATTAGCTTAGAATTCACCGTTAATGTGGAAAGTGCAGGCACTTAAATGGGCTATATTATTCTTTATAACATCAGCATATGAACCTGTATACTATACCCAGCCGTTTCTGATTCCAAAAGTAAATTTAAAATAATGTACTTTATTCTTCCCTATCTCCTATAGACTGAGTTTTAATCTCCTATAGAGTAATCTCTATAAGGGTCTACTGCTTAGGAGACATTTCAGGCAAGTGCTAAAGAAATTCATCATAAGTTTTCTATAGGCTTTAAACCGGGACTCAACTGACAGCATTAACTGATGAGTCCTTTAACTTTAAATATGTTCTCTTATATAACTAATTCCGTAAACAGCGAGCTAGTTAAAGACTGTGATGTTGAGCTGAGGGCTAAAACTATAACTCCATCGACTTTTGATATTACATTACACTGAGACTTTCTGAAACGTAGTCTAAGGTTTGACAATTGCACGATTTGAAACAAAGAAATATTCTATAAAATAGATCCTATTTTGAGACTGAAAAGTAAAAGTTAACTATCATCAAAAACAAAATTAAATTCTAGCAATATTAACGACCGCAATTTCTTTGTTGCTACTTATCACTGTCAAGATCTTCCAATGAAGAAAGTTTGCGACTTGACATTAAAAAGCATTGTGATGATGGAAACAAGGACGTGATTGTTGATTTTGTATGCAGGAAATTCAACTTTATGCCTGAGTAATAAGAGCCGAGAAGGTTAACCTAATGTAATATACTCCACCGACCTAGATGCTCATGCAGATGAAGGTATGTGAACATTTGAACCATAAACTCGTCTGATAAGTGGAACATTTTCACAATTCTTGTAATCGAACAATGCTCTGGTGAAGCTTCCGATGTAACTACAATTCTTTTGTTTATGGTAAGATATCACTTATTTTCCTAACTCAATTCAATTGTAGCTATGTTATAAGAAGAAATAGTTACTTGGAAAGTAGATGGTCACGTAGTAAATTGTATCGTACCCAGGGCAAAGAAATTAAATTGTACAGGTAAAAATGGTTTTAAAATTTGTGTGGGGACGCAAATCCACCGCTTCTACTCGTTTCAACTTCATTCTCATTGTCAGATTAGAATCTACAAGCAAGCCTTGGTCAAAGGGCTATAGCGGTTTCAAAGGATAGTCCACGTAACAAATTAGCGGATTTTGACTAGTATGCTCCTCATGAAGGACTGCCAAGATTTCTAGTCAAGACGAGTATACTCGTCATGAGCAAAAAGTAAAGAGCATTGTCTATTTAACTTGTAATAATTGTAAAGAACGAAACATATTATTCTAATTGTCTATTATTTAGAACAGTTTGATGCTAAGTCACAAATATAACAAGATTATTATATTCATTTAAAATGAAGTTATACAGTTAAATTGTTATATATTAAGTAACAATCTACTAGCATCCCACAGCTGGACATAGCTATCCCTTACAAGGATTGGTCTATGACGGACTGCCAGGACACATGTCCTGTGATTGTTTCTGAGCTATTTAAGTTTCATCACGATGTATCCTTTTACCGACTTTTAAATTCGATATTTTATGTTTATATGTGTATATAGCATTTTGAACTATAATAGGTACTGACCACGGGATCAAATTCATAAAAAAAACTGTAGTACATTAAAAATACTTTAACGTCGAGGCCAATAAAGTAAGCAGACGTGGTTTGTGTACGAATACGATATTGTGAGATTAGGCAGGCCACTGAGTCATGCACATATTCAGGTCAACGTTGCAAAATGTTAAATGGTTACAAATTCGCAGGTGCAACTTCCTGACAGGCCCTTGAGAATTAATAGAATTTTTATAGTTTCAATTTTTTTGAACTATTATCCATCGAAGACCGCATCTGCGCTACTTTTCTTAAATTAAAAAAAAATTATCATTTACATAATCACTCGCTTATTGCGAGATCGCCTAAAGTTTACGCAAATTCAGCATATATATTGTCCAGGACCGATCGGTGTTACGTATTCGTAACACCATTAAATAACAGATGGCGCTACTGTCAATATATCGAGTATACTTTTGACAGGCTGTACACGATAAATTCTGTGCTACTTTTGCTTTTTGTGCCGTTTAACCTCTTACCTCAGTATAATGTGTTATCTATGTCTAACCTAAAAGTTAGTACAATAAAAATTATTTAATGGAATAGTACAATTATATCAAACTATCACAGTTCAAGGTGTTCGTCTTCACGTCGAAATTTGCTCCTCTTTCCCCTCCGGCAGTATAGTGAAAACAAGAAATTCGACAAATATACACCGCATTTCTCCACATACTCTACACGAGATGTAGGCTCTCACTAAGAACGGACTTCCTCATATGCTCACGTTCACCGCAGTTTATCTATTGAACAGAGATTAGAGCTACTCTATAGACTTCAACGAGTGGCAATTTATGTTACAGATTTTAAGATATTAGTGACAGAGATGTTTTTGTTGAAGGCAACTTCAATATTGTACTTTCTTAAATAAGTCCATTCTCACAATATTACCAGTAAATCTATGTTTAAGGATAGGTGAAGTAACGATCATTAAGCTTAATTTGTAACTTACATATTTAAAACAATGTACAACATTGCAAATCGGAAAAAAGCGATCATTTATTCATAAATTCTGTAAATCGAGTACAATTTGTATTTCCTTTAGGTATGTGCCTGCAATTACGTACGATAATAAAAATTTGCCAATTTATTTTATGTCCGTTCGCAATACATTGCAACGAAAGGAAGAAACATTAAGGACCTCAAGGTTTTATGTGATACTACAAGAGATGATTGTAGAAAAGTCTTTGTGTTCAATACCTGAACTATATATTAATATTTTAAGTATTTCATACTACCTATAATTCAGATTATCTATATATATAAGAGATATCTAGGTATCTATTGACTCATCACGATATCTCTGGAACTATAAGGCGTAAAGACTTGAAATTTGGTAGGAATATTCCTTTTGCCAAGTAAAGGTCAGCTAAGACACTTAGAAACAGCTAATTGTGAAGATATCAACATTTCGATATTTTAGGGAACTGTAGCATTCGAATGGTTTAAAAAGCAGACGACTCTCAAATGTAAGAGAAAATTACTTTGTTCGGTAAAATCTTCACATATTTTTGAATTTTGTTACGTCTGTACTATTCCTAACAAAAAAATTATATATGTAATGTTTTAATAATTTCATTGATTCTTTAGATTCGGGGAAGAGCTGGCAAATCATTGGAACCCTTTTAACCGACAACACAACGGCAGTTTTTGATTTTAGAAAAATTAATCGGTAACGGGATTCACTTAATATAAAAGACATGGAATTTTAGGCGGTTTTTTTTTAAATAGTTATCAATCTGTCTGTTTGTCATTACAAACGGTCATCTTGATTTTCAGAACACCAACTATACTAAACGCTTACGCAACTTTAATATTAATATCATCATTCAAATTGTTATAATTATAACAAAACCATTTTAGTTTATACTGTAAGAAATAATCTAAGCAACTTCTTATCTATAAATTTCCATAGAAGTAGCGTTCTTATAATATCAGAATGAAATATAAATAATACAACAAAGTTTTCGATATAAAATTTGTATTTGTGCAATCCACGATTTTACAATGTTACCTCTTATGCTATAAAATACAATCGCATCAATACATGACCACTGAAATCATCATCCATTCTCTCGACATTATTTTCCAAACATTAGCCTTAACGTTGCATACACTTGGGTCATACGACCTAGTATTACTTATACGACCTAGTTGCGGCAACAAATGCTAGAACATTTCCTTGTCTTTACTCGGAACATATGCAAATGTTACATATATAAAACACAACAACTATTTCTACGGATGTCTTATCAGAGACTTTGAAACCATGCAACCAATGTGTTTCAAATCAGTAACATTTGAAAGGTTTTTTTCCTTTTTTTAAAACAACACATACTTCTCTTACGGCTTCCGCCAAATCGTCTACAAGTTAGCTTTATTATATTTAAATAAACACTTAAGACAAATTATTTGTTCAAATCAAATCATAGTTGAAATATAACCAGATCTAGAAACCCAGAAGACACAACACATGAAACCATCACTTTTGGTTTTATTTGATCTACTTTGAATGGTTAATAGTTATTACTAATAATGAATATGGCTTAAGTAGTTTAAAATTTTTTGCAGTAAGGTTGAATTTAAACTATCTCGTCATAATTTTATTGATTAATGCAAACATATACGCGTCGTGAAGAACTAATTGATAAATTAGATTGCATGCCCATGCGCAGGGGCTATTGCGTATGCTTTTCAACACAGATACGGATTAGAATAAAGGTTATTCCTGTGGGCATTACACGTATCTTATTCCTATATATTTCCTTATAATTTTACTTAACACAATATTTTGTTCCTATGACCGCTAGAGATTTTGAAGCCATTATCCCGATAAACTCATAATCGGTTTTATTAAAAAGGCAATAATAACCCGAAGATAGCTTTAGACTATAAAAATCTCTAACACTTCCGAGTTAAGTTTATTTTCCAAGTTATTGGTGATTGAGATTAAAGTTCGCAACGTAATGGAGGAAAGAAAAAAAAATGTTTATTCACTAGAGACCGTTTTGTAAATTACATAAAACCACAATGTCATTACTTAATAGTTATAAAAATCTTAAGAGACAATATATGTTTGCTATATAATATTTCTTTAATTTGTTATGATTAAATATTTATGCAACCATAATAACTCACAATTTCTTTTCTTTGTTCATAAAACAGGAAACATGTAACATCAAAATCCTTTTAATGGAAATAGACAGTATTATCTTATAGATTACAAAGTTATGAGTATTTAAAAGCTAAATAAATATAAAAAATATATTTATGCTTCAAGTCCGCTTCTGTTCAAATGCGCATCGCATTACGCATATCAATTCGGTCCATACGAATTGTGTTTCGCTTTCTCTGGCTTCGCTATGCACATGCATTATCTGGACACTCATAATATTGCAAATAAATCAGGATAATTTAGTTTTAAATAGAAAAACCGAAGTCAATTACCGAGGAAATCAGATATTCACAAAATATACATAACATATAAAAAATTTATGAAAATATAATGATCCTATGGTTTTATAAAGTACATAGTATTAAAAACGGCTACTAAAGGTTTTTTGTAGACATAATGTATTGTGTTTATTATATATACTATAGTTATCTACTACTTATAACTACTTTTTCACATTTAAAAAGTTAATAAAAGTGCCGACAATAATCAAACCAGATTATTCATAACTCTAATAAAGATTAATAAAATCTTTATCCTATTAAATGTTAAAATACCTGAAAAATACTTTTTAATAACTTAAAATCGAATATCCGATTCAAAAGATAAAACGAATTTAAAAATCTCAATCTAAATAAAATAATGTATCCCGAGTCGAACTCCAGACTGTCAAATGTTATGAATAGGGAAGTTCTGAGACAATAAAGTATTACAAATAAATCTCTTCTCTAATAATGCTTTATGCTATATAGAAGAGAGTTTGGCATTTTGAATTTTTGTTTTTATTTTTAACAATTTATAATAATCAAGTTAAAAATTATTAGAGCGATTTAAAAAAATCCTTCAATACCTGCAAAGTATTTTAAAATTTACTGATGTTGGATATTCTACGTAAATGACGTTACGAATTTAAAATTGTATTAGTAAGATATATATTAGTTTTAAAGTAAAATCTTTATATGGTTAGATTATGAATGTGTGTATCTAATAATCTGAAAGGAAGTAATTAAAGAAATTAAAATACAACTTTTATATTAACAAAAATAAATCTATAGTCCGAGTCATTAGACTTTCCACTGCCACGAGATCGGTGTTTAAGCGGGTGAAACCACCGGGAATTGCTAGTATAAAATAAAAAAAAAATACAGATATCTATGTTTCACATCTTCGGCATTTATCATCACTGTATGTATGTTAATGTAACCTTTGCCAATAATATCCATGATGCACGCTATGACATCATATTATGGCCTTGGCTAATGATAAAAAAGTATAAAGGATAAATTAAAACTGATATTTGAAATGGATGTTAGATTCAAATAAAAGTTTTAATACATTTGTATATATATAAGCTTTATTGCACAAAGGCGAGCTTAGACCTTTATGTTTTAACTACCAACCAACAATTCAGGTTCAATAAAGTAACACAAGAAAAAATTTGTATTTATTTAGTTTGTCTAAAATCTATATGTAATACTAACTGACCCAGAAAACGTTGTTTTGCCATATAATTACTATTATCGCTATTAAAATATAGAGGTTGGTGATAGAAAGTTGAAAATTTAGGGTGGTATGTATTTTTGTATGTTGTATCACAAAAAAATAAAAAATCAGATTTTGGGGTGGATCACCCTTCACACTTAGAGGTTTGACAAATAGATAGTAGCCTTTTCTCAAACATTGCAACTAGAACACTAGAACTTATTAAAAAAATTTATGACGTGAGAACTTAACTATTATATTGGATACAACGTAATGCTAGAAAATATAAAGTAATGTATGCATTTTAACAAAAAGAAAACAAGTGTTGGCAACTGATAATATAGTAAAAACAAGTAATGTATTTAAAAAAATAAAGACAAATCCTGTACCATCCACCACGAGTTTCTTAAACTCTTCACATGGCAACTTTTAAACCTTCTACACAAAATTTTCAAAGATTTCACGGTACAATGTTTGCAAGTATGAATTTTAATAAATGAAACGGAACTTATGTAATAATATAAAAAGTAAAAACTGTGTTAACGTCAATCCATTGAACCTAGAAAAATGTATTTCAGCTTGAGTACAAAATAAGCTAATAGAAATTGTAATACAGTTTTACCTACAGAGTTTCTTATTCAAATTTAACTACTAACTAACTTAAATTGGGTTATTCTGTTAACTGATATTATGCAAACCTTTAAATAAATTTGTAACCCTGGTGTAATAAATGTTTGGTTTAGTATTGTCTGACCACCAATTCTAGTCATGCTGTTATATTTGTAACACATTTCTCAAATTAATAACAACTTTGCAAAATATGGAATGAATCTTCTCAGCGGAATCCACTTTCCGAACCGGTGGTAGATTTGTTACCAACGGACAGACTACTAACGATTCAGAAATGCTTTTTGAGCCTACTTGAATAAAGTATATTTTGATTTGATTTGATTTGAGTGATAAATCACTCGGCATTTGGGCAAATTACCATTTCTATCCTTTCAAAGTGTTAGTTGTTTTATGAGTTAAAAAGTCTTGATACCAATTTCAATGTACTGAAAAATTTCGAGACTTAAAATAGTCAGCGACTTTTTTGTGTTTTGGGCAGATTTTTTGACCCAATCAAAATTCTCAGGTAACTAAATCGACAGACATGCTGCTTTACGATTTACCTTTCTATATGAAATTAGCTCATTACTAGGAGGCGTAAGGCAAAATATATTTATACAAAAATCCTCATAAGTTTTACTTTATAAGAAATGAAGCAAGATAAAAAAGTATATGAACTGTTTTAGTACCAGTTATTCTGTGAACACTTTTTGTTTTCTACCGTGATTTATAAAAGAAACACTTTCATTTAAATGAAAATCGCGTCCTAAATCTGACGCATTAATCGCAGTCGTAGATAAAATTAAGGTTAAATCTGATTACCATCTCGTAATGCAATTATAAGCTCTGTTGCAAGACAAAAACTGTTAGCGATTAAAGAAATTGTACATATAAAAGAACATTTTTATTATCTTCCGGTTGTTTCAATTCTAGTCTTCATTTGTTAGTAGTAGCAGAATTTTAGTGCTATAGTATTTTTGAAGTTCTACTTCATTTGGCGCGTTAGGGAATAATTATGAGAGTAAATTTTTACGATGTGCGCGCGCATACCGTCATAAAAAACCAACACATTGGAGTTAGCTATAGTCAACATTATATATTTTTTTAATATTTCATAATTATATAATACCTTAATCATTTTATTATATTACTTGTTAGATATACCGTGACATTGGAAATATCAACGTGACATTCTTATAAAAATTAAACTTTCAGACCCAACTGTAGAAAAAAAATTATAAACTATTTATATCCAATGAAAGTTAGTTTACTTTTATTATTTTCGAATTCTTGGCCTTTGCCTTGCATTGAGAGAACGAATGATGAATGTATTTGATTTGACAAGCATCCAAAACTACAGCGTGGATTTATAGTTAATATTTCGAAGATAACTAACTGTTGCTTATTTATTTTTTTGCATTTTTTATGCAATCAAGCACGTATTTGAATAAGACTAAAACGCGCTAAAAGTTGTGCTATCCAATGATAATGACTGATAATTTATCATTGTTTAAAAAGATTTTTATCTTGTTACGAAAAAGAAATATAACTTCTAGAGCGTGTACTTAAGTACACACACAATTTTTATGGTTAAAATGATCTTAAACGTTATCTTAAAAGTAACTAAATATCAAAGTCGTGTTTAAAATTAATCCAACGAACACCAAAAAAACGTAAACAAACCCATAAAATACCTGCTAAGTGTTCTTGTTAAACAATAAGCCCAAAATTTTAATTGGACACAGAGTTTAGGCTTTATAGACCTCACAGTTATAAGCTAGTGTAGTTATAAGTCTATAAAATCTCGTGATTATTGAATGAATTTAGTGCTCGTAAACCATCTTCTTATTATTACGTTTCGGATCACATCGGTTGGATCCTTTTAAACACTATAATGGACATTGGCAAAAATATTATATGTCTTTTATATAAATTATTTAAGTCCGCGATGTGCTTCCTCATTTTCTACTGACATATTATATTTACGCACTTTTCTGAAACTTATGCCATACTATAAAGGTCACACGAACTGTTGGGCAATGGTTTCCGCAAAAACTGTCCATTGTGTTTTAACATGATCATTCACTTAGAACTGTTGTGAGAATCAAGTTTGATTTACCGCCGTGTTGCAGCTCGTTTTCTCTTTCATTTCGTTTATGTGATAATTAATTAGAGTTAGTTATGTTTACTTATTGTAAGTTTAATTTTAAATCATGATTCCTTTTAACAGAAGCTCAAGGCAAACCCTCAATCTGTATTCACTAACTGTACAAACTTTTTCTACAAAGTCATGTAGAAAACATTTATTTTTACTTAAACTTACCCATATAGCAAAATACATAAACACTGAAAAATTACTATAAAAAACGGTGATTAGTTTAACAGTGTGTGATTATTCAAAATAAAATTTACGTTTAAAAAGTTTCATCATATCATATATAGACATTATTATAATGAAAAACCAATAAAAACTTGATGGCCTAAAGTTTTGATATATGATTTTTGTTAGAAGAGTCGTACGATCGAATCTTTGGCAGGGTTATCAAGATTTCTATTCTAAAAACCCTTTTTTTAACGCAGGGAAATGCTTTTGCGCACTGAGTGTGGACCTCACTGCCTGAGCCAGAATACCCATTAAAACCCAGCGGCACCCTCATCAACTTTTGATGACATTGCCAGAAGTCCGCTTGCACATTCTCTTTGACAAGCCCGGTAGCGGCCGGCAAAGTATATCACGGGTTCAAAGTGGAGCTAAAAGACGTTAGTAACGCCGCCTCCTCCCTCCCAGCCTCCTCCTTCGGAGAAAAGGGGTTCTCTTTCTCTCTCTCTCTCTCTCTCCAGAAGCGTCGCAGAAGGAGGCAACTCCAGACCGCCTCACTGCCAAGCATTGCTTGGTAGGTTAGTGCTTATAGTTGATTAAAATTCATCATTGTACGGAAACCAGCTTATCTTGGGAGCAATTCTAGAGTTTGTGTGTCCTGGCAATTTGTATTGTAGCAAAATCCAACTTCCAAACCCTATTTTCTATTTCCAGCAATTGTACTATAATAACCTGTTGTGTAGGTACATACACTTTAATAACAATTGTTATTATTGAAGCATGAAGAAGTGAATATTTTAATAATTTTTAAGCTTCAATAAACTAAAAAATCAAACTATTTTACTTATTTTGTATTTAACTGCATCATAATTCTAGAATATGTTACATGTTATGTAATTTGGTACACAGTCTTGTTTAATCAACTGGGTGACAGTTGCTTCTGTGAATATTTCAAATAAAACGTTTAAAAGTAACATTTATATATATATATATTCACTACACTTATACACTTACGTGAATAATATCTTTTTTGCCGAATACAATATGTATCGGATATTAAATCTCGTGTTGCATTATTAAAATGATGACGCAATAGCTTTAAAATGTTTAACAAAGACATTTCAAAACATATAAGTGAAATATTATATTTCAAAAATTATCGCCGCTTCGTTAATCGATATTTCCACGACATTCCACGGATGTTTAAAGTAAACATTATCAATTTAAAAACCTTACTGTCATTTCAGTAATGTGAAATTCTTATGACTCTTTCTCACAGGTCTTGTCTTACGTGAAGAATTAAAACAAAAAAATCTGGGTTACGTATTATACGGGATTTATAAGGATCTATATTATTCTCTTATTACACATCTGTTAAAGTGGACTGATAGCGCCTTCCGTATTTATATTGATTAAAAAGAATCAGACATATGTTTACTTTAGTCCAGGATCATGCGGAATGTTAACAAAACAGTGGTGCCTATATTGATAGGCGACTCAATAACCAAAATATACTAGTTTTATTGTTATTTTACTCTCTTAATACTATTTAGAAAAAAATCGCTTTAGGGAGTCCATTTACGTGTTCAAATTCAGTCAATTAGTACAACTAGAATAGCATTTTTCAATGTCTCTGATATTGCGATGAAATTAAAAGATTGAGAGGTTACTAAACATCAGATTATTATAGATAATTGAATGAAAGTAATTTTAAAAGAGCTAATTTAATATGAATTAAAATTCATGGATTCATTGATCTTGTTCAAGCATAACCCGTAATAAATGTCTTACTATAATTTCATAGCATTCGAGTGAATATAAAAAAAATAAACATTCACACTTATGTGCTCATTGTTACTATTTGCCAATCAATAATCTTACAACTCAGATCAATAATGTTTACCTAACAAGTACGGCCTATTACGAAGTAATAAAGTTACACCGCTCCCGTTTACGACACTTTATTGCTTAAATATGCTAATAAGTTACACAGTTACAAATAAAAAATCAATATTTAAGTGAAACAATTGAATGGGAAATCGATATAGAAAGTAAAAGCAGCTGGGTCACACATAACTATAAAAACTTCATACGCAAACGGCAGACAATGCAGAGTTGCGGTAGACTCCCGCAAACTTCTGCAAGCGTAATTTCCCTATTTTTTAAGTGAATCATTGAACTCATTTAATCTTATTAGTAAAGAGAAATGTATGGGAAATGTATGATGCCGTCAGAGAGAAGGAAATTCTTACAATATTAACACAATTTGAAGATGAAAAAATGAGTTTCAGATACCTTAAATAACTCTCTTCTTGATACACTCGCGGAAAAATTAAAGGATCAGTTATCTAAATTTTTAACGACTTTTCAAATTACTGTATCTTTTAAAATGAGTTTTTTTGAAGTTATGCTTCTTATAATCCTTTAGATTCTAACTTCAAATTGCTTTTTATTTTACTTTGATATGACCATTTTTATAAAAGATACAATAATCATGTGAAACATCGATAGATATTTAGAAATTTTATAGATTTTTTAATTTTTTCCACTACTATCTATATATGTATAAGTGATATCCAGGTAACTATTGACTCATCACGATATCTCTGGTACCATTAGGCATAGAATCTTAAAATTTGATAGGAATATTGCTTTTGCCGAATAGAGGTCAACTAAGAACAGATTCCAAGCGCAAGGCGGTTTCGGGGGTGTTTATTAAAAAAAAAATCACAATAAAAACAAATTCAACCTGCGTATTTAAAAATTATATCTTTTATGGTATGTAAAACTTGGACAGACATTTTTTTTGACATGATGGAATCTATCAAAAGTAAATATTAGGAAATTCCATCCCCAAAGGGCAGTGCATGTTGGTTTCTTATTTATAAAACAATTTGCTTAAATTAATGAAAATGCTACCAAAAAAACATTTCACGCAGACGAAGTCGCGGGTTCAGCTAATATATGATATATGCTTTTATTGTGATAGTTTCATTCAATAAATTTGGATGGATATACATATTATGGACTAATGTTATCCATTAAAACAAATATTGTGCCATTTGTAATCGGTATAAATATTCCGTTACAGTTTGTTGTCCACGGCGATTAACTACTCTGTTTGTCCTGCTGGGAAATGCTTTATGCACGCCAGATGAAGTATAAACTACCATCCAGGAACTCATTGGCTGTACCAGGATACCCACTAAAACCCTCCGGGACCCGCTTCTACAGGTGCTGGGGTCCAGATTACCGGTGACGCACTCAGCTCTGGCATCCCAGAGGAATCCGAATTAAGGGTTTACTTGAATACTAGTATTTACTACTAGTATATCTTCATTTTTTTCATTATTAAAAAAAATCACCATAATATGCAGGTAACTTTTCACTGTAAATCGGCAAACATTTGCATCATTTATGACAATTTCAATATTGATTTAACAGTTTGTTTAATTTAAAACGACTCGCCTGTAAAATTTGCTGTTTTGAATTGTGTCACTATTCCCTCAAAACAGCCATGTCTGCTTATGAATTTAAAATATTACTGGTGTCATTTTGCGGAGTTTGTATGCAATTTCATTTCTCGCTGAGCAATAATTAGGCACATATTTTCACAGCAATTCAGTCGCATAATGTTATTGCGCCTATGTTGTATAACTAAATAACTAACAAGAGTTGCATAACGCATTTTTGGCATCACTAGAAATAACTTGCTTAGTCTTTAGTACAAAAGGTATTTGAAAAAGACATTGTATTGTTTTGCAAAGAAGCTCGTTTTAAAGAAATATCTACAAATAAATGAAGTTCCTGTAAAAGCATGTTTGTATGTATTTATCCGAGAAAAAATTGCGTGTTAAAATTGTGTTTGGAAGGTAAAAGAATTAAAGTCTTATTTAATGTAAGATATGATAGAATTCAATCTATTTGGGGTTTTTTCAAACTGACTGAATGTGTTTCCAGAATAAGAAAGAGATTCATGTATGCGATCCTTCAACATAACAATGAGATATAATTAAATGGAATGATTTTTTATTTCACATAGATGAACTGGAATGTTATTAGTTAAAATCGATAAATTACAGATTAATCTCACTCATATCTTACACAAGTAAAGACTTTCGTCACATACTGAACACAAGATTACAAGCTTATTTGATTCGCGAAATTGCTCCTAAGCAAGATGGTTTTGTAAATGGATCAGGGACACGAGAGCAAATATTGATCATCAGACAAATTATAGAGAAAGCCCGCGGATTTAACACGTCGTTATATATTTGATTAGTTGATTTCCGAAAGGCATTCGACATGGTAAAATGGTTTACATTATGGTCTATATTACTTGCAATGGGAGTTCCTATATATCTCGTATACCTATTAAGAAAACTGTATGAAGATGGAACAGCTGTCGTTGCAGTGGATGGAGTCGATTCAAAACGCTTTAAAACTCAAAGTGCAGTTCGTCAAGGCTGTATTCTCCCACCACTTCTGTTTAATATCTACACAGAATATGTATACGAATTGTAGTCGATAAATAGACTACAGGAGTCTATAGGAGGGCACGTGATTACTAACTTACGCTTATGCTGGTGATACAACTCTTCTCGCGTCATCTGAGAAAGATATAGGAGCATTCCTAAGATGCCTTGAGGAAATGAGCATTGATTTTGGACTCTCAATCAACCATGAAAAAACAAAAATTATGGTAGTAGACAGAAAAACCGGTAATCAGCCCGATGTAACACATATAGGTAACTGTGAAGTAGTCTCTAAGTATATCTACCTGGGGTCAACTATCACTAATACTGGGAATTGTTAAGAAGAAATCAAAAGACGGTGTGCCATGACTAAATAAGCTGTTGGAAGGTAATAAAAGAATTGGCAAGAGAAGAGAATAACGAAAAATACCGTGGTGCGACTCGTGTCATGTATTGTCTTTCCAATATTTTTATATGCAGCTGAGACATGGACCCTCAAACTGGCGGAACGGAGAAGAATGGTTGCTCTGGAAATGTGGTGTTGGAGACGACTTCTAGGGATAAGTCGGACAGAATTCCGCACTAACTCCTCCATACTAAGAGAACTTAACATTAATCAGAGACTGTCATCGCTTGTCCAACTGCGAATTCTGAAGTTCTTTGGCCACATTGCTAGATAGAAAGCAGCCATCGAACACCGGCGGTTCAAGGCCTCGTTTAAGGGGCCTCTCTCCACTCGACCGTCTGGTAGCGTGGTCGATCCCTGGTAGATGGACATATGCAATAAAAGCCACGACTCAGCTTACTACAGCAGAATATTCTCGCAGTGCCGTTGACAGAGGCCATTGGAGGATAATCGCGAAGCGTGCATTAGAGCGTAACACATAACCACGAATGAATAAGAAAAAGAATTTACCGATAAGGCCATTAAACTTATATTTTGTTTAAGCACTATAAGGTTTTTAACAATGCGGTAAACAACAAATAATTTATATATCTATGTATACCTATCTTCGTTTTAAAAGCAACAATTTAATACGTAACATATATAAGAATTTCCAAACTAAGCAAATTAAATGTTACGTCATGCAAATTTAATTGTTAGAAACCACGGGAAATGTCATCCATATGCGAACTGTTAACTTATGAATGGTATGGTGTTAGTTAAATGGCGTAACTGGCAACAAGAAAGTTAAAACCAGAGGTAAACGATTATGTTTAATTATTAAGTTAGTAATACCTTGTTTCTGCATGTATAATTATTAAATTAGAAATAGTTATAAATTTTCTTACGGATAATCACAGCTCGGTCGAATCATGGTTTTTTTTGATTTGATATTTATATGACGTTAATAAAGTTAATAGTGCTTTGTTATTAAACAAGTAATATAGAAAAATTGTTTGATTCCTGTGCCATCTGGTGTGAATTTCTCAAAGTTTTTGCATAGAAAGACACCTTCAAATCTTTTATATGAGTTTCAATAGATTATCAACGTCAAGTGTCATAAATTGTAAGTTTTAATATTTGTAATAAACTAGCAGAAGAAAAAACCGTACGTCATGGCTCTCCCGTTTTCACTTTATTCTTTTTTCAAAATAACAATGCTTTTGTAGATTGCCAGTATTATCTATATATCATTAATTAAAAAAGGATGTATATAAATAATATTTCTGAATACGTATATGTATGTATATAAATTCTATATACATATTTTTATTATGTAAGGACGTACTTGTCACAATTATAATATTTCTTTAACGATTGAAACTTTGAACAAGATACTAGGGTTTCATTTTCTCGGGTATCCTACTTCTGCGAGACCGTAGTCTCGCTTAAGGAAGCCCATGAGAGAGAGAGGGAGAATGCAGCGGATGCTCCCGCTCACCGTCGAAGGAGGCAGGCGGCGCGTGTTTGCGCGCCTCCTTCCACCTCCTTGAATGCTCAGTTGGACTCATCTGAGGTACCAGGGACGAATGCGAAAGTTGAACACCTGGTGCCTCACTTACGGATGAAGAGGGTTCCGCTGGGTTTTAGTGGGTATTGCGAAGTCTCCTCCCTCGCTGAGTCCCACACTCCTGACCTGTAGGTCGGGGTTCGTGCCTAAATGCATTTCCCAGCGAAAAAAAAAGAGTTTCATTTTCTCCGGTGTAGATATCTCAACAAATAGGAATAGAAAAAATTATGTGCATAATATTATAGGAAGATTTTTAAAAGTTTCATTGTAATTCTAGAGAAATAATACAATTGTATCTATAAAAAATAAATTATTTTATACATACCATTCGCCTGAATGTAACAAAAATTTTTCAACTTAGGTATAACTTATTATATTACGAAATAAGCATAGTACATGTGCAGCGCTACTTTTATACGTAATGAGACATTGCAAAGCATACTGGGCAGTCTTTACAAAATTAAACTGATTATGCTCTTACGATTTATTTAGAGATTGTTATCATGGAAGATACAATTAATCGTTTGTTTTATAATTTCTTATACCTTGCAATATTTGTACGAATTTAACAAGCCATTGAAATGTTTCTAACTTTGTCCAGGCAAGGATAGAACCCAAGACTGCCTTTATGATATCAGCGCTTGATTATATAATAGACCGTGTTCATAAGCAAAATATTTAACCGCTTGGTAACGTTTTATCGCTCACTGTACAACTTTATATCTATTTGATTATTACACAGCTGACCGACATACCTTTCATGTTATTTTCCCACACGGAAATGTATCAATTGTTATAAAATGTGTTAATTTATTAAGCCGAGATTAAGTTATGTCATTGTGTGTACAACACGTAACACATTCCCTGTAAAGCTTAGAAATAAGATGAAATTATCTATATATCTCTATTGGTAAATTTAAAGTTTAATTAGGTTCATGAAAGTCTCATCAAGGTACTTTATAAATAACAAGCATTTTTCAATCGTCGAAACTGTCTAATGGTAACGAATCTACCTTAATCTTTTAAATTTACATATAAATCGATTGAGCCTAAATATGAAACTGGATTAAAGTCGAAGTTCTCATCCATCATCCACATATCCATGTAAAATATTATTGTTAGCGACACTAGTCCGATGTTTTGTTACCGGTAGCGGTTGGATATTTTTGTTACGATACTAGTCGGATATTTTCTTAATCGGTGCTATTAGGATATTTTTGTTACCGACTACCGTTACTAGACGGTACTAGTCAAATTCATAAGTTAGTGGCACTAGTCGGATATCTTTGTTATTGGTACCAGTTAGATATTTTTGTTACAGGTACTAGTCGGATATTTTTATTACCGATACAAGTGACCAGTTTTGTTAGCACTACTTATCCCATGTTTTTGTTAGCGGTTCGATTTATAGTAACGTGGTTTCTACTTGACACATTTATAGAGGTACTTTTAAGGCAGCGCCTGTTTGCGTAAGTCCTCGCGCCTTTTAGGATCCTCAGTCGAATTCATCCGGGACACAAGGGATGAATGCGAAAGTTGAAATCCTGGTGTTTTATTCATGGATGAAGAGGATTCCGCTTGGTTTTAGTGGGTATTTCCGGGCCTTCTAGCTCGCCGAGTCCCACACTCCTAACCCATGTTTAGGGTCAATGCATAAAATCATTTAAAATTAAATCTTACGTTTAAGTAGGAACAAATCTAGCAAAATGAAAAGAGTCGTCAAAATAGGTTTAGTAGTTTCAACATTCATCGTGTATGTGTATGTATATAAAAATAGATGTAATAAATTCCACGAGGTACCATCTTTCTCCATAGATAATAAACCTGACGGTTCTCATCAAAGGAAATAGAAATTCTAGCACCAAATTTGGTTACTGGTTTTACTTATAACTCACCGGATGTTTAGTGTTGACTTGATTTAATCTATCCCATATTAGTCGAGTTGTTTACCTGAAACAGAAATAGTATGTTAATTTTTCTCTTTGCATTTTAGGTCAATTAATTTTAACGAAGTCTGTTTAATAATAAATTGATGGATATTATAAAATAGAAATCACATAGCAGTTAAAACTATATTTTAAAGTCTTTATTTTTTTATTATGTACACATATTTCTCTGCCTTATTAGTCCAGTGGTTAGCATGCTCGAGTACAGACATGAGGTCCTGGGTTCGAGTGCCGGGTGGGGCCAATTAAAAAAAAATCAATATTGGGTTAATATTTGTCCGAAGTTGGGAAGTTGGCGGTGTGATCGTCGGTTCTGCGCCTGATCTCTCTCCGGTCGTGTCGGATTTCCGTCACATCGGACTATGAGAGTGAAGGGATAGAGAGTGCACTTGTGTACGCCTGCCAATCCGCAGTGGAACAGCGTGGTGAAACTCTATAAACCCTCTCTCCTCGGTGTGAGGAGGCCTGTGCCCAGCAGTGAAACGGTAATGGGCTGCTATTTACTTACTTACATATTTCTCGGTATATACTTTTTTATCTTAAAATAAAAATTCTAATTAAACACATTTGTAAACGGTTGCAAAACCTCTACTTCTATATTCTCATCAGGTGTTGTGTGTCAAATTATATGTATTTATAATTTAATGAAAATTGCTATAAAGTTTCATTATAAAAGTATTGCGAAATAGTCATAATTGGACAAATTATACATTGTATTAATAAATAAATATAAGTGCTATATCTTATAGTATTCTAATTATGCAGGCATTGAATATATTATATGTGACGTTTTAATTATTTTTAAATTTATATATCATTGCGAAACTCATTTCGGTTAATCATGTTGTTAGTTACAGAATAAACAACTTCTGACACTGTTTGCGTTAAATTTTATTGATAACTATCTATAGATATTTGTCTATTCATTTGAAGTATGAAATGAAATACAATGAACTCCATAAACCAAGCAAACTTTGTTACTTATTTTAGTAATAGGGTCTTTCGCTAATTGCTGAACGCCATATATATTCAATTATAATTCTTAATTGGTTTATAACCTTGTATCGGTTTTCGTATATAACCGGATCGTATGCATATTATATAAGCTCTAAAAGTCGCGTCAGTGACCTTTGTATGAACTTCGGGTCCGTTGAAAATAATGCCTTGAAGTCTAGCTCAGGTTAGAAAATTTTAATCCAATTTTTCCAGTTATATAAGTCAAATGAGACTATCATTTTACTTCCATTAAAATTAGTGGAGGCATAAATAATAATTTGCTAGCTAGAACATAACAAAAATTTATAAATTGTTTCTATAACTACAAAGTTAGAAAATAAATAAACCTAGAGACGTTATTTTTGGAATAAATTGTAATAACCTATTCTAATAACCTTATTCAATAGCTATGTATTAATTACAGAATATATCTGGGTTAATTTTAGTTTTTTGAACGTCATTTTGCTACGTAATTTCTAAACGTATAAAGATGCTTCACGCTGTCTAAAACTATTATTAAAACGCTGTCTATATAAGTGTTGAGAAATCAATGTTTCAAGGAAAACTGCAATCAAAGGTTTACTTAGAAAATTTAATAATCCATTAAGAACGCATCGGGAAGCAAACTAAGCAATTTAAACGTTTAATTGCTTACAGTTTACTTCCCGAACTTGGATAAATTAACAAATATGTGTAAAACGTTTGAAAAACGCCGTTTAGTCATTGATAGAAGAAAATCTATAAAAGTAAGTAAGTGCAGCTCATTAAGGTCCCACTGCTGGGCACAGGCCTCCTCACTCCAAGGAACGAGGGTTTTTAGAGCATTGACCCACCACGCTACTCCACTGCGGATTGGCAGGCGTATACAAGTGCACTCTCTATTCCTTCACTCTCATAGTCCCATGTGACGGGAACACGACACGACCGGAGAGAGATCAGACAGGCAGGACCGACGACTTAACGTGCTCTCCGAGGCACGGCGGTGGATCACACCGCCAACTTTCTAACTTCAGGCAAATATTGAAAAAATCTTAATAGAAAACTCAATATTCATTTTTGAATTTTGTCAATATTGATTTGGATTTTTGAATTTGGTTGGAGCCAGGCGGCGCAAGATCGGGCCTTGTAGACGTCATTACGTGAGACCTATGTACAGCAGTGGACGTCCATCGGTTGAAGCGACGACGACGACGACGACGACTGTTTTCTCGTAGATGTCATCATCAGAACTGGATAAAAAAATGGGGACACTACGACAAGCATTACTTTTCATATAAAAAAAGAATCATGAAGATCGGTTCACCCTGTCGAAAGTTATAAGGTAAATAGACAGAGAGATGAATTGATCACCTACTTTTTAGAAGTCGTTTATAAAATAGAAACACTCTTGTTAAAGTACTAAGCATTAACAAGGTTAATAATCATTTGAATTTCAATAAAATTAATCTAAACAATCACATGGCTTACAATAAACGATCAAACCTACAAAAAAAGCTAAATTAGAGAACAATAAATGCCCTTGTGGAACAACGAACCTTAAAACAAAGAGTTGCGATATAATCTAATACAACAATGCGTATCATAAGTACCTACCGCATTTTGTGACTTGTAAACAATGGCGTGTAATGACATGTCATAGATTTCGACATTTATGACCATATTTAGAAGGCATTATACAATACTTTAACATGATTTTTAAATAGATGGAGTAACGAAATAAATTTTATAGCGGGGTCATCAGGTGTTGATTATATAATATTGGCATGTCTCTCACAATAAATATATATATATAGTATACACATATATGCTGAGATGGTTTGGGGATGTAGAGAGAATGAATGAAAGGATAGGAAAAGAAGAAAAAGATTTATGAGTCAACAGTCAAAATGGGAAAATTGGAAGGCGAACGTTCCTGGACCAAATCCAGGACATTTTAAGTAAGAACTTGAATGAAAGATTTAATAAGAATGGAAGAACCGAAGGGGATATGCAAGGATCGTGGCAAGTGGAAGGACGTGGCCTCTACCTTTATGTGAATGAGGTCTGACAAAAAATGCTAGTTTCTGCTATTATAATTTTATCACAACACTTTGTCAATTAAAATCAAAATATTATTTATTCGAGTAGTCTCAAAAGGCGCTTTTGAATCGTCAATAGTCTTTCCGTTGGAAACAAATCCACCACTGGTTCGAAAAGTTGAATCTGCTGAGAAGACACCGACAAGAAACTCAACGGTTACTCTTTTAAAGATAGGTGTGTATGTTACAATGAATTATATTTTGTTTCTATGTGCAGCTAGAATCAAGTCCAAACATTTTGATCACTTAAAAAATCTTCAACATTACATATATGCCTTTTGTAAAACTATGTTTTTGATATATTTCTTAAAATTATGTGAAGGCAAATCTATAACTGGTTGCGGTATCGTATTAAAATGCGTATGCTCAAACCGACAAATGATTTCTAAACCTTCTTCACTCTAAAATAAAGGATTTTTTGTTTTTATTTATTGTATTAAAATTTTGTATTTTACTTTATAAGTGAATATTAATATGGATATATAAAATTTGGCCAGGGGGTACACATCTTTGTCTATTTGTCCGATAGTCATAGTATGGTACACGGGTATGCGATCCCGGCTCCCCGAGCTATTACTGAATCTTCTCAGTCTTCCGAGTCAGTAATATCCTACTACCTTATATTTTCCTTTCTCTTCCTTACAAAGTTCCTATCTTTTTGACCCGTTCCCCCCTTTTATTCCATTTTCCTACCCACTTCCTGCCAGTCCAAGGTGTACCGTGCCGAGGGACTCATGGCTAGGGGCATTTGCCTAGTCGCAAGCGGTGGCCCTGGGACCGGGCGAACCCAGAAATAGGCTAGCCTTATTCTGGCATGCGGGGCTCTGCCAGAATGGACCTATGTTCCCTTGCTACTCGTGGGAACGCAATGGTGATATTATTACATTCCAAAAATGGCGGCGATGAGATTCGCAATCCATCACGTCACGTTCCTAATGGGGGCGAAAAGCGGGCTACCGAGAGCCGCTTTGCTACTTTGAATGTAAGAGGAGGAATGAATGAAAAGATTGATGAAGTATGCCAGATGATGCATGATAGGTGCATAGATGTACTCTGCGTGAATGAGACAAAGAGGAAAGGATGTGATACCACGAAACATAGCCCTTACACAGCTTACTGGTCTGGTGTAAGCAGTGATAAGAGAGGCTGTCAGGGAGTTGGTATCATACTTTCCGAAAGAATGGATGATTGTGTGAAAGAAGTGAAATACGTGAGTCCTAGACTCATCTGGATCAGGCTAAAAGTTGGACTTACTCGGATCTTTGTCTTGGGTGCTTATGCTCCGACGGATCTGGGCACCAGAAAGTCCAATAAAGCCCAAAAAGAAATAGATGAGTATTGGGAAAGTGTGAGTGATACGTTGAATGAATGTGAACCGAATGAGCGAATAATTATGTTAGGAGATTTTAATGGATGGGTAGGTGTGAAACGTGATGGATATGAAAGGACTCTTGGTATGTTTGGTGACAAACGGGTGAATGAAAATGGACGAAGTTTGCTTGGAATATGTGTGGAACATAGTCTTTTTGTGGCAAACACTATGTTTGAGCACAAGGGGATTCATGTGTATACAAGGGAAGAAGGGAATGCTAGAAGTATGATTGATTTTGTAATTGTGGACGAAAAACTGAAGAAGAAAGTTCTAGATGCTCGAGTATACCGCGGGGTCGACATCGATACTGACCACTACCTGGTCGTTGCCCGAATCGGTGGTCTTTTTAATCGGTGGCGCCATAGAAAGAAGGAAACCTCGAGCATTCTTGAACGAATAAAAGTGGAGAGATTGCAAGAAGAGGATGTTAGAGAAGAATATCTGAAAAATTTGAGTGGGCGATTCAAGAGTGAAGACGAAGGAAATGAGATTGAAAGTTTATGGAATAAATTTAAAGATGGAGTGGTTGGTGCTGCTATTGATGTATGTGGCGTGTCTAAAAGGAGGAAAGGTAAGAAAGAGAAGAATTTGTGGATGGACAAAAATGTTCAAGCAGCTGTGTGTGAAAAGAAGAAAGCTTGGTCCGATTGGTTGGCTACAAAAGCGAACCAACGAATGCAAAAGGCAACGAATGATGACGTAAAAAAGGCAAGAATGGAATACAAAAGGGTGAAAGTAATCGTGAAAGAAGCTGTAAGAAAGAAAAAAGAAGAATACAGTGATATGTATGATAGGAGACTTTCTGATGATTTTCAGTCAAACAAAAAGTTTTTCTGGAAATCAATACAATTTGCCCGAGGGAGATCTACTTCCTCGGAGCTTTGTAAAATCAGAAGTTTAGATGGAAGTTTAATAAAAGGAGAAGAATGGATATTGAAGAGATGGAAGGATCATTTTGAAAGTTTGTTTGAAAGAAATGAAGCAGAGGTAAATATGGCCTCTGCGGATAGCAATGAATGTAAGACAAGTGATAGCGAGATTAGTATGGATGACATCATGAAAGCGATAAAAGGTATGAAATCAGGTAAGGCTGCTGGGTATGACAGAGTGTCAGTCGAGATGCTGAAGGCTGGCCGCGGGATTGTGGTAGCTCAGCTGTACTGCCTTTTCAATATATGCTGGGAGAAAGGTCAAGTCCCAAGAGATTGGAGCAAGGCCGTAATTGTCCCTCTATATAAAGGAAAAGGGTCACAGCAGGAGTGCAAAAATTACCGCGGTATCAGCCTTCTTAGTGTCGTCGGCAAATTGTATGCAAAGATATTAATTGAAAGGGTGATTAATGAAACTGATGGGAAAATATGGGACGTGCAAGCGGGATTTAGAAGAGGAATGGGATGTACGGATCAGGTCTTTTCTTTACGGTGCATAACTGAAAAATGTTTGGCTAAACACCAAAAAGTTTATTGCGCGTTCGTAGATTTAGAAAAGGCCTATGATCGAGTGGTGAGGAATGAGCTGTGGTCAACGTTATCTACGTATGGGGTGAGCGGTTGTCTGATCCAAGCATTGAAGTCTCTCTATGAGGGTTCTAGTGCCTGTGTCAGAATAAACGGAGCGTACACGGAGTGGTTTCCTGTCGAAAGAGGTGTTCGACAGGGATGTGTTGCGTCACCATGGCTGTTCAACCTTTTCATGGATAAATGTTTGACAGATTTAAAAGAAAGTATGTATGGGTTAAGAATGAATGAATTACTCATCAAATGTTTACTCTACGCTGATGATCAAGTAATACTTGCGTCATCCGCTAACGAGCTTCAGGAGATGCTAAATATTATGAATGAAGCTTTGAAAGGGAAAGGAATGAAAGTGAATGTAAACAAAACGAAAGTTATGCTTTTTGAACGAGATGAATCTATGATGAATGGCAATATTTTGATAGATGGGGAACAAGTGGAAGAGGTGAAAGAATTTGTATACTTGGGATCTAAATTTACAAAAGATGGAACATGTGAAAGTGATATCGAAAGGAGAGTGAATGCAGGGAATATGGTAAATGGTGCTCTGCATGCTTTTATGAATAGCCAGATGGTGTCTCAAAGGGCTAGACTGGCAGTGCATGCTGGAGTGTTGGTGCCAACACTTATGTATGGTAGTGAAAGTTGGGTATGGCAGAAGAATCACAAAAGTAAAATAAATGCGGTAGAGATGAGAGCGTTGAGAAGCATGAGTGGATTAAAACTGAGTGACAGAGTAAGAAATAGTGTGATAAGAGAACGTTGTGGTATAAAAGAAGACGTAGTGACTAAAATTGAGAAAGGTATGCTTAGATGGTTTGGGCATGTAGAGAGAATGAATGAAAGGAGACTGACAAAAAGGATTTATGAGTCAAGAGTGAATGCGAAAGTTGGAAGGGGAAGACCGAGGCGAACGTTCCTGGACCAAATCCAGGACATTTTAAATAACGGCCAGGTCAAGAGTACTCTAAACCGACGAACTTGTATGAAAGATTTAATGAGATTGAAAGAAGCGAAGGAGATATGCAAGGATCGTGGCAAGTGGAAGGATGTTGTCTCTGCCTACCCCTATGGGAATAAGGCGTGATGCTATGTATGTATGTATGTAAAATATTATTCAATATATATTGCGATGGTACTGTGAGAATTTATGTTTCTTTAAGTTTATCTGTTAGAGGAGCACGAGATCCTAATTGATATATGGTACGTATTGCTATTCCTTGAAAAATAAACATGGTTTCAATGTCCGCCGACTTGGTTTCAATCTCTGCGCTTGGCGGTATATCTTTGCTGGTACAGCCTTGATCCAAGCATGAGGACTTCGGGTCCCCAGTAGCCGATGGGGCCATAATAGCGGCACTCCGCCGTCACTTGGAGCAATGGCTGGGGAGATGACACGGAGTGCTTTCCTACCGTTTGGTGCAGGTGCTGACCGGTCATGGCTGTATTGGAAAATACCTGCACGAAACCGTCGGCAATTTGCCACGAGTGTGGAACAGCGCACCACACGGTGGCTGAATGTCCTGCTTGGGGACTTGTCGCTGGCAAGTATTATAATTACAATGATTGCCAGCGAGCGGGCCTGGAATGCTGTTGCCATCTTCTGCGAAACTATCATTTCGTTAAAGGAGGCACGGCAAAGAGTAAGGGTGAATGCAGCTGAAGCACAGCACTCCCGACGGAGGGGAATAGGAAACAGGAGACGGAAGTTTATACAACTCCTCCCCCTGTAGTGCACTTTTGGGCGAGCTTCATTCGGAGAGGCCAGAGTGGAATGCCACAACGAACGTCTGGTCCTTCCATTCTCAAATGACAAGGGCTCCGCTGAGTTTTAGTGAGTATTCTGGTACTACTGGCGAGTCCCGCACACACGTCTGTCTCTCAGGCCGGGTGCGTAAATGCATTTCACAGCAACAAAAAAAAATAGCTTTGCTGATAGGGTTATAACTAACCACGACAGAAGCCTCACACAGGGATCGTATCCGGGACCTCTGCTAGCAAACCGAGTGCTCACAACACTGCGCCAGCGAAGCCGTCCATTTTTTTAGGTACACAGATGTACACACTTGTAGATAATTTCTGAAATTATTTGAAAATCTTGTACCACCTTACATATTGAATATAATTTTTTTCGTTAAATATTACATTGTATTTCTTATATTATCAGTCTTACGGTAAACTATACGTGCATTTATTATAGTGAATTTATCTATATCACTATTCACACGGCAAAATTTTAAATTCCTGTTCATGTAATAATTTGTCACGTTTCAAAGATAACCGAAGTGACCCTTACAATACTTCCAGCTAAGAAACGTGCTGACGATTACTGACGGGTAACTGTTAACTTTGTTGATCCTTCCGTGTTAATAAGGTTGTAAAGTACACACTTTTTAAATTACTCTTATTAGTTCACACTCACCCTCTTTTAACATATTTTTAAACACTCACTCAAATGAAAGAAGACATTGTGAGGAAACCTGCAAACCAGCAGTGGAGCAGTGTGTTAGTTCTATGCTTCAAAAACCCTCTCTCTTGAGATTAAAGAAGCCTTGGCCCAGGCGTGGGATGTTAATAGCCACTTTACCTTTTACCTGACTCAAGTTCAAATACATTTTGTAAATTTGTACTGAATGAAAGTTTGGTGTTAAAACAGTTTTTTACGAATATAATATTAATTATTTTTCATCTGTAATCGTATTTGGCCACCTATTGAAAGCTCATGTAAAAGGTTTAATAGTTTCTTTCTATGAAATTAATTTAAGAAATTTATGCTTGATAGCCTCTGATAATTGACTATGATTTTAGATAAGAAATATCTATAGCAGCGCGTAAGACTAACTTATGCAGTGGTGATGCGTCGCCACGTTTGCGACGATGCGTTTCTCTTCCTACTTGTTCATCGCCATCGCTATCGACTCATTTGGCAATCGTCTCGTGGAGGATAGCTTTTTTGTAACGTTATATAAAATAAAGTGTACATATAAGTACTTCTCAATTTTATTTGCTGACGTATTAGCACTTGACAATGTTCACACCAGATGGTAAGTAATGATGCAGTCTTAGTTGGAAGTGCGCTAATCTGGTAAAAGGCAATTTACCTCTCAATGTTTCTATATAGCATAGTACTAGAAAACAAATTACGATAAATTCTTGCTGTAGTATGGTAACTAGCCACAACCAAAGCCTCCAGTCGAGACTCAGACATATTATGGAATGCAATTTTTTAAATTCCCCCTCTGGGGATCCAACTTAGGACCTCTGAGAGCATGGCGGGTAGTCGTACCACTGCGCCAGTGAGACCGTCAATTTCATTAGTAACAAGGCTGTGCTATAATTTTTTTTATTTACTTAAACGACAGCTTAACGACAGCAGGCTTATTAAAAGCTTTCGTTCCGGCGGAAACATTAATTACTTACTGGAATCTCGGATTGGATTGAGCTTAAGTATTTCAGTGAAAAAGCTTACAAATGTGGCACAGAGTAAAACTCTGTAAATCTGTATAGTTTTGACTTCTAATTTCATTTTTTTTTTAAAGAAAACATGCTCATGATCCAACTTAATATGGAAATAATAATTAGTTAATACTTTAATAAGATGATATTAAAATGTTTTAAGTGCTATTAGAGATATAGGCTCTTGTGTTAAATCGGATCACGATAAGAAAAGATAACAATTGGAATCAAATAACAAGAAAAACTGTTTGGAATTCGTGTTTTGGTAAAAATTACAGCATTTTTTGTTCGTCTTGTCTAAATCTGATAAAACTCAGTTAATATGCTTTACTTCGGCAAAATTTTTATTATGATATAAGATAGAAACTTTATTGTGAGCTTTCAGCATATGGTGCAGTACAATTTTTCGTGTTAACATCCAGTCTCATTCACTGCGACTTTGGTAAAATGAAATTGAAAGCACATTCTACTAATGATTGTAAATTCAGAAACTGAACTAATAGTAAGAATTGAAAATATATAAACTTACACAGACAAGATTTGCCAACGTACTCGAGCATGTAAAAGCTACTAATTTACAACCCGTCTCGGCGTTACAAATTAAGTTACTTTCACGGTCATTTTGTTTAACGATCACTTTAATAACTCTTAAGCGAAATTTAATAGTTATTACAACGGCTTACGTGTTACGATATGAGAGAAGGTCTCATATTTTATATATCTAATATAAATGAGTAATCGGTTTGAAAAACATGAATATATTGGAAGACCTCTCTGGTGTAATGATGCAATAATTTATTTCGTATACATAACAAATGCGACTATAATAAATACTATCTGACGCGTTACTTCGTTTAAGTAAGTAAAGTAAGTAGCAGCCCATTAACGTCCCACAGCTGGGCACAGGTTTCCTCACTCCAAGGAGTGAGGGTTTTTAAACCATAGACCCACCACGCTGCTCCACTGCGGATTGGCAGGCATAGCACACAACAGGTGCACTCTCTATTCCTTCACTCTCATAGTCCGATATGACGGGAATCCGACACGACCGGAAAGAGATCAGGCGCAGGACCGACGGCTTAACGTGCTCTCCGAGGCACGGGGGTGGATCACACCGCCAACGTCCCAACTTCGGGCAAACATTGAGAAAATCTTAATAGAAAACTCAATGAATAAACTAATTTCCCTATGTCACAACGGCTTGATCACTTTCACTATTTCTTTTGAAGTGATAGGTCTTTAAAATCGCATCAATAATAAAAATGAATCATAACAAAAGCGGGGATGCTATTTGGTATTGTAGCTACATATCTATCACCTCCATCCGAAATCCAATTACACCATTGCATAGCTAAAGGATCAAAGAATTTATTACACATATATTTTATATAAAAATACGTGTTTACGTATAATAAACAGCCGTGTCCATAACAGAGGCATACCCAACTTTTTGTTTGTACTCAGGATAAGGTTTCATGAAAGAAAAAAAAAAAGAAAGTTGCGTTGAACATCAGAAATTTTAAGAAAACTTAACCGTCACAGTAATGGCCTCGCTGGAGAAGTGGTTCGAGTACTCGCTTTGCTAATAGAGGTCCCGGATTCGTCTCGCAGAAAAATGCATTTTCCATTTTGCCTGAGACTAGTGGGAGGCTTCGGCAATCACTTATATAAAATATTATATTTATTCCTGATGGTAAATGATGATATAAGACCTGGTAAGAGGTAATTTACCTGTTATGGTTTCTACTCAGCCTCACACTGGAACACAAATCCCGTGCTTGAGAGTACACGTCTTTGCTTGTAGGGTGGTAACTACCCACTAGTTCAGTCTCAGACAAATTCCGGATATCGAACCCGGGACCTCTGCTAGCAAAGCGAGTATTCGCACCAATGAATCGTCGTCAAACAATACCACTGCAATGACATTTTAAGAAAATTCAGTTAAGAAGTAATACTGATACCTCCATTTCCATTCATGATATTAATACCCCTCGCCGTAATCAAACACTGATTCCGTGTGACGAGATAATATTGTTTTATAATGCATTTCTTAATGTATATACATGATCTTTAATATATGCGTTGCTAGATGGTGGTGATGTTTGAAGTACTATGATCTTATGATGCAGGACTGACCATGATACCAGCGCCTAGTAATATTATTTTATTCTGTACAATTTAGACGGCTTTGCTGGCGCAGCGGTGCGAGTATTCGCTTTGTTAACAGAGGTCCCGGGTTCGATCCACGGTAGGACGAATTTAGGAAATTAAATTTTCTGATTTGTTTGAGTCTGGAATGGTGGGAGGCTTCGGCCGTGTCTCGTTACCACCCTACCAGCACAGAAGAACCGCCAAACAAAGAGATATTTGTTCCGATATGATGCTGTAGAAAGGGTATATTGCCCCTTACCAAATTAGTGCGCTTCGATTATACACTGCATCATCACTTACCAACAGGTGAGATCACAGTCAAGCGCTAAACTGTCATGAATACAAAAAAAAACTACCAATCAAAAACATGTATTTGTACATGATGCATAAATATAAAAGGAAGTGTGAGCTAAAAGTAAGAATTTATTTATATATTATTATTTACAAAACAGGTCATAATATTTGATAGACTTAAGTAATGATATATAATGTATAGACCTTATTGAGACTTCATACATTATTGTTTTTAATTTTTACTAAGCGACGATCAAATTTGAGGTTCTGAGACGTGGTCGCTGACTATGGGCCTCATGCGGAAGCTCAGAGTCACTCAGCGTGCGATGGAGAGGGCTATGCTCGGAGTTTCTCTACGTGATAGAATCAGAAATGAAGTGATCCGTAGTAGAACCAGAGTCACCGACATAGTCCTACGAATCGCGAACCTGAAGTGGCAATGGGCGGGGCACATAGTCCGAAGGACCGATGGACGTTGGGGGCCAAAGGTGCTGGAGTGGCGACCCCGCACCGGACGGCGCAGTGTAGGGAGACCCCCCACAAGGTGGACCGACGACATAAAGAGGGTCGCCGGTAGCCGCTGGAGCCAGGCGGCACAAGATCGGGCCTTGTGGACGTTATTACGTGAGACCTATGTCCAGCAGTGGACGTCCATCAGTTGAAGCGACGACGACGACGACGACGATCAAATAGTCTTTTTTTTAAGTATTAGTATATACATGTAAGTTTATTAGTATATATTTATTGATACATATGTTAATCTTAATTATATTAATTTAATTACAAAGTTTAATAAGCTATTATAGAAAAAATTAGCGTTAAAAAATTCTATATCTAGATTAGGTAACTCGTTATATGACCAACACATCCTGACAAAAGGGTTTACATCCCTGATGAGGTGTTAATTTTAAAAACAGCAAGAGGAAATATATTGTTTGACCTACGACTTGATAATCTTATATTAATACTTATTTAATAACATTTTTTTTTAATTTGAAGGGATGATTAAAAAGTTTTTGATTAACGATTTAAAATGAGAGACGGCGGGCGGAAGTGGCCTTCGTTTGCGAGACGGTAATTTCGTTGAAGGAAGCTCACGAGAGAGAGAGAGGGAGAATGCAGTGGATGCTCCCCCTCACCGCCGAAGGAGGCGGAATATAAGGCGGCGAATGTTTGCGCATCTCCTCCCGCCTCCGTGAATACTCCGTCGAACTCATCCGGGACACCGGAGAAAAATGCGAAAGCTGAATACCTGGTGCCTCACTAATGGATGAAGAGGGTTCCGCTTGGCTTTAGTGGGTATTGCGAGACCTGCCATCGCCGAATCCCACACTCCTGACTGGTCATCGGTCAGGGTTGGTGCGTAAATAGCATTTCCCAGCGACAAAAAAGGTAAATGTGAAATTATTGCAGGATATGAAAAAACTATATAAATAATTTAAATTATGTTTCGCATAGACAGTAAGTTGGCACTTGTACAATTTATTATTCACGCATAGTAAGTATCAATTATGAAATTTCATAACAAATTGAGTGAAAGCCTACAGTTTATTATTATTCATTAGCATACTAATATTGTGCAGGAATCCAGGTCACATAGAGTATAGCCAGCCTTACCGTTTAGATAGCAGTTTATACTGTGTCTATTAGATTAAATCAGGGTCGTAACTCGTAACCCAACGGTTTTATAACCGTAAAAAAAATCGGAGCATTTTCTCTTTATTTCAAGCAAATATAAATGAACTTTCTGCTATCCAGAGCTCCTGGCTTCTTCTTGCAACCCATTACACCCCCATTCCTGCCCAACTTTATTTTACCCAGAGTTATATTGAAACCATTTATCTCGGATTTGATTTAAAAGAGTACGAAACATTAAAATGGGATCGGAATGGATTTAAAAAGCAAAAATATGAGTTATATCCTACGTCTGCTAGAAAGATCTTATTTAATTCATGATACATAAATAAATATTTGAACTTTTACATGATCTCGTCAAATATATCCTTTTGAGGTTCAATCGTTTATACAGACAAACACAACAAATATTATAACACATTTATTAAGGTTTTATTTATTTACAATCTGAACTTCCTCATTGGTCAAGTGGTTAGCATGTTCGACCACAAACATGAGGTCCAGGGTTCGAGTCCCGGGTCAAGCCAATTCAAAAATCGATATTGAGGATTCTATTAAGATTTTCTCAATATTTGCCCGAAGTTGGGAGGTTAGCGGTGTTCACCCCCGTGCTTAGTAGAGCACGTAAAGCTGTCGGTCCTGCACCTGATCTCTGTACGGTCGTGTCGGATTTCCGTCACATCGGACTATGTGAGTGAAGGAATAGAGAGTGCAATTGTGTACTTATATAGTGGGTATATGCTCTACAAACCCTCTCTCATTTTTTTTAATTGCTGACAGACCAGCGCTTGACTGTGATCTCACCTGATGGTAAGTGATGATACAGTCTAAGATAGAAGCGCGCTAATCTGTTAAGAGACGATATACCCCTTACGGTTTCTTCACAGCATCGTACCGGAACACAAATCTCTTTGTTTGGCGGTACGTTTTTGCTGGTAGGGTGGTAACTAGCCACGGCCGAAGCCTCCCACCAGTCCAGACTCAGACAAATTAGAAAATACAATTTCCTAAATTCGTCCTACCGGGGATCGAACCCGGGACCTCCGCTAGCAAAGCGAATACTCGCACCACTGCGCCCGCGAGGCCAAATGAGGCGAGGTCAATCTCATATGAGTGAGGGGGCCTGTGCCCAGTATAGTGGGACGTTAATGTGCTGGTACTTACCTTACTTAAAAAAAATTATAAATGAAAAGAGTTTGCATTTCGAAATTATAGACAATTTTAAAACATTATTAAAATCCCGTCATTAATATTGTTTTGATATAATCATGCAGTCGGATAGTAATAGAAAAACTATAGTAACATTTATTATGATTTCTAAATCACAGCCATTACTATTTTATTTGTGGGTACTTTTTAATTCGAGGGCGGTTATTAAAAAATTGCTTCATTTTTTCATAACAAGACACCATTCAAACGCCTAAAAATTGCAGCTGATTTTGAAAAAACCGTTTATTCCAGACATGAAATCACTTTCGCTTGACCCGGTTTTTATTGTTTCGTTCAATATGATATCGAACGGTTAAGATTTCAAATATAAACCTTATGCTGTTCGACTTAGAGCTACCAACTAAATAATTAACACGCTCACATCGGCATTGCGCCAAAATTAGCTTCTTTGATCGTTTTTAAAGACAAGGACAGGCTTATTATTATCTTTCTCCTTCAATAACATTCAATTATTAACAAATAAAATAGATTGTTAAACATTTACAAATAGGACTACAAACCCACATACTTTATACGTATTCTATGATTTCATTTATATAGAAGTATATTAAACACAATTTTTATATAGACTTGCCTAACCGGTTTCATTAGAAAGGCAACAATGCGAAGATGGCTTTGGATCACTAAGTCACTGAATGATTTGAAATTATGCAAATTAGTGACTCCTTTTCAAAACGTTTCCACGAGATAGGTAACTTCGTTAGTGGCATTGTACGGGAACATGTAAAAAAGATAAGGCACAGACTTCCTCGCTCACAGGAGAGGGGGTTTTGAGAGTACCGACCCAGCACGCTGCTCCACTGCAGGTTAGCACACATTCCCCAGAATTGCTCTCGGGATATTCAAGTTTCCTCAAGATGTTTTCCTTCGCCCAAAATCACAATGATGGATTGGAAAGATCAATTAAGCATCCAAATTTCGTTTATAAAGAAAAATAATACATTAAAGTATAGCATTGACGCGTTAACTATCTCGCTCAACTTATCGACCACAATCGAATTTAGTCGAACGAGCGTTACGTAGGGGTACGTGACGGCTTACACTTTTATACTCAAAAATAAAATGCACTGCGCACCAAAAGAGCTCTTCATTAAAAGAATAAAATACTGTATTTATGTATCTGTTGTTGTGGTTTGATGTTTATTTAATGAAATACTTTTTGACTTTCGACAACGGCAACATTCGCCACTTTGGTTATACGATTGGAAAGTATTTAAATTAACCATAATAATTTATTTATCATCTCAAACGATACAAGAACAATAAAGTGGATTTAGCAAGATTTCAACTAAATAATAAATGTTTTGTGGAGAAATATTTGCTTAAGTGCCTTAATAGAATGTATAACAAGCTAAAATATGTTTGCGTCATGATATTAGTTTTTGTATTGATTAAGTTTAAGCGGCGCGAATGATGACGTCGCGTTGGCAGGCTGGCTGCTAGTACGACAGTTGTAGTGTTGTTATTTAGAGTTTTAATAAAGGGTTAAGAAAGTATTAAGGTATTGAGATTAATGTTTAATAGAAATGTGTGTATAAATCAGAATTAATGGAATTATACTTATGAATAACAGAATATGTCTAGTTAATCCCTACACTATAATATTTTATGTGAATTAATTATAGATTGAAATGTTTTTGAGTTATAAATATCTTAAAATGTAAATGCGATCAAACTAAAAAGAGAATAATCACTCAGCCTAGTTTTTATTGGAACCTGATCAAAATTGAACTTGCATCATTGCATTACCAGCGTAGACCTAACAAAAAGTAGGCGACTAACCAGTTTTTCTTATGATGGGCCGTATATAACAGGCTGTCGAACAACATTAGCAAAGAATCAATTTTAACCGGGCAATTAACAGTTAAAATAGCTTGAAAACATTTTTTCTTCTCAACAGGTTTGCACTTGACTGCTTCTGACTAGTCAAAGATGGAAATGCGATAAACAAAAGAGCGGGGGAGCATCACAAAGTCCTCTGCCGCCTCTACCTCTCTGTGCACAATTTACTCAAAATCAACAAAACAAATTTTCATACGGTTTTCACTAGTATATAGAATGACTCTTATGAAAGGTTTAAGTATATAAAGTTTTAAGGTTTTGCATAAATTAGTCACAACAAAAGGATAATTGTTGGTAGTGTCGGAAAACGTCAAGCCGCTGCTTTCATCAAGAACGTTGCCTTTTACGTAGAACTAAAAAATCGCGATGACATATATTGTATTAACTTTTAAGCATCATATTACTTAATTCTCTTTTCTAAAAAAAATAGTCTTCTACAATGCTGGAACTGGAAATGTATTCAGAGGGATATAGTATTAATCTTTGTCAACACAAAAACTTGACGTACCTTAAGCATTTCATAAACATTATGATTACTAAGTTTTGTTTTTTAGTTTCAATGTGCAATAAAGTATTTCTATCTATCTATATATCTCTTCTACACGTGTTAAGCCGAGGCGGACCCCTTAATATATAACAGTTCTTCTGTTTAACGTTTTGTCAATCTCGAAACAGAAACCTTGAAGAGGATTTTGATTCTCTACATCTGTGGTGAAATCTATTGAAATTGACACCGATACCTTCCTAAGTTTTCCATGTTTTAAACGAACGATGTTTACAAAATTAAATAGAATAATTTTATCTTTAACCTACACGTAGTTATAACTATAGACACCATTTCTTTATATATGAATTCTTTATGTAGGCATTACTTTATACGTCATGTCTCCACGTCTATAACATTCCTATCGAGTCTCCATTAATGACTTTAATTATAATGACATTTAGTCCGGTTCAACTCTTGTTTGTCGATACAGTAAATGTCGTTCTAAATAATAACTAGTTGTTCCCGGCAATGTTACTCGTAGTTTCTGATCCCGAAGAAATATTGGTAAAACTGGATCGAATTATCAATCTGTACTTTTGAGTCCATCTTCCAAGACACAAGAAAATTCAACAAATTTGATCCAATCCTATAGGAGTTCACACTTCGTCTATTTTCTCAAAATAAACATATTTATTTTCATACACATTTACAGTAAAATTATTTATATAAATATATATTTTTATATATAATTTTAAATGTATTTGCGCATTGACTCCTTATATGCCTGTGCCCTTTTATGCATCGAGAATTTTTTAAGGTTGAAGGAAGTGACGTGCTCATACTATTAAAGATAATTGATTTGCCTCATACTTTTGCTCATGATTATTTAATAACTATTTAAGTAATTAAGTAAGAGAAAAAACAGGAAAGCTATTAGAAAAGAAACATTTAAGAGTTTTTATTCAACGTCATAAAGAAACGTTAATTTATAACTTGGCAATACGTTTTTGTTGGTAGGATGCTAACTAGCATTGACCGAAACCTCCCACCAATCGAGGCCTAGATCTAGGCTCCGATCGGTGGCAAGTTAATATTTCAAATTTTAAATTAACAGTTTTACATTAAATATATATAAAAGTATTTACGGTACTGATAAAAAATAATTTTAAAATTATTGTTTGGTTGATTGCATATTTGTTTCTGCAAAGCTCTAAAACTGCTGAACTGATTTTGACGCGACATTCACTGACAGATAGCTGACCATATAAGGAATAACTTAAAATACTTTTATATTAGATAATATACCTTCAGGATCCCATAGTTAACACAGCGGTGAACAGCTAATTCAAAGATACAGTTTCTTAAATTTGCCTTGTTGGGAATTAAATCCCGGACCTATGCTAGAAAAAAATATATTAATGTTTGTACTATTTCACAAATAAACTCTAAATTTACAGGAAAAAAGATAGGACTCAGCAATTAGCTTCGTTTATAATTGACGTTTCAATTATGTTATGTTAAACTATTAATTAGCATGTGCATGCACTAATGGATAGGTGCGTATTTTATTGACTCTAAAAAATCATCGAAGCGTTAGCTATTTTTCCATTACATTAGGTTATTATTGTAACTGGAACACATAGGTATAATTTGTAAATTTGCAATCAAGATATCAAAACAGCATCATGAAACATAATATAATTTCTTTGAACTTAATGAAATTTGTCCAAAAAAAGCATCAGATAAATACGTGAGAGTTATAAATAAAAACAAACATTTAACTAATTTTTACTTTACAACATCACAAAAACTTTATATCACGGTAAATGATATTTTTCTACCCAAAGAAATGATATAAATAAATAGAAACTGGTTTGAGGCACACCGATTACTTGGTCACAAAGTCTATGAAAGACATCGGTAGTATTAGTGTTTCCTGTTTTATATTCAGTTATCAGTATGTATATTTATTATTTGTCATATTAGAGGTGTGCGAATAATTCGAAATACGAATTATTCTTTCCGAATCAAATGTTAATGTTCGAGTCGAAGCTCGTATCGAACAATTCGAAAGTTCCCGAATAATGCGATTTTTTCCCGAATCATTTCTAAAATATTAATTTATTAGAGAATTTTCGAGTATTTTCAATTCAGGGTTTCTTATGTTCAATATTGAAATATAAATTTAACAGTACATATACATTTTATTCAAACCATGAAATATATTAACACTAATAGAACTATTATTATGGTTTTTTATTTTAAAGAGAATGGAATAACAGAAATTTTATCGTAGCAAATACAGTATTCTATAAAATACATTTGAAAATTTGCTACAAAGTTTTGTTTAAAATAACAAATATGGACATATATTTCGTTTGATGAATTTAATGATATGTAATTTAATAAAATAAGTTATTTACTAAAAATTGTGAAAATTTTCTAATGTATGTATTTGAGCCTTTGTTGCTAAATAAATGAATTATTATTATTATCATCCTACTTTCACACTTACGCCCGTCTACGCAAAAATATATATTTATATTGTATATAAGGTATTTTATAATAATTACTTAAATACAGAAATATCAAATAATAATAATAATAATAATAATTATTATTATTATCTATTGAAAATGAGCAATTGTATTCTCTGAGTAATGGATTTTAAAACGAAAAGTATATTATTCGTAAGTCGAATATTTCGATACTCGAATTAAAAATATTTAAACAGAAACAATTGAAAATCCAGAGATATTTCATTCATTCGCGAATTGTTCGATTTTTCCGAATTACTCGATTCGAATCGAATATCCGAATCGAACGATATTCGCGCACCCCTAATACATTACTCCATTTTTTTTCTATATTATAATATGCAATAACTACGTCGCTTCTGGGCCGACCTCTTTATTTCTCACCATTAAGCTAAGCTTCTCAAACACATTAGACAGAAACCGTAAATGTCTAATTGTAGGTCAGTGTTTTACGTATTAACCTTACATGTTCACACCGTATTATTACAGTGAGAATAATATCATTGTTTTATAAAACATTTTACCGTAGCTTCACAGAAGTGAGAACGGGATCGTAACCTGTTTCCAATAACAAGAACATTATGTATCGAAATAATATCGAATAAAATAATCGACAAGCATTTTGATTATTGTCTTTAATAGCTCATATGGTTATTAAACTAACAAAAAGCTCAGAAAGACATTTTGTAAACTTTAAAGGCATAATTTTTGAACGTGTCTTTTTATTGTTGCCTATTGTCATTTATAATAGCTTAGACCTAAATGCAATAAAAAGCCTAATTTATAAATACATTTAGAAAAATCATAATTTTTATAATAAAGGCTTATTGACCAGGAATGGCTTTCATTCGGGTCTTAATTTAAATTCTACGAAATAAATAGTTCTGTAATACGCTTCTTAAACGTAAAAATATACTATGTTATCAAACAAACAAATAATAAATATAAAAAAAAGTAAATTCCTTCGAAAGAACTTCTTAAACTTACACGAGCAGTGGTGCGAATATGCTCTTTAGTAGCACAGATCCCGGGTTCGATCCCGGGTAGGACAAATTGAGGAAATTACATTTACTAACTTGTCTGAGTCACCCTACCATCAAAGACGTACCGTCAAGAAAGCGATTTGTATTCGGGCACGATGCTGTGTAGATATTACAAATGGTAAACTGTGTCTTACCAGATTAGGGCTCCCATTTTGGACTGTATCATCACTTACCATCAGGTGTGATTATATTCAAACACTTACCAATCAGTAATAAAAAACAAACAATAAAAAACTTTTTACATGAACTTTCAAAGATTGCGTTATTCAATTTTACGTTAATATCATTAATACTTGAAAGAACTGTATTAACATAAAGCGTTATCAAATAAACGATTAAAAAAATGTATTTGTACTTGAATACATGAATGAACAAATATTTTACTGACGATTGCAAATTTAAAAGTGATTATATCGAGAGTATGCACTAAAAGTAGGAAACAGCTTTTCATTTATGTCTTTAACATAACCAAAAACAACCCCTATCACGTTTTCTGCTATATTAATTCTTCAATATTCGTATTTCCATCAACATAATATTTTAATTTGTAATAAAACAACGTCGTCCAGATGTTATGGAACCATATGAATATGGTATCTTTTGATCTATATATCTGGTTTATGGTAACTTTGCACAAATATAAAGTGTATCAGGTCAGTGTAATTGAGGTTGTTTGTTAGCCTTATATTTTCACGCCTTACTTACGTCATGATTAAGGGACAGGTCGAGGAAAATTTACATATACACAACTGACAATTTAAACGCTAAAAACTTCGGGGTACTTTTTATTAACACTATATGTTATACTAATTTATTCGTGGTCGTTATCTTTTAAGGCATATAAAAAAATGTATACCTTAGGTACTATGAAATAAAATTTCGAAGATCATCGTAGAGCAGTGCATTCACTAACATTATCATTGCCAAATACCTGGGTAATATTCGGGCTGCTTTGGCAACGCTTTGGCTCCATTTCCATTCGTAAATGTCATCATTTTCAATAAAACAATTAAAATAAAAAATAGGAAGCATTAATGCATAGAGTACAAAAGTGTCCATCGAGCAGTATATAATAAGACATAGTAAAATAAATAATAATTGTGATATGAAGCTTCTAAATCAGTATGATATTAAAACGGACAATATTTTTGAAAAAAACTCTTCTGAATTACAAACATACATACATTACAAATTTCTACTCATATTAAAGTTTTGGTTTAATAGTAAATTTGTATAGCTTGGCCCAATTTGAAAGTTTAAATCGTTTTGGATCGAATAAAACTCCGATTATTTTCTACAGGCCAATATCTATCTATATTTTTTGAAGCATCACAAAGATGTGCAGCGTTTTGAAGTGAAACTCCTTGAGGTGTATGAAGGCAAAATTTTTACGGAAGACACGCGTGATTAGCGTGACGAAGATGTGCAGCTATTTTTTATGCTAATTCGGTTTAAGGTTAGGTACAGGAGCTTACCAGTCATGGTTGCTTCGGCAAATACCTGTACCAAACTGTTGTGAGCTCGTTTTGACGTCCCTGATTGGCACAGACCTCTCACTGGAAAGTATTAGAGGTGCAATACTCAAGTATCAGTGAGTAGGCCTGGAGAGCGGTTGCTTCCTTCTTCGAGACTGTCATCTCGCTTAAGCAGACATGACAGAGGGAGAGGGTGAATGCCGGCATAACACTCCAATTTCAACGAAGGAGTTTAGGAAACAGGTGGCGCAGGTTCATACAAGTCCTCCCCCTGTAGATCTGTGAGCCGGCTGCAACCGAGGGGCCAGAGAGGAATGCCTCAACGAACCTCTGGCTCCCCACTCACGGTTGATGACGGTCCCACTACCACTTAGTGGGTATTGCGAGGTCTTCCATCTCGCGGAATCCCACACTCCCGACTCCACGGTCGGGGTGTGTAAAAGCATTTTCCAGCGACAAAAATAAGGCTGTTATTATCAATTTATTACCAAGCCATTATCAAGCCATAATAAAAGATGATAATACCTTGAAATTAAATTTCCGTTAAATTTTTTATTGGCTTCAATTCGAACGTTTAATAAGTACTATATAATTGATTAGTAGTAATGTAGGTTAGCCTGTCTCGATTCATCAAGCAACTGGGTGCTTCGTTTCTAGACGGCAATCGATTATACAGGCCCCAAATCACAATAGGAAAGGACATCGATCGTCAATCGTCGACACAGTCAAACATTTAAGTTGAGCTTATACTATAAATTGATTTTCGGGAAAACTATTATATTACTTGCCCACGACTTACTCTGCAAACTACGTTTCTTGGCTAGAATATGATGATATATATAAATACAAAATTTCGTAGCTTCATCTTCCACAATGACTGGCTTTCTTATAAACTTTCATCCTCAATAAGCCTTTTATGCGTTATTTTATTTACATAAAGGGGTTTCATAAGGTAGACTATCTTGTAACCAAATTAGATCAAAATCGTTTCAGTAGTTTAAACGTTAAGAGGAAAACAGACAGAGTTATTTTTGTATTTATAATATTAAAAAGTGATAACAATATAGTCCAAGTGTAAAATTTAAAAAATACGATTCATACAAATAAATAAATAAATAAATTGGAGTGTCTGTATGTAATTTCAAATTAGGACTGTTGCACTAAATACATATGAAAGTAAAATATAAACGGGGCCGATATATATTTATATTTATATATTAGTATCTGTTTGTTGTTTCTTCTAAATTTTTAAATAGCTGGACCGATTTTGAGAAGACGAGGATTTACTATAGCTACATTTCATGCATTATCATGATTTTTAACCATATTATATATCTGTGTGCGTGTATATATATATATATATGTATATATGAACATATGAAATAAAACGTATCATAGATAGAATTATTGACATAATAGAGTTCTTTTGATAAAATATTTTTTACTTGTACTCTCTGACATTAAAATGCTATTGGTAGTTGGTATATTTCGCATAACAGAGGTTTTATGACTAACCAAGTGATGTAAAGTCAATTTGAGCTGTCTGCGATGATGATTACGTAATCTATAATAATAAATAGAAAAAGTGCAATGTAAAAAATTACAACAATGTTAACTTTGGGTATGTAAACATTACTTTTATGGAAGAATATGTAAATACACTTTTGAATCGATCGAAATTATGACTTATCTCAGAGGCCCCGGGTTCTGGCATATCTGTTCTGTATGTAGTCTAGTATGTGACTATTTTAAAACCTACCAGCTAGACTATATCATCAAGAAATTTCCTTTTTTTTGCTGGGAAATGCTTTAATACAAAGACCCCGACCATGGGTCAGGAGTGTGGGACTCGACGAGCAAGAACGCTTCGCAATACCCACTAAAACCCAGCGGAACCTTCTTCATCCATGAATGAGGCACAAGGGGTTCAACTTTCACATTCAACCATGATGAAACCGACTGAGGATTCTCGAAAGCGGGGGACCTCCGCAAACAGGCGCTACCTTGTATCCCGCCTACTAAATTGTATAGTTTTAAAATACATTTTTTCACAAATTTCACGTTTGTGTATGAAACACACTTAATTAATATAAGTAACGCACGAAATACTTTGTAATATCGCTTTATTTGAATGACTCACTACCATCTGAAGATTTACCATACAATATCAATAATTTCTTGTAAATAAAAAAATAGTAAACCAACTAAAGAAAATTATTACAGTAAACGCAAATAATGTAAACTCAAACATATATTTTATTAACTTTCTTATTGATAGATACGTGAAAATTTAAAGTAAATTAAATTTGGGGACTTTTTTAATTTATTCACTTTAAATTTGGCTTAGTAATTATTTGTATTATCTTTTCATACATGAATTTTCTGTACGTATATATGTGACTAAACATGCAAGGGATGGACCGATTTTGATGTTTCTTTTGTATATGTTCAGATGCATTCAAGAATGATTTAGATTGACAGTTTTATCTGGCACGATACGAACGGATTCTTTCTACGACAGTCGAAAATAGCAACGCTTTACATAAATAATTCTTCTGTACGTGTAAAAAGAAGTATGTTGAACCGTTTGGATTAAGTCTTTGGTATATTCCAGGGGATTCTAAGTTTGTTTAGATTTCAATTTAATCTAATAAATAACTAATTTACCCTATTTCAACCAAAAAAAGACAAACTTTGGGGTCAAATAAGAGAGTGCCTATGTTGTGCTCGCAGCATTTCCTTTTATGACAGCGAAACGAATTCACTAAACCAAATATCAGTCAGACTTTCGATTATGGTAACTACGTAAAAGTAAAACACTGACATACTATGGTTTTTTTTTTCTCTACAGGATAGTGCCTTGACTAAACTAACAAAAACGTTATTAATATGACGTCTAATACATGTTAAAGAAGAAAATAACAATAAAAGAATATTACGTTGGACGTGTTTATTTATTTATTTATAAAGGCTTACCGACTAGAACTCCTATAAATACTTGTTAAACTAAAATACATCGATTCTGTTTTTTATACGAATTAAAAAGAAAGCAAAAACTACACATCTAACACTCTAATGATAATATGATGAATAAAAGATTATATATTTAAAAAAAAAAATAACCTAAATAACGTAATTGGAGTGATAAATATTCAGGCCAACCCATTCAGGCCCTGACCATTTTTATATTTTTAGATAGTAATTCAAATTGAAAATAGGTCTAAGCTGTCATCAACATAACATAACCACCTGGATGTACCTTTAATCTCCTATAAGCAATAACAAAAAATGGGTGTTTTACAAATTAGCAAATGCAATTTTCCAAATTTGCTGTGTCGTGTTCGAATTCTGCTGGAATCTGAAATAATTTTTATAATCATTTAGTATATTCAAGAAGATCGAAATCTTGTGATGTTTTTATAATCAAATTATATCAACATTCGTAAATGTTATACAACTAATATCTTGCCAAATTTTTGTTGGTTAAAATTAAGTAACTACGTAAAAATTCCACTGCTGTCGTACAGGTCAACTATTATCAATATTATATTATAGTGGCTTTTATGCTTCCTTATTTTACACTTCCGACTGAAATGGTTTACTTTTATCTCACACAGTTCAATATTTTGAAATTATTTTAAATATAACTCGACATGGCTAAAGTTGCATCAGTGTTATGTTAAATAGCGAAGTAATTGACTTGGCATTTTTTTTTTAAAAGGATTGACTTAATTCAAAGATTTTAAATAGGAATTTACAGCACATCTGTATAGTCAAACACAGTATTTTCCAAACATTTAATTTTACAACATGACTGATGACATTAAAGAACGACCTTCAATTCTTTATGCGGTTAAATTTACACATTCGTCGTCGTCGTCCCTTCAACCGATGGATGTCCACTGCTGGATGTTCAACCGATGGATGTCCACATAGGACTCGCGTAATGACGTCCGCAAGACCCGATGTTGCGCCGCCTGGCTCCAGCGGCTCCCGATGACCCTCTTCATATCATCGGTCCACTTTATGGGGGGTCTGCATACACTCCGCCATCCGGTGCGGGGTCGCCTCTCCAGCATCGGGATTCGTAGGATTATGTCGGTGACTTTGGTTTTTCTACTGATCTCTTAATTTCTGATACGATCAGGTAGAGAAACTCCGAGCATAGCCCTCTTCATCGCACGCTGAGTGACTCTGAGCTTCCGCATGAGTCCGCATAGTCAGCGACCACGTCTCAGAACCGTAGGACCTCACTTTGGTCCGAAGACTTTGGTCTTCAAGCCCTGAGGGATATCGGATGAAAATATCTGGCATAGTTTCCCGAACGCTGCCCAACCGAGTTGGATTCGGCGGTTGACCTCTGTACATAAAATATAAACATTGAAATTGTTTAACTTAAAATATTACATAAATCCCTCTTTCATCAAACGAATCGAAAATTTGTCTAAACTTCTTATAAATAAGGCTATTATCCTTATATAACCACGTCCAGCTCCCGCTACCTTATTGGGAGTATTTTAAAAGGCTTCTCCATTACAATTTTGCAAATAGAGAATTAGTTAAAGATAATGCATATCGCCAATTTAAGCAAGCCCCGATTCGAATGACCTCAGATTTTTGGCCAACACACATTAAGGTTATTATTATTTTCCCCATATCCGTAAACACAAGTCCGGTTTGTGTAGGCGGACTGACTCACGGATGACATCATCATTACTCACACAGGCTTTCGAGGAGTCAGGTAATGAATTGTCTAGATGCAAACCACATCTGAGACGAGGTTAATGTAAGATGTCCACTTTACACGAAGAGATATAACAACCGAGTTAAAGATTACGACACTACTGGCGTTGAAGAAATAGCATTATGACCAATGACTCGTAAAATGTATGTAAGTATTTCGCTAATTGCAACATTACTAAAATATGGACATAACGTGTCATATATCTGTCACGGAAATCTCAGAAAATAGAGAAATATAAGTATAGTAGTATAGTATTTAATACTGGTGAGGTAATCTATGCTCAATTGGCACACCATTCAACAAGGAAGAAGAAAACTATTAACGTCCCACAGTTGAACATAGGCGTCCTTATTTACAGGGAGAGTTTTCCTCGAGATGCTATCCTAAGCCGAAAAGCTCAATGATATTTGCACAAAATTGTAGTGTTTTTTTATTCGTAGTAAAATACTACAAAAATTAAAAGTGCGTGCGTATAAAGTACAGATTTCAGAAGTGAAACTTCTATGTCAAACAAATTTTTAAATCTTGTTTATATTGACACAAATTTAAAACTAGATTTCCGAGATTTAGAGGGAGGGAAAAAAGAAGAAAAAGTGTCGAAAATTAATACAAATAATTTATTGAAATCTCAAATGACGAATTGTATATAAAATGCCGCGTGTTTTTGTCAATAATAGAAATTATTAATTAAATTTTGTTTTCTAAATTTAAAATTTAGAAAAGATAATTTCTGAAAGACTTCTATTTTAAATATTATGAAAAATAGTATATTAAATGACGAGTCGCAAATTAAAATGCCACGTGTTATTTGTAAATATTAGAACTACCCAACCTTCAAACGAATTAGCATAAAAAACGCTGCACATCTTCGTGACGCTAAGCACGCGTATCATCTGTAAAAAAATTACCCTCATGCGCCTAAATAAGTTTCACTTCCAAATATTTTATTTTGGACCATTTTGCGATTGCTTTCTGTAAAAAATTTCAGCATTCTATATTTTCCTTCACCGAAAAGCACATTAATATATTATTCTAAACAAATTAGGCACATAAGTTTGATAAAGAGAACTTAGTGGTACCTTAGTTAGCATTAACTGTATGTTCCCATATTTATTAAATATGGTAATAAATTGTATGTACAGTGTTATATTTCATAAATCGTTATGTTAACTAACATTCATATATAAATGATATCTCTACATAATCATTACAAAGATAACTTAGTAGTGCCTGGCCTGATACTGAATATGTGAGTATTATAACCAACTATGGAAATATTTACTAACTGTCATTTTGAACTGTGTATACAATGTGTCGTCGTCGTCGCTTCAACCGATGGACGTCCACTGCTGGACATAGGTCTCACGTAATGACGTCCACAAAGCCCGATCTTGCGCCGCCTGGCTCTTTATATCATCGGACCACATTGTAGGGGGTCTGCCTACACTGCGCCGTCCGGTGCGGAGTCGCCACTCCAGCACCTTCGGCCCCCAACGTCCACACAGTCATGTGCCCCGCCCATTGACACTTCAGGTTCTACTACGGATCTCTTCATTTCTGATTTGAACACATAGAAAAACTCCGAACATTGCCCTCTCCATCGCACGCTGAGTGACTCTGAGCTTTCGCTTTAGACCCATAGTCAGCGACCACGTCTCAAAACCGTAGGTCATCACTGGTAACAGGCACTGTTCGGAGACTTTGGTCTTCAGACACTGAGGGTTAACCGTCGAAAATATCTGGCGTAGTTTCCCGAACGTTGCCCAACCGAGTTGGATTCGGTGGTTGACCTCGTTCGCGAAATTGGACCTACGTAGCTGGACTATGTAACCCAGGTACTCTTCAATAATTTCAAAAATTTACATTGTGTAGTTTCTACAAAACGATATGTTAACTTACATACACGTAATATTATATTATCAAGTGAAAGTCTGATACATAAGTTGTTAAAGTAATTATTAGATAATAAGATAGTATAGGCATTACACTTAAAAAGTACAGGAACTATCTCTCAGTTAAGCTGATTTATTGGTTTTTTGCGGATTGTCATGGAAATGACTACATGTCGCTTTAGGATAATCTTAGCTTAATAACACCTTATATAATAAAATTAATAAACTTGTGGCGTTCTATGAAGTACTTATTTATTATCTGTTTAGATCAATTTTTAAAGCGAATGCACTATATCTCTACATTCCAATAGACTACATGCCCATGGAAAAAAATAACCTGTAAAATGAACCAACGTGAATAAAGTTTAGAAGGCTGTTACTATACCATAAAATAACTCTGAGCGCTATGCCGTCATTTCTTAACGGTACAGGTAATTTTTGTTTATCCTAGTATATTTATTTATTACTATTTATATTGAACGGTTATAAAGCACAACGGTAATATTTAATAAGATTTTATCAAAAACAAATTCCCGTACATAAATTTATAATCTTACAGCATTTATCTACGTTTCAAGATTTACAGAGTAATTATTGCTGTAAGATTATTTCACAGGTTATTTCTTTTTTCATGAGCTTGTAGTCTAGTACCCTAACACATTAACCATTAAAATTCATTTAAAGGTATTTTTAGATATATATGTAAACAAATAATAAGAAAAATTATTATATAATTGATTGTATGTACATTTTGTACCATATACTAAACTTTATTGGCAAACGCAATTGACAATTTTGACGTATTCGCTGGTGCAATGGTGCGAGTACTCGATTTGTTAGCAAAGGCCCCGGGTTCGATTCTGGTAATGCGAATTTAGGAACTTGTATTTTGTTAATATTGAAACTACTTCACCATTTTCTTGAGGAAACATGTATATTGCTGAAGTAATATACGTGAAGGGCTCTTGGGGAAACAGGTACATTATTTATAGACAATTTTATGATTTACAAATTTTATACGAGGTAATTTAAAATAAAACATAACATTTTGCTGAAAATCGCCTAAAACCGATATATCGACCTTTAACCTCGAACAAATTATTTTTCCAAGTATCACAATGATAAGGAGTTTTTTAAATGTTATTTATAATTATGTCACACACCAACTATAACTTTTCTAACTTGTTAATGCTGTTGGAACAGCATGAGCTTACATTATGCATTATGTAAAGTGTTCTTAGTAAAGTAAAAAATAGGCTACTTGCTATAAAGATGACAGATACTTTTAAAAAGATAATGCAACGTGTGTGTTTCTCTACCGCATGTAAAAAGAAACTCAAAAAAACTATAATTACTACGGTTTTAGAAGCCGGAAACCCGTGAGGGCGATGCAAAACACGTGGCAGGAACAATTTACGTAAAGTTCATTGTGTCGAGAGGAAACGCACTCAAATTGCCCCTTTGTGATAAAGCATCTGATTTTTATGAATCAGCTGTTTCAATAAAAAAAGTTAAACTTGATCTTTCTGCCATTGCCAGATGTTAGAACTTGAAATAAATGAATGAAATATAGATCTAGTATAAGTATCCACATATGCAAAGAAAATTTTCAAAATACCGGACACTAACGTACAGCAGCTTCATTGAATGGTGTTTCCTTTTACAAAAGGCTTTACTTTTATTTTAATATTGAAGGCTATTAAAGTTTGCACTTGATTCCAGTTGCATATGGACGCTAAATATTATATATTGTAAGTTACAAAAACTATATTTTAAAGAATAACTAGTTAGTTTCTTGTCGGTTTCTTCCCAGTGGAAGGAACTTTCCGAACCGATGGTAGATTTTATATCAGCGGACAGCCTCCTAACGATTCAAAAGAGCTTTTTGAGCCTATCTTAATAAAGAATATCTTGATTTTAAAACAAGTAATATAATTAAAATTTTATAGTAAATTCTTAAATCATATAGCATGATTTTTTTAAAACTTATTCTATAAAAATGAATCTTGAAACGCTTTACGTGAGTGTACAATAGATGGAGCTAAAAATTGTATACAAACTAAATTAATATTTGAATAAACTGCATAAATACTAAAAATATAAATATTTAAACTTGAGCAGACGAATAAAATGATGTATTATTAACGCCCGACAATTTGAACAAGATATACATATAGATAAATTTATTTATTTTATAATATAAGATTACAATCTAGCCTAAACCCTAAATCTAAAAAACTAAAAAGCCTAAACAGACTATTTAGTAATAATAACCTTTGACCTAATCTACCTAATACGTGCGTGTATTATCTAAGTCTAGAGTCCAACGAAAATGCTTAGTTTACTATAATGTCTATTGAGAACACTTTTCTCGAGTTCTTGCTTAAAAAACACCACACTGCACTATATTGTTTCACTGCACGTTCACTAACTCAAAAGGTTTTCTTCTTTTCAGTCTTCTCTTTGTTCGTGTATATATTATTAGATACCCTGAAGATAAGCAGTTTCGTGATGGCGAAGTCTTTCGATCTAATTATTAACGAGCTATGTTTAGGTCCTTGTGAAGATCGCTATTTCTTATGTACTAAGGTGCATTAACTTTGTTTTGCATTATTTTGAAATTTCTAGGTTTGGTACACCCCCAAAGTTGAATACCATATGTCCAACTGTATGTAGTAGCGTATTGGGTACTGTGAGTAGTAAATGTTTTCCAAGTAGTCAATACATCTTTCTATATACTATTTCCAGCTCTTCACGTTTCTTTTTAACATAAGCTTTATATCAAAGTTTTGTATCCAGCGTCATACGAAGATACTTAGCTGACCATAATGATAACGACAAGGCATATATGTATAGGGAAAGTGTAAACAAAAAGTAGGAATTGAATAAAGTTGGTCCATTTTTTTACTCCATAAAACTTAAGTATAAAGTTTTAAAAATATCACCATGTTAAATATTTCTTTTCATTAATGATAAAGAGCATCAGGCCCCGAGGAAGGCCCGAAGTTGTTATGTCGACCCTTTTAAAGTGAATTTATTTATACTTCTCTGGCAGACACTTTATAAATAATACAAACACTTCCGTACACTTCGTGATCCTACAATAGAGGTAATGTAATTACAAACTAAATCCTAAGCCAATCATTTTATATATAGTGTGCACATTGACTGCATATAACCACATATCCGTGCTAAATCGAATTGGATTTCTTGTCCATAATTGAAACATTTTGTTTAAACATATTAGGGGCCATTCGTTATTACGTATCAGTCTCATCTAGGGGATAAAGTATCTCTACATAATCTTATCTTGGGAAAAAAGGACGGGATTCCTTTATAAGACGAAATTTTTTATCAAAAATCTAGTGCAAATTTAATGCCGTATGGTTTCCTCCCTTATAATGTACACTTATGAATTAATCCGATTAAAATGTTCATTTTTTTTTAAATTAAAAAAAAGAGAAGGTTGGAAGCGGGGTCGTTTGAGAAATCTTATATACCAGTATATGGGGTAAAGGATGTCGAAAATCATCCATACGAAATTGAAGAGACCCGAAAACACGTCAAGTATTTCTTTATCTTTATGTCTTCCTTTTATTACGCTTTTCAATACCAAAAACAGGTTTAATCTTGTGAGAAGTCGCTTCGGTAGCAATGGTTCTGGATTCGACTCCCGTCAGAGCAATTCAGAAACTTGTATTTTTAAATGTAAGTAGGTTTGGACTGGTGGGAGATGATGGCCAAAGAAAACCCCAAGCAGAAAATTGCATACAACGCTATATAGACCCCAATACGCGGTATAATCAGCTATTACCATGTTAGCGCGCTACTTTCTTAGACTTCTTTTTTATAATTATTGTAGACAAACGAGCTGGCGGGTCACCTGATGTTAAGTGATTGCCGCCGCCCATGGACACCTGCAGCGTCATAGGGACCGCTGATGCGTTGACGGCCTAATAAGTAAGAGTTGATTTGCCTCTTGAATTTATGTGCATCATAATCTTGCGGGAATACCGTAGGTGGGAGTTCATTCCACATTTTGCATGTCCGTGGGAAAAACGATCGACGGTATCGGACTGTGGCTGAAGACCATGCATCCAGGTTATGTGGGCGAAATTTATTTCTCCGTCGAGTTGTACGATCATAAAACCGAGACGGTGGTACCAATCCAAAGAGCTCAGAACATTCCCCATGGTATATACGATAGAACACACATAGAGAGCTGACGCTTCTACGGTGCTCTAGCGTCTCCAGTTTACGTGTCAATAGATTGCCAATAGATAGCCTGTATTATCAAGTATCACAAATTAAAATCACAGTAAAGCCTTAACAGGTCATGAGTATAAAATAATCCAAATAGGTCAGACGACAGCTTACTACATCAAACCGGATATTAAATTGGATTATTAGATTTATATTCCGGTAAACGACAACACAATGTAGTGTGAAGGTTAAGAAAGTTAATCTAATAAATGGGCACATGGCTACAAGTATGACGATAAAGTCTAGAAAAAATTAAATGAATCGCAGTAAGATGTTTTACATCTATTTTATTTATTTAAAATTTTGAAATTTGAGTGAGTTTTTTTATATGACACCAAATTTACAGTTCATCACGTATAAAGAGAATTTTAAGTTATACTTCTTTTGGCGTGTTAGGGAAAAATGATGAGTGTAAATTTTTACGCTGCGCGTGCACACCGTCACAAGAAACCGACATCCTGAAGTTAGCTATAGTCACCATTTTAGTCTTTTTCATATTTAATATAATACCTTAATTATTTTATTATATTACTTGTTAGATATATTGTGATATTGAAAAAATCAACGTGACATTCTTATAAAAATTATAACTTTCAGACTCAACTATAGAAAATAGATTATAATCTATTTATATCCATTGAAAGTTAGTTTACGTTTCTTATTTTCGAATATTTTGCTTTTGCCTTGCGTTGAGTGAACGCATGATGAATGTATTTGATTTGACAAGTAAAAAAACTACGGCGTGGATTTACGGTTAAATTTTCGAAGATATTAACTGACGCTTATATATTATTTTGCATTTTTTATGCAATCAAAGACATTAAATAATCGTGCTAAAAGTTAAGATATCCAATCATAATGGCTGATCATTTAAAAGTTCCGAGACAAAGTTGATGAACAATCCGAAACAATGACACATTGTTTGAAAAGATTTTTATCTTGTTATGCCAAAGAAGTATAACTTCTAACCCATGTGCATAAGTACAAACACACTTTTTTTAAATTAAAGAAGCATTCTTCTATAATTAGGTCTAAATACCAATCAGTATAATAAACGCGTAATAATTCTTGACAAAGTACTCTAAGGATAACTTCGATTACCGTACTTTCTAAAACAGTTTAAAAACTAGATAATTTTACCCTTTAAGTGTCAGCTGTGTTAAATTGCGACTGACATTTGATGAAGCATCTGCCATTTTTTATATATCTCGCTCTGAATTAGCTGTAAATATAACTGTACTAAGATTATAAATTACTCCATTAATTACTTCGTAGTTTATATATATCTTTAAATGGCAACCTTCCGGCAGCTGGAAATATCCTAAGTTAGTTTTAATTACTTTCAAATATGTGTTTCATGTGCGTGAATCTACTTTTTGAGTATTAAAAAAAATATATGAGTTACCACTTTGGACAGCGATACGTATATGTGACAAAAATAATGGAAATGAGGTTATGATCTTTCCAGCTGCTGCTTTATCGATAAAACTTATCGTTATGTATGTTTTTGCGATATGTTATTGATAAAATCATTATGTCTTTGAAGAGGCCGTCCTATATTGAAGCTGATTAATTATTCTACATGCTGTTCCCGGCGGTGTCGCTCGCGTAGTTCCCGATCCCGCAGTAATATGCAAAGGATTTACTATGCTGAATTTCAAGTAAATCGCGAATTGTTTCGAAGAACTTCTGATATATTTAGAGGATTTCCTGAAGAGGTTATTGGTCTAAAACCACCTTTCTATTGAAACGTGAGTACAAATAACAAAAATTTATAAATAATATATTACTAACAGCTCAGCACCATATCCTCTTCGTGAAATTTTCTACGACCAATTTGCACAATCTGCAATTCTTCGCTGCTCGTGTGGCATGTAAAGTGAAGTAGATGTCAGTAAAATTTAAACGCAATACAGACAATAAGGTTCTGACTAACGTTCATAAATAAAGAAGATGAGAATATAATTGTTTCTAGAGATAATTGTTCACTAAAAAATGTATTTTGCCTAAGTACTTCATTATTGACATAGCAAGGACAAACTGAATAATTGTATGTAAATTTATGTTGTAGTGGGAATACTAATTAAAATTGTATTTTCCGAATGGGCAGTTGACCTCCATCATGCCTTGATTTCAGATTAGGATAACATAAATGACTTTGGAAATCCAGAAGTATTATTATGTACATATACTTTAATCTTCATTCAAATATTGGATAGCTGATTCGTATTTAAAGATCATATAAACAAGTAACAAAAGAATATAACTTTAAGCTTTTTGTGTGGGTTTTCTCTAAATGACAGTCACTGTAAAATTTTTAAATGTTTTAAATTATCTCTTACCTGTTTAAAAAAAAAAATATACATATTATTACATAGTAGGTATTTTCTGAATTATTTTGATAAACGAGACTTCAATTTTATGAGAGACTGTCATTTTCTTATCGAACATTTACTCACTATTATTTTCTATCAATACTAAGTGCAAGTTTCGCAAGAAACCTTGAAGGAGATCCGGTTACTGGATCTAAATTATCTTCTAATATGACTAACAGAGCAAAATGATACTTATCTTAACGTTGGTAAAGACCAGTACACTTATTTATTAGATAATATTACTTTAACCAAAATGTATGCGACACGCGTATTGAATTATGCCAAAAAAAAATACATCTTATGATATGTTTATTGTGAAATCTTAGACAATCAATAACGCCAATATATAATACTGACATGTCTTTTTGGTAGCATTTTCATTCATTTAGGCAAATTGTTTAATAATTAAGAAACATACCCGCACTGCCCTTTGAGGCTCGAATTTCCTAAAATTTACTTTTGATAGTCTCCATTATGCCAAAATATTTCTGACCAAGTTTTACATACTATAAAAGATATAAGAGTGTGGGACTCGCCGGCGATGCTAGAATACCCACTAAAACCCAGCGAGGGCCGTCGTCATCTATGCATGGAGAGCCAGAGATTCGTTGGAGGCATTCATCTTTGGCTCACCGGATGAGGCCGGCTCACAGATTCTCTATAAGGAGAGGAGTTGTAAAGCCCCTCCGTCTTCTGGTTCCTACTTCCCTATGTCGGGACTGGAGTGTTTCGGCGGCATTCACTCTCTCCCTTTGCCGTGCCTCCTTTAGCGAGATGACTATATAAGATATAGTTAGTACATGTGAAGTTTGAATATTTTTTTTAATTAACACCCCCGCAACCCCTTTTGCAGTTGGAATTCCGCGAAATCCCTTCTTTGCTGACACCTACTCGGCAAAAGGAATATTCCTACCAAATTTTAAGTCTCTACGCCTTAGGGTTCCATAGATATCGTGAGTCAATAGAGAGCTGTATAACTCGTACATATATAGATTAGTAAAGCCAATATGGATTGAGTTTTTCAAGTTTATTTTATTATTCATATTTTGGAAACACATAATAGACCTTTATACTTCATAATATCTGAAATTTCTTAATCTAATCTAATCTAAAATATCTAAAATATTTATAAACACGTAATATAAATAAAGTATTGAATCAATTCCTATGCCAATTGACAGGAACTTCTCAAACACATTGTAAAGAAATAAACCTTTAAACTTTTTACATGAACTTTTTATAGATGCTGTTGTACAATTTAGCAAAATGAATATAATAATTGAATAAATATCTGAAAAAACTGTACTAACAACGAATGTCTTCTAAATAAATTTAAAAATACTTTTAAACTGCAGTAGACGAATAAAACTTATTAATAACTATTGAAAATTTGAATAACATATATTTATTTAGGGAGAGTGTAAATTAATAGTTGAAAATGAACATTTTATCAACACTAGAAATGCTAATGTAATGACTAAATACAGTTACATACCATATTAATACATTAAATACTAAACAAAATTTATTACTTGATAAATCTCATTGAATTTAAGAGAATATAAAACAAACCAGGCTAAATGCGTACGGAAGTAATACATTGTATTTTCTCACTAAGTAACATAAGTCCGGCCATTAAACTAGCGTTTTGTCTTTCTGATAAAATCGTTATTAAATGACAATTATAACGTTATGTCTTAATCATTAATAGTTACCATGTAATGAAATATAGTAATATTAATTAAGATTGTAAAGGAAGATCTTATATTGTAATTCAAAAAATAATTTAATAAATCCTTGCAATTTTCTTAAGTGTTTTTCAGTAAGTCATCAGTTATTTTTATTTTATAATCATCAAAGTCTTATTAAAATCAATGCTTTTTGTAATGATTTGGTATAAATTAAGTTCCCTTATTGTGTACATCTTTAAACTGTTTTTAGCAGGAGAATAACCATTTTTATTACGTATACGTTAACGCTTGACTGCATGAGATGTTATTTGATGATATAGTTCAAGATAGTGTCACGCTTACTTCATAAGAAGCGGTTTACCTACTATAACTTTCTACACAGAATTGGAAATAGCATTTTTTAGATGACGCCACTGCCTTTTTCGGTAGAGCGATGATAATTACAATTTCCCTACCACCAAGGCAAAGCTTTTAATACGTCGCTCTAGATTTATAGAAATATATGTATAAGTACCAATCCATAAATTTGCCCCTTTTTTCGCTAGGAAATGCATTTACACACAAACTCATTGATCCGCGAGTGTGGGACTCGGTGAGATAGAAAAGCTCACAATACCCGTTAAAACCAAGCGTAACCCTCATCCGTGAGTGCGACACCAGAGGATCATCTGAGAGCTGTCTCGGATGAGTCTGACTGAGTAATCGGAAGCGGGAGCAGGTGCGCGAACATGCGCAGTCTAGTATCCCGCCTCCTTCGGTGGTGGGGGCATCTACTAAATTCCCCCATTTCGTTCGCGGGCCTTCTTCAGCGAGATTACAGTTTCATAACTGAAGGCCACTCCTGCCCAACATTTCTCACTGAAGAGCATCGGGCCTACAATGCTCCGCAGCGAAAGATCCCCGCCAGGAGGTGACGCTGAGGTCCCTAGGCTCAATACAGGACCTTTCCGCAACATTCATGGACAGGACAGCGTCCCGTGCCCCATGGAGACCCATAAATTTGCCCTGGTGAGAATCGATTCTTCGACTTCAAAGTACGGCGTCACTATTAGTCTAGTTTGGGTATACTCTGTCAGCACCTTATTCGTAAACGCTGTCTTTATAGCCATAGTGTTTGTGACACTTAACAACAATTGACATTGTCTTTTTCCTCGTCTTCAACTAATTACACTGAGGAAGCTTTTTAATTAAATGTAATAGGTATATTCAATTGTCTACGACCATCACAACGGAACCTAATTACTTAATATGTAACTTAATTGCATGTAGGGAAGTATTTGAAACGACTTACTACCGTTATAATCTAGGTCTGCGTGAACTACATAATGCTACTGTAAAAGTGCTATTATGTAATTTGGTATCCTTTTTCGTCCACGTTTTTCATATGCTAAATTATTAAAAGTATTGTACTCCTACCGTAACTAGGAGAATAATATTGGATAATCTATGTAATATATAAAAATCTTGTGTCACAGTTTTAGTTTATATACTCCTTCGAAACGGCTTGATCGATTTTATTGAAATTTTATATGTCAATTCAGCAAATATGAGAATATGTTTATATCTAATTTTTACACCCCGAAAGGAGGGTTTTACACCCCAATTTTTTTTTTATGGACAATTTTTTAATTTGCTTATTTTTTATGGTGTGGAATTAAAAATATATGCAACTCTATATTTTCACCTTTCTATCATCAACACCTATTTTTTAATAGCGATAATAGTTACAATATGGTAAAATAACGCTTGCTAGTATATATGTATATAAACACAAAAATTTCTACCTACGTTCATTATAGACTTTTTAACACTGTGTTTCATTAGAAAAGTAATAATGCTTTAAAAAACGTTAATACAGTTAATTCAAATTTAACTAATTAATAACCGTATTTGCGAAAAATTTGATTGCGCAGATCTATTGAAAGCTCACGTATAGGCTATAAAAGCTTGTAATGAATTTAAGAAGTTCACGCGGGATATCATAGGACTTAATTTTTTTTTTATATTCTTAAAGTTAATCTCCTGTACAGTTTCCCTAAATTAATCATTGAAATACTGGACAAGTATTCACTCTTTCTCTCAAACGTTCCTCAGAATCTTATATATACAGTGCTTATCGATGAACTATAAAATGGGCCATAGATATACCTGAAAACAAATACTTTAACATAAAAAACAACGAATAAATGAATTAATTAAAACTTTAAACTGGTAAAATATATATTTCCACATCTATATAGGCCAAAGATATGTGCTCGTAAATTATAAAGCTTTTTTAACTTCAAAGATATGTCGCTGTATAAGTATTGTAATATGAAAAACAATAAGTTAATTTTTACTTAATGATGGTAAGCAGCTAGGGAGCATGGTGTACTACGCTCTCCTTCTGCGGGGATGTTATGACGCGGAAGGAGATTACGAAACGCTTGAAGGAGGCGAACGTGACCAGTTCGACCGTTCGCAGGAGAAGGCCGGGAAGGAGGCGAGAGGCCCACGGTCGCCGTCTCCCTCCTTAGTTTGGTGACCTTTAGGTAACGGAAGCGGGATCCGTTGCCCAACGAAGAGAGGTCCCGCGAGTAGGTTGGTGGTATGCCATGTGCTCCAGGCAATCCACCTTCGGAGTAAGTTTTGGTCATTGACCGAGTTGGGCCTAAACAGGCACATAGCTGGCGGGGTTGCGAATGTCTGTCAGTCGCGTTCTCGTGACCCTGTCTCCGAGTGATGTTGGAGCACCGCTGGGTTTTAACCGGTATGAGTCCGGTATCCAAGAGGATTTCCCAGCGTTAAAACAAAAAAAAAACTTAAAACTGTATTACCATCGCGTATCACCCATTACAAGTTGAAAAAACATTTGAACTTGATTGCAGACGTATAAGAAATTATCTTATTATCGATTGAAATTTGAATAAGAAATGAAAAGGAAACGTGTCAACTGACAGTAGGAATTGTATAACATTTTTTTAACTATGTCGATTAACCACGAATATTTCATATTAAAATATTTAGGTCATATTATACTAACACCTTATTGGATTGAAAAATTAACGTTGCATCACTGTTGTAACTGTTTAGCAAACCCTCTAGAATTAATATAATCATAGCCAAGTCTGTATAGCGACACTAATCGATAATTTCAAGGCTTCTATCATTATATATCCAATCTACAGATTATCTGTCGGCAGTTACTTAAGCCTCCGCTTAGATTAACTAGAATTAATCATTTTTCTATACAACAAGAACGACTTTCAACAACTTACAAACAAGTAATAATTTATCTTGTTATGTAAAATATCATACTGAAGTATTGACGTTTGATTTGGCGTTAATATCATACATTTTTCATTCAAACATTTGAATGATCGAGTTATGCATTAGAACATTGAAAAAATGAAATATTAACCATGTATAAAAATTATACTATTGACAATAACGGAACGAATTATACAAATTAATTTGAGATCAATAAAAATTGTAAGAATGTAACAGGCATTCATCTAACCTAATATTATAAAGAGGAAACATTTATGTTTTTGTACGTATGTTTGTTACGTTTTCACAAATTTTTTGGACATAGGCTATATTACTTTCTCAAAAAAAATAGGGCTCCCCAAGAAAAGTGCTCTAATGTAACCCAAGGTGTGAAACAAAAAATTTGTCATCGCATGTGCTATGGAAACTATTGAAGATAGAAAAAAATAATGATCTATCTGATATTATATCTGACCAAATAGACCACGATACCAAATCCCATTATTTATTATAGGCCTATTATTAATTACAAAAAAATTGTCATCGCATGGGCTGTGCAAGCTATTGAAGATAGAAGAAAAAAATGATCTATCTGATATTATATCTGACTAAAAAAGATCACGATACCATATCCAATGATTTATTATAGGCCAATTATTTATTATATTTATTAAAGACTGTTGACAATACGTGTAAAATATTTTTTAAGTTATTAAAATCGGATCTTCCATTCAAAAGGTAAGTCCGACTTAGTAGACTTTCCACTAAAAAAACTGTTAAGTTCTAGTCATGAACGTAATAGGTCTTCAGCAATTTTTCTTCGGGAATCGTCAAGGTAGTCGCCGACAACTTAATTTTCGGTTTCCCACTGTTGTTCAATAACTCGCTTATTTTCAATTTTAACCAAGTAAGTCTAATAACAAAAGTCGTTCAGAATTTAACTTCCTACAAGTTTAGTACCTATGAATTTATTCCATGGTTTAATATTTTACGAATTAGAATTTCCAAAAATGTTACACTATTCTTAAGTCGAAGTAAATCCGGCATAACGAAAAAATGTCATCAGTCAATTATCAAAATTATGTTAAGTACTTTTATCACGTTTGTATTCAAAATTTAGTTTTTGCACTTCCTTACCTTTTATCTACTAGATAAAATATAATTTCATAACAGGTTGTCTGGAAGCCAAAGCAAATAAGATCTCGTTTTCGCATAAGACATGATGAAACTTTGCTAAAATACTCTGAGCAATTACTATCAATCTTTATTACTATTGGATACAGATGTGTTAAGGCTATTTTTTTATATAGAAATATATTAATCTCGTGGTATAAAAAATTGAATTCAAGCTCCAAATTACCTGGAAGGTGATATGAAGGGCTGCTAGTGTTTACGAGAGCATATGACGGAAGCAGATGTTAGTAACGGTGCAGCGGTGCAGCGAACCGTTTCATCTGTTTGTGCTTTATTTGGCCACAGTACTTAGTTACACTAAACAATATGGACTCTACACTACTAAATAAATCCTAATAATATTTTGCTAAATATTCACTATTGATACATCTAGATTATCTAAAGTAATATTATAAAGAGGTAACATTTGCATTTTTATGTCTGTATACATGTTAGTAATGTGTTTCACACAAAAACTATTGGACTGAATTACAATTTTTTTTGACCATTAGAAAGCTGCATTTCCAGTGAGTGACGTAGTCTATATTACTTTTTAAAATAAAATAGGGGTACTTAATAAAAATGCATTAATGTAACCCAAGGTGTGAGAAATTAGACTCAAAAAATCTGCGGAAACAATTGATGATAGAACAAAAAATATTCGGCAGTATCATAAAACGTATTAAAATTTACAAAAAAGCCCGCTATGCCATATGTCCAACTGCTATAGTTATGCCAATATAACTATTTTTTTTACATTTTAAAAGTTAAAAAAAGTGCCGACAATAATCGAACCATATTATTCATACCTCTGTATTAATACTTATCCTATTAAATATTTTGCTAAAGAACGTTTCAATACCTGTAAAATACTTTTTAAATTATTAAAATCGGACATTCCATTCAACAGATATAACGAATTTTAAAATGTCAATATAAAGAAAATGATGTATAGCAATGGCCATATTCATTTTGTTTGCAATGTAACATTTTATTCACATGCCATCAAACACACATGTAGACAGATTCGTTAGCATAGTTCTTCTAAAATATAAGTGGTAAACTTTTATTTTAACAAAAATAAATCTAATCGCGGAGCGTTGCCAGTATATTATAAGTTGAAAGAGTTTAGTAGCTACTGGTAGTACTTAAATAAATAAAATAATCTATGGTATATTACGCACCAAGGGACGAAAGTAAGACATTGTTGCGTGTGAATTGTGTAAATTTAGATTCACAATCAAAAACAACAAATTTGTCAAGCTCAACAAAATATTTTAAATAAAATAAGTTCTAATGAATCATAAGAAGAAATAACAAAATTTTTTATGAGAAAGTGAAATTTATGACACAATATATAAAAGAAACGCGAATTTTGAAGCATGCATACTATATTATGGATTTATTTAATAGGGAGGCAATGCGATACTTTTGTCCCTAAAATTAGAGCCGAAAATAACAAATTTGGCCCCAATAATGACGAAAATATTTTTATATCAATATGAAAAAACAGGTACCTATTTTTGTGTAAAGTACAAAATAAAAATTCTAAAACTGCCGCTATTGGAATATACATATGTATTATATTATATCTGTATACAAAGGTCTTCGTCTAGGTCTGAAATAGTTTCTCGGTTACAAACTGCAGTCAAATCACAAGGGTTTCATTTGATTTAAATACGATTTTGTATTTTATTTCATTAGCATTGGGTATATTTTTGAATTAGCATAAACGCAAGACAACACCTGATATCGAGCGAAACGAAGCGAATCGTACGGCGTTACAAAAACTGTTAAAGATCACTTGATATAGCTCGGTTTGATGATGTAAACCAAATAATACTAGAAAACGCCAATAAAGTAGTTATAACTTGCTAGCCCATTATTTATTTAACTGGTTCAGACCATCCAGATCGACGGCTTCTACTTATAAAAAGTTATCTATAATTTCCTTTTAATTTTGGACTGTGTTTCAAAGGCAAATCATTTATTACTTACAAATAATATGTATTTGAAATATTATATTTTAATTGATATAAATGATTAAATATAACGATGGCCTAAGTTGATCCAATGGGAGATATAATCAAAAATGCAAGTTGACTGTTAAGTTAAGATATCTCTGTATTAAAATCTATACATGTTAAAGTCATGTTTGTTACAGCATTTATAACTCAAAGACCAATGCTGGCTGGCTGGACTTCAATGAACCCGGATTTGTTCAATTCGTTTCCACCCTGATTAGTAAAATATCGCGAAATTTTATAAAAAATAAACAATACGACTTCTGTTGAGCAGGAATTCAGGATCAGTCAAATCCTTCTGGTTTCAGTGGACTATATGGGGTTCAGGGCTTTGATCGTCGATTCTAACGGGGTCAGGTCTTCGGTCTTCGGGGTTCAATGGTTCGGTCATCAGTTTTCCGGCTTGGGTCGTTCAGTTTTTGTAGGTTTGTACTTAGGACTTGGATCTACACCGTTCGGGAGTCTAAGGTGAAATCTGGGAGAGGCCTTTTATACAACTCTTCTACTCGGCATGAACATACGGCGTGACGAGCAGGAGAAAGGACAACCGCGGGCGCTAAAGTAGAGGAGGGAAGGGATCGCCTGCGGTTGACCAATCAGGATTAGTCGCCGCTAGCGACGCGCTAGGCTCGGTGCTCTCGTCCCCAACAACATGAGTACCACTTCACATAACGGCATACACATTCCGCGACGTTAACGTTTACTAAGAACGTAAGTTCCTATATCCCCACGTGATCGCTAACTACGCAGGTAACACTGAGAACAGCTAGTCTATTCTATGCAGATAAAAAGAAATTGGATAAGTTACACTCTGTATAACTTAAGAATGCCTAGACCGATTATAATGAACTTGGATTTGTTGTATTCGTGTCCGTCTCGAATAGCAGAACAAGCAATAAAATATACGAAAAATTCGTGACAAAATCATTCATAGACTCATTACGATATCATTATTTCTCTCTCATCGACTTATGATAAGATATGTACTACAAGATCTACAAACCTGATCGCCCAATTGATTTTAAGTATGGCATACATATTCCTTTTGCGATGTAGAAGCTCACTATGAACGGGTTTCCATACACATTCACATACTATGCGATATCCAAAACTTTCCATTTGAAATTTACTTATGTTGTAGAACAAAACGGGTAACTAAACGAGGTTATTTATATAAATCTTGTATAAGTTGTTATAGTATTATAAATGACTTACACATATTCAAAGCAATCCATAATAACTCCACTTTCATAAATATATTTACCTGTAACAAATGAAATTTAATCAGTAAACAATCATACAATGTTATATACGATGTAGTTTGTAATTTCATTAATCATAAAAATTTGTTGTTGTTTGGTAATACAGTGGGTTTTTATTAAGGTGACCAATTAATCGTATTTTCTCGTCGTCCTCGTGTCATAGGATTGAGAAATCAAAATCCTAATTAATAATAAGATGATATAATGATATTAAAACTATTTTCAAACTTAACTTTAGCCGTAAACTTAGAAATTATTTTCATTACGTATACTGCATGACGTTTTGAAGTGAAGCTTCTTCAGGCGCATGAAGAACTTTTTTACGAATGAAACGCGTGATTAGCCTCACAAAGATGTGCAGCGTTTTTTATGCTAATTCATTTGAATATTTAGGCAGTTTTAATATTTACAAATAACTGTGGCATTTTAATTTGCCACTCGTCATTTAATAATTTAATATAGTATTTTGCATAATATAAAAGTATTTCATAAATTCTCTCTTCTAAATTTTAAAGTTCAACACAATTTCATTTATAATTTCTAAGATTGACAAAAAACAGGTGTCTTTATATTTAAAATTCGGCATTTGAGATTTCAATAAATTTTTGACATTTTTCTATTTTAATGACGATTATATTCCTAACATATATCCTTTTTCCCTCCCTCTAAATCTTGGAAATCTAAAGTTTTAGATTTATATAAATTTAAACAAGACTTAAAAATTAGTTTGTCAAAAAAGTTTCACTTCTGACATGTGTACTATGTACGAACTTTTATTTATGATAGTCTGTAACTTGAAAATTAAATAAAACATCTCATTATACCAACAATTTTCTATCAACCATTTGATTTCATTTGAACCGTTAAAAGCTTAACAAATAGTTACCTTTTCATGCTAAAGTAACTCGCACATACTATAATTTACATTAATAAGCACACAAAATCAACTCTTTTTTACTACCATGTATTTAAGTTGTTCATGTATTTTTCTCCGATTAAATAGACTGTTACTGTTAAATGTATTTGTGGTAGTTTTAACATGTGGTTAAAGTTGTACATATCTCATAATATGGCCTATCCATGTCCATTTTAACTCTTATGCCATGAATATATTATGAGATACACGGATGAGAGATGGACGATGAAAACCAGGTAGCAAAATAAAGATGTTAAAATGAAAATCACGCTGGTCAGATGACATTAGAAATATAACTGGGAAATTATTCCCTTATATATAAATTATATACAAACAAATACACACCCAAACTAATGCAAACATACAGACAAAATACACAAATACACATTCATGCAAAGATATTCTCTTTAATAGTTGATATTAATCATTAAATATATAAGAAAATTATCTACAGTAATAGTGCACTAGTCTAGTTCCAAAGCGGTCTTTAAAAGAAAACTATAGTTTATATTTAGTCTATAAGGCAAAATTTATTCACTCTTTTGGTAGTTATATATTATATTATATTCTTTTTAACTATTATAAATTAGGTTGTTGCTAAAGTTGCATATGTAGCTCTCACCTTTAATGAAGATAATATATAACTTAAAAAATTGTGAATAATTTTATCATTGTAAATAGTGTGTATTTTTTGGTGTTCAACAAAAAAATTGATCGATAGGTGGTAAATATACGTTTAAAATATTATAGTTTTTCTTTGTATTTGTATTGCAAGCCGCGTGAGACAATGTACAACAAAACTTCGATTTAAAAGTTTAAAGCTACCACGAAGAAAACAAACTATACCTTATATATTTTTGTTAATAAATCCCAATTCGTAAAAGCGATATGGTAACCCTAGAGTAATGACGTCCGTTGGCCATATCGATTTTTCCATTCACTTTCAATTCATTATTTACGCGTACATTAATTACATTATGTGGACTATATACCTGTGTAGATATATCAAGGTTTACTCAATAATAATGGTAAGATAAAAGTAAAATGTCAGTCGCGAACTGTGTTATGTGATATTTCGAGTATATTACCTTTTAAGCAATGTTATAATGCTTCAGCTACGGAGTGTTATGCTCGTATAATAAAAACTTTCACGTTATCTACCACTTCGCTTTAACATTAAACACGCTTTGCTGTGGCTCAACCTGATATTGTGCTAGTAATCGTCTAATTACTTATCATAATATATTGCGTAAGAATTTTATTATCAAATAATCCTGCTGTCTGATTACTTAAGAAACGTCAATCTTGTCACGACGGTTTCGTTTGTAAAAAATATGGATTTATGAAGGGTAGCGTCATCTTTCTGTGAGGCTGTGATTTTACAGGAGGAGGCACTACAAAGGGGAAAGGAAACCACGATCAACGTTCCTCCCTTGCGTCTGATAATAGTGAGTGCCAGAAAACCCAGTTTTGCTCGTTTGTTCTCACTTTTTTGGACTTCTGGGGTCGGATTCAGCTAGGTTGCTGAAGGTGAAGGCGTCAGTGTATATCTGCCCCCCAGCATTCGTGTGAAAAGAATTCCGCTGTGTTTTACTTCGCAATCTGATGCAGTCGACGAGTGCAACACTCCCGGATAGAGTATTACCTCACCTGGCATGCGCAAAAGTATTTCTAAGCAAAAAAAACCTATGGATTCGTTCTGAAACAAATCACGTGTTTATATCCAAGGTTGGTATAAATAAGTTTCTTTTATATGAGATTAATCATTCTATAGAATGCAACATTGTCTTTTTCATTGAAGGTATACGTGGTAGTGATAATTGCGTGTCGTTAGAGAAATCCTGGATATAAATAGGTACTATTTTATAGTATTGTGTTCATACCTAAAAGGACTTAGACGAACTTTTCAATTGTAGGGCAAAACCTTCAACTACTACCGTAAAAAAAGTGCGCCCTAAGCATATAACTTCACCTTGTTATACATAATAAAATCGTTGTAGAACTATCCAAGGACATCCTGAGTTAGTATATGATATTGATTTTATTAACACTACTACAATATCGATTTCATTAATGACAACGGCCAAGGCTATTTGCGTACAGGCTACATTATGAACCTTTTGATATTGTTATTGTAGAGTATCTTCATATTTTCTTTTAAAATCAAATAGAATATATTCTCCATTCATATAAATGTAATGTCATAGTCCCATATTTTACCTTTTTTCTATTGTTTCTGTATTATATCCCCACAAAGACAAACTGAACCGATATAAGTTTTCTCTTAAGATACAGTTACACAGTATTACGTTGGGTGTTATTGCATACTTAAAATAAATTATCGCTTCCTAGATATAACGATTTCCTGACAGTATTCTTTACTAAAACAACTGTATTAACATCAAGTCATCGACTATAACTTTAAAAAATTATTGAATTTGAGTGAATGAGTAAAAAAATAGTTTATTTACGATTGATGAAAAAGATATATATATATATAGGAAGAATGTGAACTAATAAAATTACTATCTGTATATGAATATACTCTGTTTTTTTGTTTATTCGGGAATTTCACCCGCATCATGGAAAATCATATGCATGTGCTATACAGAACTTAACAAATGAAAAAGCCTTATAAAATTACCGAAAATAATTCTTTAACGATCCTTGTCGATTTCTCAAGAAGGAAGTTTCATGCACAAATTTACACACAAGTTGCTGGAGTGGAAAAAGACTTGGTATAATTTAAATAAAAAAAAAACAATTACAGGAATACGAAAGTGGATTATTCAAATGACTTTACATAACACTGAACGCCTTTATAAACTCAATTAACAGTTAAATGGCGAAGGTGTCTGCAGTCAGTTAATTATTTCTTGGTTATTGTTTAATACACATTACTGATAAGGAATTATAATATATATATATATATATATATATATATATATATATATATATATATACGTATGTATACGAATACATAATGACAATATTAAATACTATTTCAACCGGTATTAATAGTGAGAGGTCCCGGTTTTTTGTTATTGCTGACTGTTTAGTGCTTGACTGTGATCTCATCTGATGGCAAGTGGTGATATAGTCTAAGATGGAAGCGCGCTAATCTGGTAAAAGGCGATATGCCTCTTATGGTTTCCACACAGCATCACAAATCTCTTTGTTTGGCGATATCTTTTTGCTGCTAGGGTGGTAACTAGCCACGGCCGAAGCCTCCCACCAGACCTGACTCATACAAATTAGAAAATACAGTCGAGGCCGAGGTTCGATGGATATGACCGCAGTAAGTATATTTAACAGTTTCTCAACGTTTCAGTTCATTTGTATATTGTTAACGAGTACCCAATAGGCGCCTAACGGACGTGACGTAGTTGCCGCATAATTATTAGAAGATACTGTTTATGCCCATTTAATAACTTGATTTATATTCCGATAATTGTTAATAATATATTAATGAATTATTCCACCAATTAATCATCTGAATATGAACTATCTAAATATTAACTATTCATTTGATACATTGATGAAAATACTATAAATAGGGTAGTAGAATAAATGAGCATTCAGTTTACGTGTGAAATATAATCGAAGTGTTACTCTGTCCGAAGTTATATTTGTTTTATTGTGTGAAAATCCAAGTCCTGCGCAATAATATATACTATTTCACAAATCGAACTAATAAATAAATGAATATTAGTATAGTTTTTAAACATTTCTCTATATACATACTAAAACTACACAACTCTGTAATAAAAATAAAATTCGTTCAAGTAAATTAATAAATAAATATTACGATAAGTGTTACGACATCAAAAGGACTCTTCCTGGTTAGCACGTTATCATTTTTGGACAGTATGATCACTTACCTTCAGAGATAACAATCAATGTTGTCTTATATACAAAAGTTGGTGTTTTAGCAATATAGTTCAACAGATTCGTTCTTGTTATGTACTCTCATTTCATATAGCTTTTTTTTAATTCTTTCTGGTAATTATATCTCGAATACCTGAAGGAGATTTTCATTATCAATAAAAATTATTTAAGTCAGTCAATGGATAATAATTAAAGATCGATCGAAACATTAATTATAACATTTTGAATCATGTATTAAATGAAGAGTTTAAGAAGCTGTACATTTTTAATGTTAAACTAAAGAGCTGTTGTAAATGTTATGGAATAGTTGTATTTTTAAATAAAAATCATAAAAGCGTTTTACTTTCAATACTATTTGATATAAGAGTAAAAATGAGAATGTATCGTTTTGTAAATTATATAAAGACGTAACGGAGAAATATGAGTAAAAGTAAACTAAATACAAACATTTTAAGGAGAATTGCGAATCCAGAAGTTAAAGATTTCTTCCGCATAATATTTACGTAGGTGAACGTTTTGTTGCTATAATAACGATATTTAACTATGTCGTTACAAGAAAAGTGAAATTATTTTACAATACACACAGTGTTTGATGTGAAATTTACAATACAAATATTACTGAAGAAAAGCTTCGTATTTTCCTTCTTATTATATTGAAATATTATTATTTAAAGTCTTCAAGGTAAGATTAAACATTAGATAAATACTCGAGGATAAATTGACATTTCACATTTATGCACTTAACACTCGTGTAATAAAAGATTGTTTTAAACATTAAATATGATGTATTTTAAATTAACTTAACATATTTTATTAATTTTTCACTTTGAATTTGACATTTAACTAACAAGCCCAGCCACATTTTGACTCTGTTACATAACTTTTACGCTTGGAAATTCTTATTTACGAAGAAATGAGTATTTTTGCATAGACAGTGATACTATGACGACTTTTTTTCCCGCTGGAAAATGCTTTTACGCTCAGCTCCCCTGGCAGGGAGTGTGGAACTTGCTGGCCAGAACACCCACTAAACCCCAGCGACACCTCCTCATAATGAATTGGGAGTATCAGTCTTTTTTGCGGTTTCGCCTTGACACTATCGTATGAAACCAACTAAGGATATTCGAAGAGGAGATAAGAGGCGTTCACAAAGACGCTTCCTGCTGCTCAGCCTCCTCCGAAAGGGAGAACTGCAACTTCCCGCTCTCGCTCCATGGCCTTCTTCAACACAGAAAAAGGTAACTCCATTCCATCCTATCTCAATGACAATCATAGCGATACCATGATGGCCTAAGGATGAGATGCATGGATTCTCATTCAAAGAAATCCCAGGTTCGAATTCTGACGAGTCGCCACTAACTTTCTCTTTAAATAAAAAGATCTGATGTGCTTGATTGTTCATTATTGTGTTTTTCAGTGAAGAAAAACATCATGAGAAAACATGTATGTCCCGGAAATAATTCTGGAAAAGGACAACCAACCAACAGTGGAGCAGCGTGGTGTGTCTATGCTCTAAAAACGAAATGAGGAAAGAGGCCTATGCCTAGCAATGCGACGTTAATAGACTGCTACTTACTTACCGTACCTTAGTAATACCACTCCCGTGCAAAGGTATTTACTGACACAATAGGAGGGGCTTAAAAAGTACACTCAACTGAGTTTATTATGGGCTCTTCACAAACAAGGAACTAAGAAACCCTCGTTATAGCGATAAGTTGGACTTATAATATTGTTTATATATATTGTTTGGTCTTTTATTTTAAGTGTTTACTCTATGTATACTTCTTGTGGTGTACAATACCAATATTCTCTCTTTCTCTAAACTCGTTCTTTAACATCATCAGTCGTACGAAAATATTATGTTGGAAAAGACTGTATTTCATGATTCAAAAGTGCTGAAATAGCATAAATACCTTTAATTTCAACAATATTACGACGTAACGAATAGAAATACAATTCATAATATAATGACTATACTTTATTAAAAACTGTTTATTAAACATTTCTTAAATAAATATAACACATACATTTCCTTAATGCCTCGTAGATCACTACGAATAGCTAGATTGGAATCGAGTACGCAATTAATGTTAATTATCGTTCAAATTCATGAAACGGAAACGTGTTATAAAAAAACTTTAACATTTAGTTAGAGTTGAAACAAAAATCTAAGGCTGTATTGTTTGAATTAGAACAGAAGATGTTTATAATTGTTACTTTTTTATATTAGTGACAGGTTTTCGTTTGACTATGATTTATATTGAAGTGGAATTAAACAGGCAAGAAGAGAGTACTGTAAGTCTTTAAACTTGGCAAAATTTTTAAATATGTAACCGTTGTGATAACTTTCTCTTCAATTGTTAGTACGCAAAGTATTTTGAGCGAATTTTTATATCTTAACGAAATAGATACATCTATGTATTAAGAATATCGTTTAGTATATCAATCAATAAATAAAATTAAGAAATGATGGTTTCATACGTAGGTAGTTTTCGGCAAGTATCACACAAATATAATCTTCTAGTTTATAACAAACCATAAACGTTTCAAATATTCTTCTGTAATATTTGATAAGACGAAACACTGGCAATTAAAACGGCCTTATTTTAAACAAGAAATGTGAAAAAATTATAACCAACTATTACGTCATCCAGATCGAAGTTCTATAATCACATTACATAATAAAAACACCTCTAAATCTTTACCGTAAGCTTTCAAAAGATGGAAGAATAATTTAAATACATTATATTAATACTGTACGAAAAAAACTGTATTAATGTCGAGTCATTCAATCCCATTTTAACAAATGGATTTGAACTTTAATGGTTTGAATAAAAAAGTATTTACCCTTAAAATTTTGAACAAGATATATAGGGAAGAAATTGAAAATTAATTTCTAGCAGCTCCTTCTTTATTTAACGTTCTTTAAGGCTTTCCCAGATATTTCAACATTGCGCAAGGTTATACGTTTGTTTTTGTATATTTCATATAATACAAACCAGTCGTTTACCCGATTCCCAGGGCAAATTAGTAATCATAAGCAAATAATAGGTAATTCCATCAAAATTCAGTTCTCATAACGATGTCTGATAGTTTGGCAGCGCGCAAGGCCGTGGCCTTAATCAGCGGCACTCTCACTTCGCTAGCGACGTGAAGCAACTGAGGTCTTTTAATTGTGCAGTAGGAGAGCAAACACTGAGGACATGAACTATTAAACGTACTACAAATAAATAGTATGTACCGTCTCAACAAACAAGATATAAATCTAATGTATGTGACTGAGCTAAACGATTGGGCAGATTTTATTGAAATTTTTGGTGTGGTGGATTCGAGAATGGTTTGATCCTGATCGGGAACTACGTAGGTAATCACGAGGCACAGCTAGTTGTAATGTCCTGGTTAGGGTATAGAGTGCCATCAATAAAATAATTATCAATTGGGGGATATTATCCGAATTCCTAGGGAAACTAGGGCAGATATTTTCGTCCGATACCCCTCAGTGCCTGAAGACAAAGCTCTTCGAACAGTACGTGTTGCCAGTGATGACCTACGGCTCCGAAATGTGGTCGCTGACTATGGGCTTCATACGAAAGCTCAGAGTCGCTCAGCGTGCGATGGAGAGGGCTATGCTCGGAGTTTCTCTACGTGATCAAATCAGAAATGAGGAG